>JAZGTH010000067.1:1830000-2315000 GCA_036877525.1 Chromobotia macracanthus | reverse complement strand
AGAGTGATCGATTGAACGGATGATTGTATTAACAGGGGAAAAAAGAAACTACAAGAAAATTCGCCTCTGGATTTAAACGAGACGCCTTAATGGAAGGATACGGTTACAATTTAATACAGAAGAAATAATGGGTTACAGTCAGCAGATGAACATCATTTTGCAGTTGAAGTCAAGAAAATTAAACAACCTACATAATAAGAGAAAAGACCATCAATAATTTCTTGTTTAAAATACATTCTTCTGAGCATCAGACACTGCAGTTTCTCTCATCAGTTTTCTCTACTTCTCCGACTGCCTTTTTTGTTGATTTAACATACATTTAAAAATACTTGTACACAGAAAGCTCATCATGCCAGAAAATGTTAGCTCCAGAATGGACACTCCCACCAACATCTCCCTGCTGGGGCCCGGGGACCCAGAGACCCTGGAGTATAAAACAGTCTCTGTGTTCCTGGTACTGCTGGTCTGTGGGGTGGGAATTGTGGGAAACATTATGGTTGTGTTGGTTGTTCTTACCACGCGACACATGAGGACACCCACCAACTGCTATCTGGTGAGCCTAGCGGTGGCGGACTTGATGGTTCTGGTAGCTGCAGGTCTGCCGAACATCTCGGAGAGCCTGATGTCCACCTGGGTGTATGGGCATGCGGGGTGCCTGGGCATCACCTACTTTCAGTACCTCGGCATTAACGCGTCCTCCTGCTCCATCACGGCCTTCACTGTGGAGAGGTGAGATAAAAATGAACAATTGTGGTACTTATGTAATAAATCAATTACATTTTATGGTTATAGCCTTTGTGGCCATCAGTATATTTCAAGGTCATTCTAGCATTTTAAAACTAGTGAAATACTAAAAGCAGGGTAAGTGTTTTTTTTTTGCATAAACATTTTTTGTTAAGCCTCACATCCTGATAGCAGTGGTCACTAAGTGGTCTTCTGTGGAAGAAGAAGGACCATAAAATGTTCACTCAATCATTGCATTCAGTCCAAATGCAATGACAGCATGTCCTGCTTGCCTGTCAAGCTGTGTGTTCATGTGTTGGCTTTGGAGAGGGATCTGTGTAATGCAATGTTATTTTTCTCTCAGATACATCGCCATATGTCACCCGATGAGGGCTCATACGGTGTGTACGGTCTCCCGAGCCAAGCGCATCATTTTCGGGGTGTGGGCCTTCACCTGCGTCTACTGCATGCTCTGGCTCTTCCTGGTGGACATCCAGGTGAACCCCGACGGGCGCGCACAGTGCGGGTACCGGGTTTCTCGGGACCTCTACCTGCCCATCTACCTCATCGACTTCGCCATCTTTTACGTCGTCCCGCTGCTTCTGGCCATCGCCCTTTACGGTCTGATCGCCCGTATCCTTTACCTGAACCCTCTACCTCACCCGCCGGACTCGGGCACCGTAACTGCGCCCGCCCTCCGGAGGAGCTGCAGAGATCCAGCAGACGCCGGTAAAGCGGGTCGCCAGGCGCGCCCGAAGAGCGCACTCTCCTCCCGGAAACAGGTGGGCGTGCTGAGTCGCTCCTCTTCTGTACCGTGTCTTATGATTATTATCTCATATTTGTTCTTGGAAGGTCAAATGTAATGCTCTGATAAAGGTCACGTTATGTTTGTTAAATGTGTGGTGATGTTTTTCTCAATACATTTTAAGTGGGGCAATTGAAATAATTAAGGCAAGCTTGTTTCTCATTCAAAATGAGTTTTTAATTGATTTCACCAACTTTAAAGTTCATTTCACTAACTCTGAAATGAACTTTCGCAACACATCAGCATAGCATCCGTGGTCCCTTTCATGGTGATTTTAAAATGATCTGGAATATATTCTGCTTAACAATGAAAATAATATCAAGACATCCTTCACACGTGTGATAAAACACCTGCCGTGTAGCAAGTCAGCACTGGGTAAACATCTGAGCTCTTGTTTGTCTTCTCAAGGGCACGTCAGTTGTTTCCTGACAGCTTTAAGAATAGAACAAGCACCCTTTGTGTTACAAGTCAGACTTTAACCATTAGGCCACAACTGCCCCATCTTTGATCATTCAGTGTGAAATTAAGGCCATTAAGTAACCACATATGCCTATGCATTTATTGTGAGTGCCCTTGTGTGTGTGTAGATGCTCATGTTCACCTCTGATCAAAATCTCCAAGATTCAAGTGGGTCCCACTGGAGCAGAAGATTTGCATAATATGATGTGTGATGTTCAGTCAAGTATCCTTAATGCCGCTGAAGATTTTGCTCCTTGAGCTTACGCGAGCGATTTGCTTTTGTACCTCCGTTACGCTGCACCTCAGCATCTTTGATCACTTCATCTGAAAATGTCATGAAGTTCAATACGATTCAGTGAAGTTAGAGTGAAGTTATCTCATGTATGAATCTGATAAAGCCATCATTACAGTAGAAGCCCTTCTTTACTTAACCTAATTGTGAGTAACAGCCGGCTTTGTTTGTGCTGTGTTAAGACCTTGTTTTCTATTGATAAGGAATCACAATAACCAAATATTCAAAATGCATATTCAAATCATCATCGTCAGTCATGCAGTCATTATCTCCAGCTTTGTTAATTAAAAGAGCTCCCCCCAGCTTCACAATGCTTCAATTACACGCTTTATTTTGCAAACAATTTTATCATTTTTATTGTAGGTCTCTGTTCCTGGTCTCTAGCCTGGGACAATGAGTACTCTCGAACCTCAGTGGACGCCCGGCGGGTGTATGATAATAGGAGGGTTTTAGTATTTATTTGTCACTTGAAATAGGAAAGCAGGCACAGGGGAAGTCTGTATTGTTTGCTTTGAAAGATGAGACTCCAGATTTATTCCATCCTTCTCACAGGGATTCATCAGTGTCTGTTTGTTTACTGTTACCATGGAGACAGGTGATGTTTGATGGACGTTTGATGCAAGAGGACCATCCCTCTACCACCCCGTTGTATGAAAACGAGAACAGAAAAAGTTCTAAAATACTTGATATTTGGAACCACACTTGCAGGGAACATTCTCAGAACAAAAAGTTTTTTAACATTGTATATAATATATATCAATGCTTTTACATTGTTAGTGGAACATTTTAAAATAGCTGGTTTTAATAAGTAAGAGTGAGACACAGCTACTCTGCAGTGAAAACTGCAAAAAATGTTCACATATCCTTCTTTAATTAACAGGTTTTGTTAGGCCCCTAATATTATTGAATACAATAATATTAGACATTTTGGACAGTTGTTTTCTTTCAGCTTTTTAGCAACAGCTTGGTGAAATGCCCTTTTGTGATGATAATAAACCTGTGCACAGGGTGAGGTCCATCAAGAAGTGATTTACTGAGTCTGATGTTGAAGAACCTGACTGGCCTATAACACCTTTAACTTGATTATTTCATTCAAACACAGACTGCGAGATAGATTTCATCGTCCAACAGAATTGTTTCACCTCACTGCTCTTCTGTCTAAATCTGAGCTGATCCCTGTATCCATGTTTCACAATCTAGTGCAAAGTGCAAAGGCTTCCCAGAAGCCAGGAAGCTGTTAGGAAGAACCTCCTCTGTATTAATGTCAGTGGTTTTAAAATCAAATGCAATTTTTTTGTATTTTTGTACTCAGGTTTGTATTTGAGTGTCCTCGTTCTTTTGACTTTGTAGTTTACTGAAAACTAAACTGTGGACCCTCCCTACTTAAAACCACACAAGCCCAACACTGAGGATGTGTGAAAACTAGTTAAAAGACTATATTCAAAATTCATATCATTAAAAGAGAAAAGTCTGAGGCTAAACTGGCACATTTGAACCACTGTTCACACAAGATAATTTAGATAAAAATAACTTATAAAAAGAAATGGAAAAATGGAACTAAAAAGAATAAAAAGTGTCAACAAGAGACACACAGTTATTATGAGTCAGTGACTGAAACTGTTCTCTGACTGGCTGGTGGTCAGACTTTCCTTTAAACTTAATTCGAGTTCATTTCTTTATATGAAATGTCAAACTGTGTGATGTTTATACTCTCCTCTCTTTAGGTCACCAAGATGCTTGCGGTGGTGGTCGTGCTGTTCGCTCTGCTCTGGATGCCGTACAGAACCCTGGTGCTCATTAACTCCTTCGTGAGCACGCCTTACCTGGACGCCTGGTTCCTGCTCTTCTGCAGGATCTGCATTTATGCCAACAGTGCCATCAACCCTGTGGTTTACAACCTGATGTCACAGAAGTTTCGCTCGGCCTTCCGCGGGCTGTATCGCTGTCGGAGAGACGACGGGCACCAGCGGACGCTGTCCATGCTCCAGAGCGGACACAGTCTCGGAAGAGACCCCCGATCTTGTAACAACATCAACGGCACCAGAGACACACCCAAAAAAATCACTTCAGGCTCCCCTGACCAGAAACAAAACAGACCCATCGAGAACAGCAAAGAGAGTGAGGTAAACCCAAACACACCAATTAGCAGCAAAGTAAAAAACAAGATGAATTCAGACATACACAAAAACACTGTCATGAACTGTAACAAAGATACTGCTGCTGGTTTTAAAAGCACAAGCCAGATGTCAGGAGACGAGCAGACGTCTGCAGTGGAGAATGTGGACATGACCAAAATTGATGATAATTGGAAAACAATGGAGGAAAGCAACGATACTGTTCAGGATAATATGGCTGACATGGGCGGCACAGAGCGGACACAGCCGAGACAGAATGATGAGAATAAGGGAGAACTGATTCACAGCAAAGTATAGATAAAATCACTCTTCAACGTTTACTTTCACTGTATACTGAGGACAAAAAGAGATCCAACAGGAATAAAGATTGGGATGTATGTTCTTACAGTCGTTATCATCTCTCCGCAGTGGAGGTGGTGAGACTCAGGCCACTCTTGCTTTATAATTTACAAGTGGAACCATTTGGCTCTGTATTCTTCAGAGAGACTCACATAGCTGCTAGTGAGAAGCCGAGCTAAGCTGCTCGATTTGATCAAAATATCACCCTGTTTTAAACTACTATATGATACATATTTAACATCTTGTATTGCTGCTGCTTAGATATCAAGACTAAAAGGCATAACATTACACTGAAACGGCACTCTTAAGAGAATAAAACACAAATGAAATCTCTTTAATGTCTCAGTTGTTTTCTCCTTTAGGCAGCAGTAGAGTTTAATACAAAACAGAGCCCAGCAACCTTGCTTTGTGCCAGACAAGCAATGCCTTTTGTATCCACCTTAAATCATGTTTAAACACAGAATTTGTTAAGCACACACAAACTATATATTTTATATATATAATTTATTTACAGTTTAATAATTGCACAAGGTTGGAATTTTAATTCAATTAATTGTCCAGTGTGTGTAAACAACCTCTTTGCCTACTTTTTTGACCACCAAGCATAAGGCCCAGAGGATTAGAATGATACACTTCTGATTTCCCAAAGCTAAAACAAGACATTTGCCATAGCTGGACCAATGCCACAGTGCTTGGAGATGTAATGCAGGGCCATTTGTTCCATAAAACAGTTCACAGTCAGACACATTCAACTCACCATATACCCAGAGGTATGGTGAGCTTTTTAGACCCCCTTTATGGCCTCATAAAGATGAGTAGAGCAGGGCATCCATTTGTCAGGTGTAGTTATTCATCTATTCATGTGGAGTGCAGAGAGAACCTACCACGCAGAACAGAACTGATGGTTTCTGTTGAAGCAAGCAGAGAGACGTAACCACAAATCATCTTTAAACAGAACACACTCTTCCCTGAGGAGAGCAGTGAGACCCAAGAGTATTTCTCAGAGTACTCTGTTGTTTAGTAGGCGCTATGTTACGCATTTCAGTGTTTCTGTGGAGACTTGCCATGTTTTTATGTTATAAATTGTAATTCTGTGATGCTGTTGCAGGTTTGTCATTCCTCTTCAGGGAAAGCTCTGTGTTGTTATTTTGGTATGACATGAGGTCTAGCTGCTCTCTTCTTGAGAACAGGGTGATATGCCCTCTGAAGTGTTTTGCTTTTGCTCTGCATTGCACTGTTTTCAAGATAAAATTTCTTGCACTGTTTTCAAGAAGCTAAATTTGACATTACTTTTGTGGGTTATAAACTCTTTTCTCACTCACAAACATGGCTATTCAGTTCCAGATTTTCTTTGCCTTCCATCTGATGGTCACTTTTCTATTTATCATTAATGTACAGTGACGAATAAAACAACAATAAAGTCTATAGGGTATAATGGTTACCCTATATGCTAACCATTTAAATTTTTTAAGGATTGGTTCTGTGACAGGTTTTCTCAGTGTTATCAAAAAGACTCCCAGTTTGTGAACCTAAAAAGCTTATTTTTAGCTTTTATTATCTAATCTATTTTGAAAGCCATGGTTGGTATTGTGTTACTATTGTGATGTGAAACTTCTGTTTGCCTTTGATTTGAAACTGTGCGATGTTTGCTCAGATTCTGACTGGAGTCAGAGTAATGTGTCAGTGATCTGTGAGTCTGTTCAGGCTGCTGCTTATTTCTCAAAACAGAACAGACACACACACGCATCCTGTGTGAAAATTAAAGCTGAATATAAGTGCAGAATTTTAATGAGTTGTTGATTTATTTGTGTTGATGCTGCCACATGTCCTGAAAGG
Source organism: Chromobotia macracanthus (assembly GCA_036877525.1). Classification (NCBI taxonomy): domain Eukaryota; kingdom Metazoa; phylum Chordata; class Actinopteri; order Cypriniformes; family Botiidae; genus Chromobotia; species Chromobotia macracanthus. The sequence continues at coordinate 2,308,411 of JAZGTH010000067.1, read as the reverse complement.
GAATAAAAAATAAATTCCGGTTGCTTAAAAATCAAGTAACAGTGTTTCATGTTGCATCCATTCTTATTTGTTCAATTCAATTTGACATACAGAAATACAGCAATTACATACTGCAGTTCTTTTCTATTCTTACGTATGTTTGTATAGTTTTCTTCCATTTTCTGTCTGTGGATTCGGAGCACATCTGACCCTCTGAGTTTAGTGTTTGTCTACTGGGGCAGTACAGTTCTAATTTTAAAGGTCACTGCACATCTAAACACAGAAACACTCCATAATCAATATGCAAAAGATGCAGATATCTGAAGACTTCTGAAAGGTAAAAATAGGGATTGTATGATAATGTTTGGCTGAACGTTGCTTGTATGAAGCATCGCAGGTAGCTTGGCAGCTGGTTGCTAAGGTTACATTCTTTTTCAATTCACTTTTGCGTGATTATATTGGAGGAGAATTGTAGCCAGGCAAGATAAGACGCCCCTGAGAATGGATTTCCGGCCAGGTGCAGTGGTGCCAGTCCTGGTGTTGATAAGCCATCTTTTCAAAACAGAGGTGTCATTCAACAAGATGAGGTTGCCGACAGAACTGCGTTCAGCAGCAACGCATGCGTTTCCACCCCGTGCCTCTGGCCTTCCACATGCACAATATTAAAACCCTAATAACATGTATCCATTATGAGGGTTAGATCTAAATCGTTTCTTTCTCTTTTGTGCCCTCTTTATTCATTCTGAGAATGAATCAGCCACTTATGAGTAACCGTCAAAAGTCATTTCCATAGTGAGCTAAAATTTCTCTCTTCTCTTCACCCAGTAAAAGAGAGAGAGAGCCCAGCGAAGCGAAGTGTTGTGTCTTGATGGAGAAGATGGACAGATAAAATTAGATGAGCTCCCCAGAACGGGAAGCAGAAACACTTCATCAGATTTGGTTATCATCATCTTCCTCTCATTTCTGCACTCTCCTCTTTTTGCTCTTTGATGGCATTAGTTCACAGATTCAGCTGATGATGTCAGACGCGCGTGAACAAATCCTTTCATCACTGAAAAGCCGCTGTTGATGACAAATACTCTCTCATCAACAGACAGAGGGCTATGATCCTGATCTGTCTGCTGCCCGTGATTTCTGATTTATTTTTGAGTCATAAAAACTAGAGAATGTCTGATTGGGCTCTCGAGGCAAAACAGTCATATGTACGGGTTTTCAGATGTAATAAATATCATAAGCCAATACTATAGCCTACAATTCTTTCTATACATTGTGTGTGTGTGTGTGTATATAATATATATATATATATATATATATATATATATATATATATATATATATAATATATATATATTAAAAAAATATATATATATATATATATATATATATATATATATATATATAAATATATATATATATATATATATATATATATATATATATATATATATATATACATACATACATACAAGTAACTTACATACAAAGAACCACGTGCACATAGTAATAGGGTGATCTATTCTTAAGAGTTTCTCTCCACTAAACAGGTGAGAAATACAGAGTAAACATGTAATGAATATCACAAACTCATAATAGACAACAGATCAATCATAACTTCCCTAAAAAGAAATAAAATTGTTTTTTTTGTGCGAGCTCCCAATTAAACAAGACCATAATGCATAACCTACATTATAACATATTGCAGTCAGAGTAAAACATGAGAACAGAAAATCTTTCATCCCCTCAATCTTTCATGCTGTGATAAAAGACCTGACGTCTCGAGAGAAGAAAGCTTTCAGTTTGTTTTGATGGTGCTCTTTCAAAGAAACCATATCTCCAGGCATGAGCACCGCATGCTCCTGCCCTCACTGAAGTCATTGTGCTGTCAGATTGCTTGTATCGTTCTCTAGAAAAGCTCCAGATCTGGTGTGAGATCAGACTGTGTGGATCAGCTCTAATCCTGACACACATGAAATGATCAAATCTTTGCCTTGAGAATTGTTGAGCTAAAGGTGTTACACAGTAAAAGAATTTGATCTGTCAATAACGCTTCAATTACCACAGTGAACAGCCGTGATTCATCTTAGAAATGACATCAGAAACATTTACTTTCATTCTGATCGGTTTTACTAATTCTTCTTTCAATAATGTAAACCATTAAAAGCCACTGCTTAACTTAAAAATCAGAACAATTTTAAACTTTGCAATCCCATTTTAAATGTTTTTTATCAATATATTTCATATTTTTTGTTTCTGTAACATTCTCTTAAAGGCACAGTAGGGTTTTACTTAGGGTTTAGTAGGGTCCTAAAGTCTCAAAACTGCTTCTATTTTAATTAAAAATGATTCATGATTAAAAATGATTGGTTGAAAGGTTGCGTTTAGATTGAATTTAGTGTGTTGAAATGTCTTCTTTTTATCATAGCATTTACTCTGGCAGGTGACATGAACTCCAAAACCTACTGATTCATGTTGAGCAAGCATGACTTAAGAATGTTTTAAAGTGTTTTGTGTGCCCTTAATGAGGGCAAGGAAACCTTACCAATTTCTACAAGAGTTAACACAGTCAGCGTCATTACATTTGTTTATAGTAGTGACCTAAAATAGTGTGTGAAACAAAAATTTACATTATTACTTTTCAAAATCCTAAAACACTGCAGGTTCATATGGGGAAAAAAATCCTGATTTTCAGTGTGATCTCACTGCATGTGAAATTCTTCCACTAGTTATAATGGTGATGTCTGCGGGATTCCACGATAGAGTCCCCTATTGTCCTCATTCATTTCTAAGGCATTCCTGCCTCCTGTTAACACAGTCCTTTCATGGATCTTTGTGTGAACAAGCTCAACATTCCAGCACTTTGTGCTTTTCAGCCTCTGCAGGGTGTAAAGTGCCAGAGCTGCTTAGCCATCGACACTGTACTGATCACAGTCAAACATGCGCTTTTGATGGATAATATATATATATATATATATATATATATATATATATATATATATATATATATATATATATATATATGTATACTATAAATACTATATGCTATATGTGGATGCAAGCAAAAGGTCTGCACTACCTGGAAATAGCTCTCCATTAGCCTTCATATTCATCTCAGGTAATTGTCTGGTGGGCACTGCACACAACAGGAAGTGTTTGAAATCTGAGAACATAATATTATGTCAGTGAACATCTTGTATGGTGTGTACTTATCTTGTGTGTGATGTACTTGTTGTGTGCTGTATAACAATAATGAGTGAGCAGTTGTTAATAGTGCTCACCTGTCCTTCATCTCCAGGTCCACTCCTCTGATCTGTACACTTGAATGATCCATTTCAGATAACCGCTCCAATCACCAGGCTTGGATCACGGAACCACACTGATGGCGAAACAATAGCTGTATGATCATTTTAAATAAAGTGTAGGAAGAATAAAGGGCAGTGAGGGTGAGCTGAGAGCTCTGTTTTTAAATGTGGAGAACACAAGCCTTGATACACATGTGCTTTGTTCAACAACAGAGGGTGTATGGCACTTAAAACGCATGGATGCTCGGCTATAGGGCAGACACAAAACAAAAACCCCAGCAGACAAACAAACAAGAGCACTTAGATCATCTCATCATATGTCTGATTTCAGAGACTGAAAGGTAAAAATTATAATCAGGTCAACTGCAAATCCTATAAAATGCCATTAAATCTCAAACAGACTATGTGCTGAAATTCATGTAATACAGCATCAGAGGTTAAAAGCAGCCTTTCAACTTCACAGAAAGACTCTTGGAGCAACACAATGTGCCTACAAGAAAGAATAAAACTGAAGATTATTTCAAAGCAGCTTTTGTACGACTCTGATTTGTCCTTTTTGTCATTTGGTAGAGAACTATTTAAAGGTATGAGATCAGTTTTCACAACCCCCAAAACAACAAAATCAAGTGACATTAAATATTAAACAGCCAAATCACAAACAATCAGTAAATTTAGTACTTTCAATAATCTAAGCAAAGGATTTTAAGGATTGCAAATATAAGTCACATTTATCATATCCCAAAAATCACCCTCCTGTTATCTGTTATCTGTAATACACGTTGTCTTTTTACAGTGGTGAGGCACAGGCACACAGTTGTGTGGTGATGTGATGAACATGATTTATGCATCAGCTTGTTTTTGTCACAGTCAGTTAGACGTGATTGTTGCCCACCTTCCGTTCCACACTGATTCAGCTACAGGTTGACAGACACAAGGGACGGACAGGTTGTGGGGGTGGTTATCGTCATGTAGAATACAAGGTTAAGATAGCCAGACTCTGTGTGCAGAGTGAATGTCAATGTCAAGTGTGGAGAGAGTTTGTGAATGACAATGCAGATAACAGTCTGGATAGATTTTGTTAAGTCTGTTGATTATGGGATGTATTCAAAGTGATATAACGTGTACATGCAATTTGTACTTCATCTGCTTGCACACACAGTAAACTCTTATATGTGCACAGCGCATGGGACCTTGTGAAATGTAAAGTACAAGTAGCCATGGAAACAAGTCTAACCCTATTTCCTCCTGTGTACAGTATTTCACATTTCTTCACATTAGAACACTGTGCAAAGTATTCTGATTCTTTTTATTCAATTCAGATGGCATAAGGTTGAAATGATCAACTGATAGACAATTTAAGTAAATGAAATGATTCACATTTATCCTAATTACTATCAATCATTAAACAATCAAAACAATGCACTTGCTATAATGTGTATGTGTATTTCTTTCTCAAGTGGCTTCTAAAAAATTTTTTTATTTTTAATGAGCAAAAAAATCAGTCAGGGTGAAAAAAGAAGGTAAAGTACATTTAGTGAATGGGGACACCCCCTCTGAGAGATGACAAAAACATCAAAACAACTCGAGTGCGTGTAGTGGTGCATTGTGGGAGCTCGCTTCAGGGTTTAGCAGACACAGAGAAGTGTTGTGTGTACTTATTGAAAAGAAGTCACATGCCAGGCTGGCTCTGTGAATTAAACATGGCAGAAACAGCAGCACAAAGACAGACGCTTGCCCGTGGAGTGATAACCACATCTTAAGCACTGGGAGGACATCCAAAGTCCCCTTAAGAGAAAACGCAGCGGGAAGGCTGTGTGACAGCACAGTAACACAGCACCTGCTGAAGGATTTGCTGGGATTCTGCACTAATTAACAGAGGATTTATTTCTTCATTGTTGTTTAATGTTTGTTGCATTGTAATAAAGGCATAAATGCTCCAAACAGTGTAACGTTTACTTCTAAGAATGTGTAGGTGAGACATTGTTTAACTTTATGCTTCCTTTATAGATGCCCTTACAGAAAGACACATGAATTTCACATGTGCAAAAACCCGTGAAAATCATGTTTCACATGTGAATCCATGGGTTTACCATAGGAATTTTACATGGGATTCACACAAAAATGTTCCAAAATCTCACGTGATCACATTTTTGCCCGTGAAATTCACGTCTTTTCTGTAAGCGACACTGAAACCAGAATCTATAGTGTCTGGTATATGTGTGTGGGAAGCACCCTTGAAACACATTTACATTTATGCATCTAAAGTGACTTACGGTGCGTTCAAGGTGTAGAATTTATCAGTACAGGCATTCCCTGGAAATTGAACCCACAAACTTTATGCTTTATGAACGCACTGCTAAACTAGCTGAGCCACAGGAACACTGTGCTGCATGTTAGTACTCAAAATGATGGTATGACTTATAAATTCTGTACATTACTGATCTGTGGGCAGTGCAGGTATATTGTAATTTTGGGATACTTCTTGGGACAAAACGCGTGACTTCCCAGTGATTCCTGATGGGAAATGGATTAGCCCTTGCGCTGTGACAGCAGGGAAACTGTCACGGTTAATCTCACGGTTCAGCTGTGCTCTGGCGGAAATCTTCCTGCCACCCTCAGGAGATGTTGAGGTGAGATGGGCATTTTCTGGGAAGCTCAGAGCACTGCAATTCAACTTTAAGTAATCAGAGATCAATAACACCCGCTGTCAGTCTAACCCCAGGCTCCTCTCACTCTTCTGTTGGAAATATTATGGAGAGAGACGGGCATGAAAAGTCAGGGGCATGAAAATCTATATGTCACGTGGGCATCAGCGGATGGTACAGAAAACCCGGCTGCTGGGCACTGACGGTGTTTATCTGAGAGTGGCAGGAAGTGGTGTGATAAAGTAGCATAAGAGTAAAAATGGTGTCTCAGGGACAGAGTCTGATATTATGGCTGTAATTTACCTGGATATTTTTGTAAGCGCGTATCAAAGGACAGGGACTCAAAAAGCCGGCACACACTGAATAGATACACTATTGTGGGAGCAAAAAACATCTTTCTCTCTTGATGGCCACTGAAATGTGGCCATTTATTTTGACTGCAAACGACATGAGATGTTTTGCCAGTTGCCATTTCAGGGGCTTTTAAGAGCATGAAATTGAATTTTTATACTTTCCCTGCCTTTGACATCACAGCTGCAGATAATTGCTAGTGAGTTCATCAGCCAATCGGTGTCGTTTCAGCGATTAGTCACATGGCTTTAATAGCTACAGTGTTTGGCTGTAAACAACTCCATCCCGTGAGCATTTAAAAGCCACTTTGACATGAAACTTAATGCATTCATAAATCCAGTCCACACAATACAAATGGCAAAAAACACATCACACGCTAACATGCTAAATTGCCTGCCATGTTAACCCCAATGCATCATCTACTCTGCAGCCGCATGTAATGCAACATGGTGGTGATTGACTGTCATGCCTGATGCCTCGTTGGGTGATCATCGGCTCTGCGGTGGCACTGCCTCATACTGATCTTTGATTGCCCTGTAATTAAATGACGTTTTCTCAGAGAGGCGGCCCAGATTATCTGGGTCATGTGTAATTTTCCTCAACTCTTTCAGAGTGTACCACTGGCTTCTCCGAGCACTCAAGCATGGATAAACGGGATGACAGTGCGCTCCACATGAGCGGAAGATCCTGCATCTGCAGCACCTGCTGTTTATATTGTGAAGTGAAGCAATGAGTAAAACGACAAGACTGAGAGAGAGGGGGGGAGGATATAAATACATCAACAGGTGGCACAGATATAGACAGTTCTTTACCTGCAGGACTGATGAGAGAACCGTGAGTGTCTGTGGGAGTCTCAAAGCCGACGTGTGTATTTTTATCAGTCAGATAGGACACTGTATCACATTTTTACTCACTTTAAAGTCAAATATATACTTGGGTGGAAGTGTTTAGTTCTTTTTAAATATTCAAAAAGTTAACATTTTCCTAGCTTTTGAAATTAACTAAATTTACGCTGCTGAGAATTTTCTCATTAACATAAATTGTGACTAATTGTTTGTGATGTTTTTCATTAGCAAACGCTCTGGATTAAAGCCTCTGCTAAATAAATACATGTTCATATCAACTCTGATGCACAAACTGTGAAGAACGACCCGTTTAATTACAATTTCTTCACTGTTTTGACTTTGAAAGGCTGTAGGACACATCAGACGTTAAACTGAAACCAAATGTTACCTGAAATTATTCAACTTCAAACCCAGAACACCTTAGCAACCACATGGCATTACCATGGTAACCACCTACAACACCCAAGAATTGTAGATGGGTGTTTTTCACAATCACTCCACATTTACTGTAAATGTAAGAAATTGTATTTTTGCAATTGCTTTTGGAGATGAAGAATTCATCTGTAAATATGTTTGTGTTGTTTTATCTGGTGTGTTTTCATGTACGTTGATGTGAGCAGCACTGAATGTTTTGTGATAAATTATTGTTCTCCTGAGGTTTCAGAGAGACTTTGGTTCTTATGGCGTCTCTGTCCTGGAACAGGAATGAGGTATTGAAGTGAAATCTGCCATCAGGGCATTTTTCAGCAGGTTCTCTGTCAAATCTTTTTTGTTGTTACATATCACGCTTCCTTTCAAGAAGGCCATTGTCTGAAATGTAAACTCACAAATGTTCACTAACTTTTGAGAAAACTTTGTAGTCAAACTTATTCAAATCAGATTTTCATAAATCAGCCAACTCTCACACACAGCACAGATGAGAAAACAGCAATAAGGTCGATAAAAGCAGCGTTTTTCTGAGTGCTGTATTTGTCAATTGGGCTAATATTGTTTTTTGCACTCCACAGAAGATAAGTCTCTCACTCTTTTCCCTTTCTCTCTCTCTGTCTCCTCAAAGCCCCCCCATCATCCAACCCAGCGTTCTGACGGCATCAAACGGCGCAGACCTGCATGAACAGATTCCCTGCGTTTAAAAGAACAGACAGGACATTGATTCAGGGATTGAGCTTCTACAACTGAAAAGAGGAGAGACAAAGCAGTAACACTGACTCTGAACCACTGAAGAGATGGAGGGAGAGCAGACACAGACAGAAGGCTGATCGATGGACAGAGGAGAGAAAAATGGTAGAAGAAAGTGGTTATTAGTAAGAGAGGAAGGAAGAAGAGAGGGGGCACAATTCTGTCCTTATCTGAGGGTCAGAGTCACAGTGGCTTTGGAGAATAACTGCAAATATGAGAATAACAAACACACACTTATCTGTCTAAATAGGGACATTCCATAGACTAATGTTTTTTTATACACAGTTAGTTATAAACAATATAACCTAACAATATGACAATGTTACCTATAAGCTCACACACACTCACTCAAGCACACTTATCTCAGAATAGTTAGATGTGAAAGTGGCATTAAACCCGAATCTGTTACTGTAAAATAAACCTATGAGCTGTTGACACTCTTTAATAAGAGGCTCAATTATAAACTTCAACTCAAAATCAGAATCTACAGAAAATGAGGAGGAATAAATAAAGATGTTTGAGCCTTTATGTTGTGATTGACAGGATTATATGAACATATTTCTGTTATCAGATATAACAATATTTGCTACATGAGAAAATATGGTACAAATAGCAGATTTGTCTATTTATAGATATTTATGACATGATTGACTCTATAAATGGAAAAGCTGAAGGACTGGAACACAAAAGCCCAGATTGGTTCAGGATTCAGGAATGCTGGATTTACAGCACAGGCATGGCAGATGTCCACAACACAGTATAAATCTGCAAAGTCTTGTGTTTCCCTAAAGGCTATTGTCGCTTTTTATTCCTGTGTTCCCAAACGTAATACTTGCCCAACTTGTGTTTACTCTCTAAAAGAGTTTCATGTAATATCTTACTATTACTCAGAGCTCCAATCAGCTTTGTATCCTGCAAAGCTGATTGTATAAGACATTGTGTAAATGTCATCACAATTTAAATTTGTGGTGTTTTTATTTTTAGTCCTCAGTTCAGCAAGTCAGTATTAGTTTTCTAGTTTAAACTGTTAAGGTTTCTAGTTAAGGTGCCACAGGTTAATAACCACCCCAGCATGAGCGCATACCACTCGCTCCCGTGCAGCTACAGTTCTTGCATGCTGCGCCTGAGCAGCAGCTCAGCTGTGCACAATGAATGTGTAAGAACTAAAGCAGTCTTCAAACTTTAGATGAGGGGGAACACAGCTCAGCACTGACCTTCTGGCAGGTTTACAGAGTCTGATGATCTGCGTGATCTGGGCTGATTTAGAGAGAAAATCTATACAAATCTGTGGAACTGTGGAATAGGTTAGACTATTAGTCATGGTGTGACAATACGACTGAATAATGTTTGAAAGTTATGAATCTCTAAAACGGATAACAAAATTATCTGGCAAAATCTCACTCCACTTCTTGAGAAACCCTCTTTGCTAACAGAATAACGAGTGCCGAGACTCCACAGGGATCAGGAGTCAGAAAAGATGTAACTCTTGGTTAGAAGTCAGTCCTGAAGGACAGTCCTGAACTTTAAAATGTCAGACAGAACAGCACCAAACTTAAAAAGCTCCCTTCAAGAGAAGGTCCTTGACCTCCTGAGATCTTTCCTCTTTATGCATCACAGACAAAACAGCTATTAAAATCCATCCACTTAGAAAAGCTGAGCCCTCCTTTTCACAGATTTCAGCCGCACATACACCTACACAGATACTGTTAGTATATGAAGTACCTGTCGGAAGTTTTGTTTTGTTTCTCAGTCATTCATGTCAACAGATTAAAAAAAAGCTGTAAAAAGAAAATTTTTATTAAGTGTAATCGAAATGAATTGTTGTTTTTCTGAATGACGTATTTGCGGATGCATGTGAGGCTAAATTGTTTGATGGACACAAGCAGCTGTGACCTCTTTCAAAGTCTGAAATTTAATTTATAAATCCACTTACACCTTTCTGCTTATACCGTCTGCTAAATGTCCCTGATCATGTTATAATGCTTTTAAAAACACATTTGAGGTGAAAAACAGCAGAACAAATCAGATGGAATCAGAGCTCACTGCCCTGTGATGGACTCGGTTTAGAGCACATGAATGGGCAATAGCTTCTAATACAGTGAGCTGTTCGGTCAGGAAAGCCTTTAACTTGAGAGAATAGTTGAGCACTGTGTGGCAAGATGATCCACCATTTTCTTCAACACCATTTTCTTGAACTCAAAATGCTTGAACTCAAAATACTTTTTAATGTAATATTGCAGTGTTTATTATAAATTTATAATAAACACTTTAAAGAAACAGGACACCCAAAAAATCTGTCACTCTTAATCCTTGTCATTCCAAAGCCATTTTTTGAATTTGTGATGAATATTGAATTTATGAAGAATATTCTGGCACCATAAAAAACAGCACCACAAAAGTTGTAATATAATAATATACAAATGATCATTCAGATCATTGAGAACCTGAATAACAGCCAAACTTATGCTGACTTTTACAGTTCAGACAGAGCTAACCGAGGCACTGAAGTGTGTCGGACAGAAATGAGCAGTTCAGGGCAGCCGCCTGCCGGGCCATTGAGCTGTTACCACAGGCTGTATCACTGGAGAAACAGAGGAAGACAAAACAGAGGGTTAAATATAACCAACTCTGACACATCCAGACAGAACAACACAAAAATAAAAGACTCCCCCTTTCTATGCAGCAATTTGTAGCTATGTAAAATTATAAAATAAATATTAAATATACAAAAAAATACATTTGGAAATAAAATGAAAATCCCAAAACCAAGCAGAACCAAAAAACAAAAGGGAGGAAAAATGTACATCTCCTGATGGAAGAACTGGGTTGGACAGACAGAAATCTTTAATAAAACAGAAGAGTGCACACATCCCGCAGACTTTATTTAGTCTAAATGATTATTTATCAGCAGAAATCAGGAGTTGCGCTGCAGCTTTTGAGGAGCCTGTAATTACAAGGCAGATAATAACATGATTCTCTCCAATCTCCAGTAATAACGTGATGGGACGGAGAAGCGACGGAGGAACTCCAGAGACGAGAAGCGCCTAACCGTGAACTTTCACACGGGGACGTGCCCAGACTGCATGTCACTGTCCGCCTAATGAAAGTGAGTTTTTATCTGGGAAACTCGTCAATGCCACTTTCTCTCTCCTTTATGTTGTTAATGAGACATTCCGCAGTCATTCCCAGCGCCTGTAACAGATCCTGCTCATGATTGTGACTCAATATCTCACAATTATGTTAATCAGACAGAAAGCATGAATTATCATATGGGTCTCGCTGTGAAAATTCACAGATGCAGATGACATGTATTATCTGAAAACAGCCTTCTAATGTGTCCATTTAAAAAATATTTCTTGTTTTTGTCGACTTTTTGGACGATTTGTTTTTTGTGGACACATTCCCCTAATGTTAGGTTTTAATTATCGTTTGGTTGCATGGTTAACATTATAGTAACCAAACGTTTTTGGGAATGTTTTGGAAATGGTTTGCTGCATAATACCTTACAGTATTGGCAGAGTTTATTTCAATATATTTTTTATGGGGGGGGGCACGTCATCTGCTTTCCACAGTCACCCACAGAGCCAGAGAACAGCGTGACATCATAGCTGCCAGAATGCACCTGACCTGAGGTCACTGTGACCAAATATAACTCAAAGAGAGAAGAGACAAACATCTTTCATGTTTGCCAGCCAATACCTTATTTCAATGCTAAGCTCAGTTTTCAGACTTCATGTTGAATTGCTCATCCGCCTCGTTCCTGACAGCACAAGCATTAAAGCATCATCGCTTGTGAAGGCCGAAGTGGTTTAGAAATGACCAAAACTGCTGATGGTTTTCAGCTTTGAGGTTCATGGCTCACTCACCTCCCCGCAATGAATGTCTCACATCTACTGCCATCCCAGTTTCTCTGTCAACCAATTTCAGACTGCCAGAGCTCTCATGGTACAACTGAGTACTGATTTATATCAAATTCATATCACATTCAGCATTATTCTACTGGGGCACATCATTTAAATTCAGAACAAAAAGCAGACAAAATCTAGTCAGCATGTGAATGAGTATTATATAGTGCTTTTACACCCAAAAAGTGCAACCAGTCGGTATATACGTATACAGACTTTTAATGTAGCCTACATTATGCCTGAATCATTACAAGGTAAAAACTTCTTACAAGGGTTGATAACAATGATTTTCTGTATATAGCTTTAAATAAGAACTGTAAGGAGTGTTATGAGCAGGTACTGATGGTGATGCTGCTAGTTACGGTTGTTCAGTCTACCATACAGCACATCTGAGCTTACTGATATGATACTTACTGTCATGGCAACCAAAAATAAAAAGAGCAGATCTGATGATTGGTTACGCATTATCTGCGGGTGATTTCATCAATGTCAGTCATCAATGTCAGTGCTAAACTAAAACAGATCCTGGTTAACAAAAATAAAGCAGGTAATAACTAGAGATGCCCTGTGTAGGAGGATTCATTCCTACACAATAATGAGACATGCTATGACTGTGAGTCACGGCTGTGTGAGATCATACATGTGCTGAACGCAGAGATCAAACTGTCTCTATTAAAACTTTAGCAATACAGCTAAAGCACTTTAAAAATACCTGCCAGGTATCAACATGTGCTTGTGTGTGTGTGTGTGCGTGTATAATATGGCTATATTGTGCAACAAGGGGTTAAAAAATGAAAAAATCATGACTTCTCTCAATTACTGGCCCTTTCCAATTACTTGAGATCACTTATTAACATAAAAGTAACGTTTTTGAGTGGTTTTAGGTATACAGCTATGTAAGAGATGATATAAGAGATGGCCAGCAGCTGTGATGTTCAACACATCTTTTCCAGCCTGCATTTATTAGTGAACACTGAACCATAAATTCAGAGTATGAACGTGTCATTTTTATCTAGCGTGTTTCTTAATGTAATTTTAGAATATGTAATAGAATTCAAGAAAACAAGATAAAAGAGAGTTAACTGTGCTGTTCACGTGAGCTGGTCATCTTCATTTTCAATCATCCAGCAGCGTCTCCTGCAGTTTCTCCAGCGTGTGTGTGTATTTGACCCAGAGCTCTCTCGCTCGAAGGACTCTCACTATAAGACTCTCTCATCTAATGTGAGGACCCTGAGGTCTTCAGAATACAGGATCTCAGCCGGCGTTTACTTCAGGCTGATCATTTTCCCATCAAGCAGTTCAAAGTCCATCATCTCCTCCAGCTCTCAACTCTATTTGGCTCAGGCTACAACAATAGCTCAGTCTCACTCTTCCAGGTTTCTATGGAAACCAAACGACCAATCAACCAACCATAATCACTTAAACATGTTCCTCCTCCTTCTAAATCATTATAAACTAGAAACATTTTATTGACCAACAGCTTTTAAAGAGCATATACAGACATTTGTCAGTAAGTCACTCGGCAAACAGCTCTGACTGGACTGGCTGTCATAACATAATCTATGTGAAATTATTAATCGCTGATGATATTCTTCAGGGAATGTAATAAAAACTGTGATTAATGAACCTTTCAAAATCATACTGGCATTCAACAGATTTTGTAAGGAACAAACTGATCTGCGTTCATTAGATCAGAAAAAAAACAAGAGAAAATGGCTGTGCAGGATCTTACTGATAACATTTGAAAAGTACAGAGAAATATCACAAATTCTGTCTGTCTGCCATGTTCCTGTACTGTAGCTCAACTGGTAGAGCAATACCAAGGTCATGGGTTTGATTCCCAGGGAAAGCACATGGTTTAAACCTTTGCATTTTAGGCAGAAGGGCAGCTGTGTTGAAGCCTCACACTGGATATACAGTGTTTATCTGCTGTATTACCATTCAAGCCTACAAATGTTTTTACTTGTGATTATCGTTATTAGTTCATAATACCATAAACACGGCCTGTGAGAGTTCAGCTGTATGTGATTATCCATCTGTGGGTTCAGGGTGATGTCATCTCACAAATACAGCATCTCTGTGCCTGTAATTACTTCATCATTAAAGATTCAGACATGCTCAGTATAAAGCTCCTGACTAACACAGCATTTACTTCAGTTGCTGAATGGCAGAGAGGGGATTTGTGTCTGGTCTGATCCGGGTCTTAGTCTGCTATCTGCCCAGTTAAACACACGGCATAATCACACAGTATAAACACACAAACACATAACTGTAGGAAGATCAGCTTAACACAATCACTCACCAACAGCACACAGTGCCCGTCTGATGCATATGGCAAACAAAACTGGAAATCACTTTCTGTCTAGTAAGATCCAACCCCAATGAATGGCACATGAAGAAAAAAAACTGCGGTCGGTCACCTTACATGTCAGTCAGACAGGTCTCAGAAGTGTGCTGACTAATGAGGACAGAATGATTCGCATTCAGCTCAGATCTTAAATCTCAAATCTGTTTGATGCTTTTGACATATTACTCTCAAATGGATGCGTGTCTGCATTTACTGCATATTATTGGGATTGTTGTCATCACAATCCCTCACTTTTAGACTGGCTGTAAATACGTCTTTTCGGGCAGATGATTCATGCACCTGCGAGGGCAGCGACTCCCACAGAAACATCATTAAACATGCGATGAGATGACTGAAAAGAAACGTCCGCTCACCTCTCCTGCAGACGGGTCAGTTGTGCTCCCCTCATAAAGCCTTTGGTCATGACACAGCATTACTGATTGACTTTTGTGTGCCAACAAAGAATCATGAGATGGATATTTGGGTGGAATAAAGCCCATGTGGAACGGTATCCCAGAAAACAGGAAATGTTCTCAAACACTGGCTAATATTCTCTAAACGTTCTCTCAAAGTTATCAAAAACATTCTTGCAGTAATATTAGTAGAATGTTTTCAACATTAACATGTCACATTTTGTAACTATCATATATCAAAAACATTATTTGTACACAAGTGTTACACATTTAAAAAATGTTTGACTCACATTCTCATCACCAAGCAATAACATTAATACAATGTCTTAAAAATTAGACGTTTTGCATGTTTCTAGAACCTTAAAAATAACATTTGTAATGTTTTCGTTACTAATGAAAACATTGGGGAAACATTCCTACAACCTAAGATTGTTAGCCGTGATATTGAGATCACTCAGATATTCAGGCTCCTGCTGTGACACAGGTTCATTAGTTTATTACTGTCACCTGTGCAATAGAAAAAGGACCATCAGTTATGTGGCTCTGATAAGGAACAGCTCAATAGGATCATTAGCGACCGGTTGCTAAGGAGCTGATATTTCTGATCAACACAGAACCACAAATATCAGCTCTGACTAACTAACCATATGTCACCTCAGTGTTTATCTCTCTAGTGCTAAAATCTGAGAAACAAACCTTTTACATCTCTGATGATTTAGGCTATTTTATGAATAAAATCTGCCTCATGTTTTTGGACCATCACTTAGGAAGTTTTGGGAAGAGACAGTCTTTCTTACTTTATCCAGGTTGATTTCTGGATTAAATGGAACATGGACATGACTTTTTGCTGACAGCCCTATAGAGTCACAAAGAAAATATCAAGCATTGCTAAAACAATGTGGTGCCAGAGATGAGCTCAGCACAGACCAGAGGAGTCTCAGACGATCTGTCGCTTGGCGTTGAGGAAATTAAAGTGCACAGCTCTCAGCTTCAGGTACTGTAGGTACCAGAGCACCTGACGTGATCACACACAGCACCTCATTCAAACTAACAGCTGGCAGACCATCGTCCTGCAACATTACGAGACATTACAGGAAAGCCACTGAGATCATTTGAAACCTGCCTGAAAATACACAGCAAATAAAACCACTTTCATTGACTTCATCTGCGTTAGCAGCTGTCATAGTGAAGGTTGTGCCATTTTGTATTTTGTTGCGTTCCTGCACTACAGGTGAGCCGTGTTGTGTTACACTACAGGTGAACTGAGATTTATCAGCTGATGAAAATGGCCAGATCAATGTTTGCTCAGTGCAGAAAAAGTTGATGTGTGTACACATTTCTATCTGTGTGGCATTCAGTCAATCCCATCACTGTATCGACATTAGAAAACAAAAGTCCCTTCTCATGATGTATTATTAAATTGAGAAGCCTCTATAAATGTGACTGAGGTGACCTGATGAAGTTAAAGGCATTTATTCTCACACATCTATGAATAGCTCAAAGGTTTTTCATCATGAGCAGAAGAAGACATGTTATGTTATGGTGAGCACGACTGAAGCTGGAGTATGGAACTCAGGCGCATGCTAAATAACTCGATTCCAGAAGGATTTGTGCACCATTATGCAGAAATGGCAACATAAGAACCTAACTACATTCAGAGATGTATTATGCTTATTAAAATGCCTAATGGATTTTAAATACTATTCAACAAAATCATTTTAATTAAATATTGTTCACACTGACCATGAAATTGCCCTCAGCTCCCTCAGAAAACTCAAACGATTAATCATTCAAATCCAAGAGAAACAGTCAAGCCATTTATTCTCTAAACCTCATTTTGGTGTGACTGTGAAACATCATCACGTTCTTCATTTCCCTCCACAGCTGTACCATCAAATTCACAATAATTCGTTCATGAATTAAACCTCAAAGATCAAACTTTAGGCTCCATTGACAGCAAAATAAAAGAACTCGACCTTGAAGTAGTGTCAACAGGAAGCAGAACATTTAGTTTTTTGGTGAAAGAGTGCGAAATGATGAAGTCAGAGAAAAATAACCCACAGGTACAGACGTCCACTGGTCTTTATAAAGAGCAGGGAGAAATAGCCTTGATACTTAAGGCAAGAAAGCTGGGCTTTATTCAGATAATTACAGCTCAGCTTAGCGAGTGTGCGGTAAAAGCAAGCAGCCAGAGGAAGGCTGAGTGAGTAATACTTTTATAAATCAAGAACGCTTGAGGAAACGCACAATAACAACTGAAGAGTGGGGGAAAAATAGAAGAAAAATCCACCAAGTACAACATAACCTTCAGTCTTTGAATGTAAATATTGATACAAGCCTGTTTGTGAGCCGTCTGTAGTGCATAAGTACAGGACATGATTACAATAACACTTCTGTTTCTGTGAATGCCACTGAAGTCTCGCAATTCTGAAATCATCAAATATCAGATACAGAGGTAGTACCTGTACAACAGGTCACCTGTTTTTATTGAGGTCACCGGTGGCAGTCCCGGCTAACCTGGAGCTCTCAGCAAGACAGGACCAAAGATATGACAGGGCCTTTTTAAGATGTGTTAATTAAATGGTGCTTCCTGTGCAAGGGCCTGTGTTTAAATCCCCAAAGTTCTAATGCATGATTCTTTTTATTAAACCAAGCAAAATTACAAATGAACAATGGCATTGTTGCTGCACACATGTATTTTTTGGGTAAGCTATCCCTTTAATTACCCTTCTAAAACACAAGCATTAAAGCAGAGAGAGTATGAAACTAAATCTAAAGAAGAACAAAATTAAATCGTCCTGTGTGTTGCGTCAGTTTAAGGGATACTTTGATATAAATATAAAAGTATGACAAGTTTTCTTGCACTTTGAATGTCCTTCCGGACTCTTTATTTCCCATGCATAGTTTGGACACAAATGTGTAGTGGAACTTTCTTGTAGCTGAAATAAACAAACCCAAAGAAGATGTCTGACATTCATTATTTTTTCCATCAATAATTATTCACAAAGTATTTGAATTATCTTTCACTTGTGTTCACGAGTAAGTCCTTCGGGGTGGCTTCTGGACAAGAAAAAGTGCTGTGAAACATAAATACATTACAAAAAAGCATCTAAAACATTCAGCATTTTGTACAACACAGTGCAATAGAAAAGGGATGAGGAAAGGTCAGAACAGGGCGTTCAGCTCTGTTCTGCTGGATTTGTGAGAGCTGCTAAATGAAAACAGTAATAGAACGTAATGGAACTGTAAACAGCCCTGTGTGAATGAACAACTGCTGTTTCAAACAGCAGAGAGAAACTGACACGGTTCAGAAATGTAAATGGTAACACACACAAACACACTTGTGGAAGAGACCGAGATCTGTTGTGAAAGTCAGTGACATATTGTTGCAGACAAACTGACAAGAGTCTCTGATAAGGCTTGGCCAGGGGAGTCTGCTCGGAAGTATGGACTATATGACGCTGTTGTCTAACTAACGCACATACAGAGGGGAATAAAACACGGATCAGTCAGGGAATACAAAACTGAAAGAGAAAGAAAAACAGTGACAGAGAAGGACGAAAATGAAATAACCTCAAGTAAGGAGCGATACAAATGTGTGAGTCAGTTTCAAATACTCTGCTTTCAGTGGCCTTCAGCATCATCTGAGAGTGTGTAAGACAATGATATGCTTTTTTTCTATATTATACTTCACTTCCAGGTTACAAAAAAAATAAAAACACAGAAGAGCCAAACATGCTTTCTTATGCACGTTCATGACAGCAAAGGTCATCTGGAGTATCTTACACAACATTTCTTCAGCAGGTCAAAACAGTTTCCGGTCTGAAGTGTTAAAACAGAGACACAGTGAGCTGGTGGCCAGATGACACGCGTCTTACACTGTTCAAAATACAAACCTGACAACCCCGGGACAGTCCTTTATAAAGATCCATAACACACAGCCATCTGTTATAAGAATGTCTGTTTGGGAGTCCTGACTAAATACTGACACAGAACAGTGTTTGTGCTGTCTTCACCCTCACCAAAACTCATTTACTTCTCAAATCCCAATGAGCAATGTGAGGACTAAGAAACGAGATCACATTAAGATTGAAATGACAGTATGACAATAAAAAACAATAAAGTATTACTTAATAAAGACGGTAGGTAGTATTTAACTGATATGCATGACAACTCAAATTTAAAATAGCTTCACATTTTTTATAATTCAAAATCAATACATTTCTTTCATCTTGAACTGATAACCAGGTGATACAAATTTAATCTGGGTTATTCGCTTTTTACTGAAGAACTAAACATTTGCAGGCTAAAAGACCTCCACTAGGGGTCAGATGTGACCCTAAATCAGTGATTTAGAAAAAAACAAAACAAATATGGCTCAGGCAAACAGTATTTTACTAATATAAACTGTCATTGATTAAAACCAACTAACATTTAAAGCTGCAATCTCTAACCTTCTCTAAATTAAAGAAGAACAATCAGTTCAATCAGTTATTGAGCAAGTAATACGACAGATCAGTGTTCAAAATGGTCACCTTTCCATGATTCCCAATGGCATGATTTTATAATAATGATTTATCATTTGAGCTGTCAAGCATGATTTCCCAGGAAATGTCAGATTTGGCTTCATTTGATTTCATGTTGAATTTTATGTTTCAAACATAGACAGTGGTAGAAAGGTGAAAGTTACAGATTTAAACAAAGGAGTAATTAAAACAGCATTTCAAAGCTAATTAAAGAAAAAAATCCATCAGCAAATATTGTATGACTAGTAAAACTCAGAGGTGAAAGATGTTTGCAGACATACTGGAACAGGTCATTGGGGCAAATTCTGTGTGCTGGTAGTCTCATCTCTTAGTGTAATACAAATATGACCCATAATGTGTAATCATAAGTTACCATAGTAACAACACCAGAAACAATGGGGTCAGCACAGAGACCTCCGTGTCTGGCTAGTAACAGTTACGCTGTGGTGCTCTGTCCGGATGAGGTCGGCCGTGCCGTGGTTGGCACTTCTATGCAGGAGAGAAATGGCAGAACTGAGGGCTCACTTGACATGTTCGGCACTGTGAGAGGAACAGTAGTATTTTTTATGTGCAATGAAGGTGGAAAGGCTGCTGAATTTGATGTTGCACAGCCGGCAGTAGCGCGTGTTTCCATTCTGCAGATGAGAGGCGAGAGCT
Source organism: Chromobotia macracanthus (assembly GCA_036877525.1). Classification (NCBI taxonomy): domain Eukaryota; kingdom Metazoa; phylum Chordata; class Actinopteri; order Cypriniformes; family Botiidae; genus Chromobotia; species Chromobotia macracanthus. The sequence continues at coordinate 2,288,265 of JAZGTH010000067.1, read as the reverse complement.
GGTTTGAGCATGGCTCGAGCTGTCTGAGCATGGCTTAGCATCAGTGCTGCCTTTTCAGGAGCGAGTGGAGGAATTGGGGCGTGACCTAACTGCTTCACCTCTCTCAGAGTTTCAGGCACAGGTGACACAGTCAGAGGAACTCTGGTGGGGGATAGGGCAGGAGGTGTGATTTTTGGAGAGCCCACCCCCCCAGATTGCTGTTCAGGAGGGCTTCCATTAAGCACAGGTGAGGACGGAGAAGTCGGTTCTAACTTGAGGCTCTGTCCATTCGCACTGTTCCTGCGGGGTTGGGGGCTGGATTTAGGAGGGGTGAGCGGTGCTGCATCATGTGGGCTCAGGCTGGGACTGGGACTGACTCTGGCTGACTTTGTCTCGGGATGCTGCTGTAGTGTAAACACCACACCGTGAACCACTTTGAAATGCTCTACCAGGTCACAGGTCAACTGCCTGTTGGGTGGGCAGTAGGGACAGACCACTGGGGGGGTGTTGGGGGTCTTCGCTCCATGTGCAGCATTAGGAGGGGTGGATTCAGGCGCAGGTAATGCAGATGGGTGTGCAACTGCTGCAGTTTTGCCTGTCTGAAGGCCTCTTGCATCAGGGTGCAGATCCACAGCTCGGTTCTTGGGAGAGGTGGAGGTGGGTCTCTTCAGTCGGCTTAGTTGCTCCAGCGTGTGGGGTTGCAGGGTAGTCGCAGGGCAATAGTAAGTCTTGTGCGCCAGGTAGTTCTCAATGCTGTTGAAGCTAATGCTGCAGGCGGTGCACTTATGGTAGTCATTGAGGGGCAGAGCAGGAACGCTACTCCCTGTCTGGTTCTCTCTCAGTCGGGTTCTTTTACTCAAGTCAATGGGGCCATCGCCTTCAGGACTGGAGCTGCGTGTTGGCGTGGACACCTGGGAGAGTGGAAGAATGGAAGCAGTCTCCTGTTTCACCCCCACGCCTGTCGCTGTCATCAATGCGGTGGCATTGGCCAAAGCCTCACTTTGGGCCATGTGGATCTCATACATTTTCTTGCGTTTGCGTGTGCGAATGGGTTGGGGCAGGAAGGCGCTTTTGCCAGAATGCAGCCGCTGGTTAGTGGGGTCATGTCTGGAGGCACAGTAAAACCGCTTGTGCACAATGTAGTTATCATGGCGGCTGAAGCGGATGTTGCAGGCCTGGCAGAATGTACGAGTTGGGTCATCATCTGGGTCTTCAGCAGAACCACTAGGGCTCTGGCTTCCCTCACTGGCCTGCCCTCCCCCAGGCCCCTCCCCCTCTGAGGAAGAGGAGCAGGTGGTATCCTTCAGCCCTGGATCTTCACTTTTCACCTCTGCTAACTTGGGCTCTGAGGCCATGCCTCTCGGCACAGGGTCGGAGTAGCTGGGAGATGCTGAAGCTGTGCGGCTTACCGGTCTGGCCTGGGGTGAAGCCACACGGGCGGCAGGAGGTGCAGCTGTGGTGGCTTCCCCTTCCTTCAAAACCTCTGCAGCTTCCCCCTGATGATGTCTGCTGGAGCAGTACAGCCTCTTGTGGACATAGAAATTGTTGATGTTGTTGAAGGTGATGTCACATTCGAAGCAAGTGGCTCCTTTGTGGATGCTGGAAGGAGAACCTGATGGATAGAAGCCCTGCTGTCCAGCTGCTGGGCCCTGTCCATGTTTATATCTGCTATGAACCATCTCAGACATCTTAGCCAGAATCTCAGATGCTTGCGGCATCATGGCAGCCTCAGAATTGAACATGTACTGTGGCAAGAACATTGCACCTCCAGGGAGAACTGAACCCCCTGTTCCAGGATGTACGGGGCTGGAACCTGGGGTTGGACTTGCCGGCTCTGCTTTAACTGCCACCACCGTGGGGCTCTTAGGTGAAGTAGACTGAGATGAAGTTGCCTTCACTGCATTTCCTTGAGGACTGCCCACCCTTTTTTCCTCCTTCAAGTCGGTTTCACAGTCTGAGTGTGGTTCCTCTTTGATGCTGAGCTGGTTTACAGGGCTGCAGCCATGAGAGGTGGCTGAGCTGCCATTGGCTCCTGGGCTGGAGGAGTCAGGTCTGGATATGCAAGCAGCAGGTTCTCCATCTTGGGGGTCTGGGAGCTCAGAGGAGGGAGGGCTGCAGTGGTGAGGCGTGGAGCTCCTTTCGGCTGGATCCCTCACCTCCAGGTGTGTGTGGACATGCTGCTGAAGTATTGCAGGTGTTTCAGCAGAGAATCCACACACCTGGCATTTCAGAACTATTCCAGAATCTCCCGGACTCAAGCCTGTCATGAAGAGTCATGAAGATGATGGACAATTAGGTACAGCATGAGTGATTGCTTAGATCTAAAATGTTGATGTAAGATGAACTGATTTAAATAAGAGCCATTTATGAGAAGTCTCAGACAGGATGTGGCCCTAAAATATTCTCTTATCTCTCTCTGTTTTATACATTTGCATATACAGTGTATTTACAAGTGTACGAGTCATTGCCATGCTGTGGACAAACTGACTGCAGCTTTCAAGCAGGTTTAGACAAATGTAGCAATTATTCTAATGTTTTAAGGCTTTTGTCTTCATTACAATTTTTCTTTTGTTGCTAAAGCAACTTGAAATAACATACCAGAGATTCTTTTCTTATAAAAGAGACAAATCATTTCCTGCGATAAATAATTTATCTGTCCACAATTAAAGCGAAACTGCTGCACAACGAATGCAAACGCAGTTAATTCAAACATATTTGAAAGAAAAAATGGAATTATGTAAGGTGTGACTGTGGACCAATAAGAATTCACGGTGGGTGGGGCAAAACAGAAAACAATGACATTTACCAATACAAAAATCTTGTATATATAAAATCATAAAAAATCATATATATATATATATATATATATATATATATATATATTGTGCAGTTACCTGTAGCCACCTCACTGCGAGATCCAGGCTGACAAACCATGTGACTCGTGACCAAGTGGCTGTACAGAATGTCTCGAGTCGTGGAGATAAAACCACAGCCGTGACACACACCATTTACTGAGTCTGTGTGGACCTTCAAGTGACGCTCACAGTTTGCCTTCGTGGTGAAGGCTGACAGGCAAACCAAACACACAAACGGACGCTCTCCTGAAATACAGACACATCAACACACACACAAGACAAATGATTATTTACCAAACAAAATTCACACAAATGTCTGTCAAAACATCATTAAAATGAGTATGATTTGTGCTGGGGATGGGGAAAGCGTCAGAGAGGCGTCTCACCGCTGTGAGTTCTCATGTGGATCTCCAGAGAGCTGGCACTGGGGCAGCTTTTGTTGCATTGTGGGAAGGGACAGAACCTCTCATTAGGGTACGAGTCTTTAGGTTTGTCCTGCGGAGGAGAGGCCGCGGTCTGCTGCTTCTGTCTGCTTGCGCAGTAGTACATGAGATGAGCCTGAAGATTCCTCTCACTTCTGTACCAGATCCCACAATCTTTACATGGAAAAATATCTTCTGCACAAACACACACACACAAAACGACCAGTAAGAACAAAAGCATGAAACTGTTCACAACTGATTATTGTTTCAAGATCAGGAGTTTTTAGTGGATGTTTAGTGGTGGATGAGAGCACCATTTCTTTCTCATGTTCTTTGTGAGTGGTGATGAACAATGAAGTGTTGCAGTCTAAACAAACTTCAGTTAGTTGTATTTTCTAACAGTGCACTGACAAGTACAATAACATCTTTCCAATGTGCTATTTATTCTATTCGTCTTTCATGTGTAACTGGTACATTACATTTATTTAATCACATGTGGGTCGATGTGTGATGTTTTGTAAGGCTCACTGCATATATAACCACACACAAGCAATACACACACTCATACACAATTATAAATCAGGAACAGCAATCAGAATTGTTCTGTCATCTCCACGACAACGGGCACAGGAAATTTGTGAGGTGTGTGTCAGGGCAAATGTTTAACAGGCTGAATTTAATAACAACCAATATATAGTTTTGGTCTTATTATTCATGTATTCACAACATCACGGCATCACTGTGTCCTCTCGTCACAGTTCAGCTAAGACTTGAGCCGATCATGTTTTGGTCTTATTATTCATGTATTCACAACATCACGGCATCACTGTGTCCTCTCGTCACAGTTCAGCTAAGACTTGAGCCTATCATGTTTTGGTCTTATTATTCATGTGTTCACAACATCACGGCATCACTGTGTCCTCTCGTCACAGTTCAGCTAAGACTTGAGCTGATCATGTTTTGGTCTTATTATTCATGTGTTCACAACATCACAGCATCACTGTGTCCTCTCGTCACAGTTCAGCTAAGACTTGAGCTGATCATGTTTTGGTCTTATTATTCATGTGTTCACAACATCACAGCATCACTGTGTCCTCTCGTCACAGTTCAGCTAAGACTTGAGCTGATCATGTTTTGGTCTTATTATTCATGTATTCACAACATCACAGCATCACTGTGTCCTCTCGTCACAGTTCAGCTAAGACTTGAGCTGATCATGTTTTGGTCTTATTATTCATGTATTCACAACATCACAGCATCACTGTGTCCTCTCGTCACAGTTCAGCTAAGACTTGAGCCGATCATGTTTTGGTCTTATTATTCATGTGTTCACAACATCACGGCATCACTGTGTCCTCTCGTCACAGTTCAGCTAAGACTTGAGCTGATCATGTTTTGGTCTTATTATTTATGTGTTCACAACATCACGGCATCACTGTGTCCTCTCGTCACAGTTCAGCTAAGACTTGAGCCGATCATGTTTTGGTCTTATTATTCATGTATTCACAACATCACAGCATCACTGTGTCCTCTCGTCACAGTTCAGCAGTTCAGCTAAGACTTGAGCCGATCATGTTTTGGTCTTATTATTCATGTATTCACAACATCACAGCATCACTGTGTCCTCTCGTCACAGTTCAGCAGTTCAGCTAAGACTTGAGCCGATCATGTTTTGGTCTTATTATTCATGTGTTCACAACATCACAGCATCACTGTGTCCTCTCGTCACAGTTCAGCTAAGACTTGAGCCGATCATGTTTTGGTCTTATTATTCATGTGTTCACAACATCACAGCATCACTGTGTCCTCTCGTCACAGTTCAGCTAAGACTTGAGCTGATCATGTTTTGGTCTTATTATTCATGTATTCACAACATCACGGCATCACTGTGTCCTCTCGTCACAGTTCAGCTAAGACTTGAGCCGATCATGTTTTGGTCTTATTATTCATGTATTCACAACATCACGGCATCACTGTGTCCTCTCGTCACAGTTCAGCTAAGACTTGAGCCGATCATGTTTTGGTCTTATTATTCATGTGTTCACGGCATCACTGTGTCCTCTCGTCACAGTTCAGCTAAGACTTGAGCTGATCATGTTTTGGTCTTATTATTCATGTGTTCACAACATCACAGCATCACTGTGTCCTCTCGTCACAGTTCAGCTAAGACTTGAGCCGATCATGTTTTGGTCTTATTATTCATGTGTTCACAACATCACTGTGTCCTCTCGTCACAGTTCAGCTAAGACTTGAGCTGATCATGTTTTGGTCTTATTATTCATGTATTCACAACATCACAGCATCACTGTGTCCTCTCGTCACAGTTCAGCTAAGACTTGAGCCGATCATGTTTTGGTCTTATTATTCATGTGTTCACAACATCACAGCATCACTGTGTCCTCTCGTCACAGTTCAGCTAAGACTTGAGCCGATCATGTTTTGGTCTTATTATTCATGTGTTCACAACATCACAGCATCACTGTCCTCTCGTCACAGTTCAGCTGGTTTAACAGAGAAGCGCTCAGTCTGTCTGAACTGACGCAACACTGACACCTACTGGTGACGCGGCTCAAATGAAACAAAACCACATGGACGTTCAACCCACTTTCAAACAGTTCTGCGTTTTATTGGCTACTTAACATGTCTGAAATTTTGTTCAATACCCCCCTTCAAAAAAAAATCTAACTTCACTAACAAAAAACAAACTTTTTATTGGCATGTACCGTGGCAACACCGCACTTTTGTTGACCATGTTCTATGGTAGTGTTCTTTGAAATATTGTCTAAATATTATTTAGTACAACATTAAAGCACTCAAAGCACTCAAAACAAAAAGGTTTTCTATGAGGTGTCTGTGAAAATAAACAGGAAATAAAGGGTGTCAGAAATGCCTCCACCCTTTAAAAAAGGCACAAAACACATGCAGTGTTATGGACATGCCGTGACTCACTGTTAACAACAGCCGTTGCTAAGATGGCAGCCATGCCAGCCTGCTGTGGGAGGAGCTGGATCTCTAAGGGGTGTGCTGCGTGCAGGGGGGTGGGACATGCAGGCTCCTCCTTCACCCGGATGTCATTCAAATGATTCGCACTGGAGCAGGACAGCGTTGCCACAAGTGCATCTCCTCTGGACAGCTCCTGCGTGAGCTTGCAGAATAACACCCCTCCTGTACATTAAAGAGATGATGTTTTATCTGACGGTTCCAAGACCTTAGTTAATGTGAGAGATACATGTGGTAGTGTTTCAGTGCATTACCCTGACTGTAAATAGTGCAGTTTGACTCTGTGGGGCATGAAGTCACAGAGATCCTCTTGAGCCAGCAGTCTGCCTCCTTACACTCCAGACACATTACACTCTACAACACACACAGACAAAGAGAAACAGCCTTTTTAAAGATTTTTAAAGAACACCGATTTAGGGTAGGACTGAATCTGGACACCTTCAAGTAGATCTAACACGAATATTCATATGAAAGATGTTTTAAGTAAAAAAAAACTATAAATCCAATGAAACAAAGAAACTGTACTAAGTGGTTCATTCATATGCACAGTAACCGTTTAATCTGATACCAAACAGACCGTTCATGTGAATTAGGAATCAGACTAAATTAAAACATTTTTAACAATATTCCAGATGAAATGACAACAGAAGCCTGGAAACAGATTCAAAGTATTTAAAAAAGATTTAAGCAATTTCTCACATCAACTGTAAGTATCTTATTTTAATGTATACAGTAATGCACCGAATAGCGCAGTAAATGCAATGAAGTATGCACTAATCCTGTCTCCTGTTCTCTTGCCCTGTTTTTGGCTTTCCATTCCACCCAAGATTGAATTTATTTTTAACTGCACTTTTCAACAGACAAGCACTAAAGTCTGTGAGAGAATTCCTCCGTCCACACGGCTTCTTCAGCGTCTTCAGAAAGTCTTCTGTTACAGTATGTTACAGAAACACAAAAGCACATTTACACACTTCTGATTTTTGTTCGGCTTAATCCTGCTGCCTGATAACGTGTCATTAAAATTCAGCATCCAGCCTTGCTTTTACATTTCAATATCATACAACCACAACTAGGTCTGCTCAGCAACAAATGTGTTTCAGCGTTCACACTAATAACTTCTAATGTTTACTTTCAAGCCTTAATTTCTCCTCACAAGTTGCACTTTAATTTAGAGACCAAAGCGCCCGTTTAAACTTTGAGGAAGGGGAAAATACAATAACGGCTGGAAAGGGGATACACTGCAGGTAATATCAGGTGTTTTTAACCGAAACTGTTCCTGAAAATTCACCTGAACATGCAAAAGCTTCAGAGGTGTGTAGATGATAACACTGGAGGAACTGCAAAAACATCTCAAATATCAGAATCAACACACCTGGGCTCTCTCACACAATCAACTGTTGAATTTCACAGACTTATGATGAAAACTGTATACACAGAAACACACACAATAATAGTTTAAAGATTTATATTTTGATAAAATGTTGCACATAAATTCTCAGTCATACTCAGTTCATTGAACTGAGTTACTAAACATCACACACAATACACTATTTAAATGTATTTGATCCCATCCACTAGGTGGCAGCATTTTTCAGGGCTGGTCCAGTACTGCAATAGCCTCCTGTTAAAGAAAACCATCACTTATTTCATTCACACCACTACACAACAGTTAAAAACTCGTCTCTGACACAGCTAGTCATCATATCATTGACAGCTACCAAATCAACTTCCGAAGACGGGAACATGAAAAGGCTTTAGTGCAGATGTGTAAAGCAGGTTTAAAGCCACCAGTCATCGGGTTGAGAGAGGAGATGGGCAGCGGAAGAGGACAGCTGAAGGGTTTCTTTCTAATTCTGTCTGTTCTTGCCTCAACATACGCTCCGTATTGTATTTCATGGTGCTGATAAGCAGATAGGCTCCTTTTGTTTTAATTTGAAACCTGATGCTGGAGCCGTCTGTGGTGTAAGTGCTGCGTGCGTCTGCTAATTTGTTTCAGACTCATTTAACGACTCGACTCGAAGCTTCACAAAAGGAGAGGGCAGCTTGGTCAGACCTCGCTTTTGACAAAACACTTCCAGGCAAATGCTCTCTCTAATTAAACACACACAGTCAGATTCGTCCCCGCAGATGAACACAAGAGTAAATGAAGATGTAAATGGTTATGTCCCGCTCTGAATGGTGAACAAGACACGGTTCACAGCGATCAAGGCAAATAGTCAGGGGTTCAAATCTCACTTTACTAAACAGAGGAAGTCTGTTAGCAGCCAGGTGATCAGGTACATCATAAAATTATCACATGACCTGGAAAAAAATGGTCATCTTGCTCATTTGAATGGCTGTTCATTGCATCTGCTCTTCTGATCTGAGCATGACTTATGTTTTATGTTCCTTATGGTTATGCTACTGAAAAATAATAATTCCAGTTCTAGCACTGTAGCAGATATTTCCCAGAATTCCTCTGTGCCTACCATCATGCAGTATTTCTAACATACCTTTAGACGTTTTCCAGTCCCTGCTGTAGAGAAGAACCCTGAAGAATAATGCATGTAACATGCAGAAGTTACTGCAGAAGTGTAGGAAAGGTCGTCAGAGGGTGATGTGTTAGACTTGTGACAAACACAGTGACTGTGCATTAAAGCCCAGGATTTAATTCATCAATCACATTTGGTCTGAAACAAACAATGTAAATTCAACCTAATCTGAATATAATCTAAATAAATCATAAACGATACCCAATGCATTCACATTGTGACTGCATTGAAAATGCCACAGCCAGGTCCACTGTGTGAGGCTCTAACGACCACATGAAGAAATACACTACATGTTGTGGAGTTTAACCCTGGTGTTGTTGAATGTACCCCCACCCCCTCATGCACAGGAAACTGGGGTACTTTGAGAGCCGCGCAGAGTGCACAGCTATGAGGAACAGTCTAAGCCCCTCGTCCGAGCCCCGCTCCCTCATGAATATTAACGAGGACGGCCGAGCTTTAATCTGCCTGATCCCCACACTGCTGTCGCAGACCTGATAGCGAATCTAATTATTTGGTCTGATATTAACCACCGCCCCCCCCAACTCAACTCCTTAAACATGCACATGGCTGGAAAGAGGTAGATGCACTAAGTCTCAGGCACGCAAACTCGCCGCCATCAACGCATCGGCTTTTACACACACAGTTGAGCTTTGCGCATGCTGTTTATTGCACCTTTATCATTCTTTATAACGGCCTCCTCTGATGCTGATAAAAGCAGAATGCTAATGAATCATGGAGGATTTCGCTGCTCGTTTTACAGGTTTGGAGAATCCAGGGAATAACTGCTTCCTCTTCTGAAGCGAGGGCTATATCTCTGTGACCCTACAGTTTGACCCCAGGTTAAATCCAGCCAGGTTTACCGAGCCAATTTAAACCTGTCAGACTGACTGTTAAACTCAGATCTGTCAAACTCAACTGCCAGTAGTCACGACAGACATCTCTGTGACTTCTTAGAAATCATTTATGCGTTTGTGAGATGCGCACCTCAAATGTCCACATGCAAATGTTTAACATGGTAGAAAGGTATTAAACAGTGTGCAAATACACTAAAATGCATGCTCATCATACGCATGAAGTTTAAAAGGTGTTTGCTTAAGATATGACTGCAAGTATCTTGCTATGGCGATGATGAGGCAATACTTTGGAGAGATAAAACCCGGGGTGGACCGGGACCGTGGATCATAAAATATCGTTTTTTGTGTCTCAATCTGCAACCTACTTCAACAGTAAGTGCACTGCCCAGGGAGTCACAACAATTTCTACAGCAGTCTCATCGTCTAAATCATTCCAGCGCAGTAAAACATTCCTTCTCTCCTTAAAAATTCCCATAATGCACTGCAAAACACAAGTGAGCATCAGATACTTTTAATATTCACTTACTGGAAAATGTTGTCTGTTTTTCTCAAATGTCATAGGACAATGTTTGAAAATATAAATAAACAAATACATTTTCCGTCTTTAAAAGGTAAAAAAAATGTTTTTTATTTTTTAATCTTTTATCCCTAACATGCATGTCAAACCAAACGAGTGCATCACTGGAGAAGAGTGGTAATGTTCAGCGTCCCTCACAGGTCCATGAATTCAGGTTCATTATAAACTTCTTCACAACAGTAAACTGAGGCAGAATGAAACAGAGCTTTTGTGAACGAAGACGCTCACTGTATGTTACCTCAGCACTTAGTGTCTCTCTCACTCGTGTTCTCATTTTTCTGCTTTTTACTCCACTGTTATCTTCTTCTGTTCCTGTTTCTCTATCTCCACCTTTATCCTCCTCCTCATCTGTCCATATCCCTCTTTTCATGCTCCGCCACACTCTTTGTCTCCATCTCCTCTCCACTATCTGCTCGTCTCTGTATCTTTCTCACTTTTCCATCACCCTTGCTTTCTGCCCCTCTCTCTATCTGCTCTCCACAGGAAATGGGTTCTTTCCCAAAAGGGGGGAGGAGGGTGAAAAGGGGGTTCATACTGTCCCAAACAAAGAGGTCAGTGTGTAAATCCTCCAAAAATACAGAGAGAAAAAGGAAGGCCGATAACAATCGGTAACCTTCTCTCATCCGCCTCTCTCTCTCACACACATTCCTACTTTTCTCCATCGTTCTCTTTTTTCAGGTCTCCCTCGCTGACATAGAACTGAATGTATTGTGTGAGCACTCGTATGCAAAAAAACCCAAACTACTGAACATAATTTCAAAATCAGCAGGTTATCAAAATGACTAGTTGACTAACTTGACTTAACTAGAAGCTCTGTACAGGCTGGTTTCAGGTTCACCTGCCTTCCTCAGACAAGTTACTTTTAGTTTTTAAATACTGGATTATTACCTCAACACTCACAACAGTCACAAGATACAAGACTTAAGACACAAGATAAACTCTAGATAAATTAGTCGGCTTCACTAATCGACTGGTTGGGTACTGGATGACTAGTGGACCATCCTGGCCTAACACAAACACACACACATCTGTGCATACACATCCCTCCAAGTAAACAGCACCCAGGTAAGATGAGCTGCATGCAAATGACATGTAAAATGGGAAAGTGTGATACTTAAAACAGTGAGATAAGAGATTTGAAAACGAGGCACTCTTGGAAAGCTCCTGATCTGCCGGTGATCAGGTCTGGAGATAGAGGAAGCTTTCGCCTCTCTCTCCCCTCACTCATCCTATCTCTCTCCCTTTTTAAATCTTTGTATTTTTCTCCAGCATAAACCCTGCAAATCCAAGTACATGACAATCAGACGTCACAGGAAGAGTTCAACCTAAAATCAACATTCTGTGATCGTTTACTCACCCTCGTGTCTTTTTAAACCTGCATACTGTCAGTTTTTTCAGTGAAATACACAAATACACGTTTTTGAAGAATCTTCTGTGCAGTTCTTTCCGTACAACAACAGTTTGAGAATCAATTCATAGAGACCATGTTCAAAAAGGGCAAAACAGCACTATAAAAAAGTATAGAGCATAGAGCATCCTGCTGAAGGCTGCATCAACAGTAACCTGCGATTGACTACATGTGTCTATATGTGAGATTCTCTCACATGGTCATTTTGGACTGTGAGAGTATTGAAAGAGCTGCACAGATTTTTACTACATTTCTAATTTTGCTTTCAGCATTAAAAAAATAGGTTTTAAGCAACACAAGAGTTAGAATCAGCATGTTTCTGTAGCTCAGTTGGTAGAGCATTGTGTTAGCAGCGCAAAGGTGGTGGGATTGATTCCCAGGGAACAGTCATACTGATCAAATTCATGAGCTTGAATTTGAGCACTTTATCCACATGGTTTTGTTTATTTTGCCAGCCACTCTTCTTCTGTTCTCCATCTGATGTTTCACCCTCGTCTCCTACACTTCTGCTCTCCTGCAGCACCAAAACAATGGAGAACCCACAAGTGTCCACACTTAACTCTTCTGCTGGCACTTCCATTTGACGCCTGACTTGTTTCCCATGTTATCATTGTGCAGACAATTAAGAGAGACAATAATTAAGGGAATTCATGCATTCTATTGAGAGAGGAGCATGTGTGGCCAGGGGCGACTCTCTGAAATCACTGACAGACGCAGAATAACCTGGGATCAGAATTAAAGGTAAACAAACCCTGCTGGAGCGAGAAAGAAGAGCTGGAGAGAGAGAAAAAGAGCGAGAGAAGATGAAGAGTGTTCACCTTGGCGTGTCCTTTGAGGGTGGTGGGGGTTTGGTGGGGTAGTGGGGGCAACCCCCAAAAAAGTGCGATGGAGAGCGGTGGGTGGCGGGGCTTATCGGAGCAGTGCTCCTGGAGAGATTATTGGAGGATTAGTTGGGACGCTTGTTTCTGAAACATGATGAAAAGGCGTTTGGTGCATGATAATGCTTTGAACTCCACACCCGCCATCGTTGCGCGTTCAGGCGGCGTTTCTGCGAAACAACAGGAAAGTCGAAGTGATAGAAGAATAGTAGCGTCGAACTGAGAGCCATTCTGCATTCACACGGATCTAGAGAATGCTTTTTCAAGAGCCAAAAAAAGAGCCACTTTTCACTAACTGCTCATAATAGAATAAAAACGACGCTAATCGCTGTATCACGCACCTGATTTTAGAGTATTACAATGAGTCAAACATCAAGCTGGCATTTGGACAGAAAAATACTAAACCTCCTACAAAATTAGATTATCTTTAGTAACTGTTATTAACTCTGGAAAACAGTATCAAATGATCACGTGTCTAACAGATCTAAAGCATAAATGGCTTAATATTTCAGTGACAAACACTGACTCCATCAGCAAAATAATAAAACACGTTTTGACGAGTTCACTAACCTAATTCTAACCTAAGCGGTTCTAACTGACATGACAGTGCATAAATCCTCATCAATAAACAGCTTTCATTTCACAAAGGCTTCAGATGTGTCTCATCCGATCAGAAACAAAAGCTGAAAACTATCGTTTTTTAAACGACACCATTTGTGACCAACACAAAGAACTAACAAGTCAAACAAAATAAAGGAAGACACCTGAAGAAGAAGAGATGTCTGTTCAAATGACATTTATAGGTTATCAAGAATGTATTCAAATAGACAGATGATGTTACTGCGCTTTCAGTAAAGATGCAAATAGGAAGATTTACATGAATGACAACCTGTGGAACGTGATAATCAACATAAAAGGATCTGTCACAACGGGGTTCATTAATATAATCAAATCCGTTGATGTCTAAAAACCTCAGAGGCCCACACACACACATTAAATCAAGTAAATGACAAGGGAAGGTGGGACAATTCTGGCCTATTTGTCAAAGATTCGAGCTGCACTTCTGAGTTTTACAACGTAACGTGCCAACAACCAGTGGGAGTGCCTCTGTTACATCATGTGATCTGCTGACCAAGCAGGGGTGACCTCCTGAACTATTTCTGTACCACTGTTCTTGGAATTAACATACTTTTAAGTAGCTAAAAATGGCTCGTTTCATTTCTCACAGCGTCTCATTGAAAGTGTTTCTAGAACAGAAATACTGAAAAAAACGCACAAGCACAGGGGTGACAGGACAGACCCTGACGTCCAGCGACCCCAGCAGCTCCAGAGTCTGGAGGATGTGGAGGGGACGTTGAGAGGAATGTGAGATTCAAGGCGCTATCTCCACCAGATACTCCTCCAACGCAGAGATAGCGGAGCGGGAGCGAACGTGATAGAATGTGAAAGTTCTGAGCTCAAAATCATCAACAAAGCCCTGCCTCCATAACAAGATTTTTCTGTAAAAAAAACAGGTGAGAGAGAGAGATTATGAGAAGGTGAAGGAAAGGTACAGCGAGGGGGGGGGCACAGCCTTACAAATTCTCATAATATATGAAATCTTAGAAATGAGAGCCTATCAAGTAGAAATCAATCACTGGGGTTTGTTGTCCAGGAGGAAGGCGCCACACTGAGATAAAAGAGAAACGTCCGTCTGCAGGGGGGGACGTGCAGCCAGTCTCATCCAGAAACCGTTGAGTGTAGTTCAGGAAAAAAGATGACACTCGCTCAAGACATGAACTGTCGTTTGAGCACACCCCAACTCCCATGGATTATTTGTCTTTAAATCAAACCAGACGTCCACTGATTTAGCCTAAATTTTAAAGTTTAGCCAACTAACTACACACACAAACTTTTAAGTCAAATCAGCTTATATTGAATAGTAAAGATAGCTGTCGTTTTGAAATCAGGCCATGAGCAACATTTTGTGCATGTCCACCTTCTGTGGACATCAACCAAGCAGGGAACTTGTGTTCTCATGTGTTAAACTGCACGGATCTGTGTGCTAGCTAGTGTTGTCTCTGAAAGGAACTCGGTGTGAGCCAGGAAACCTCTCCCAGAGCTGACATCACATGATCAGATGAACCTCCAGCACATGACGCAGTGAAGATCACAGTCTTCCTGATTACACTGTTCCTGGTTACAAGTGAGGTAACCCTGGTGAGCAGCTACACAACTACCTGTGTCATGATAGTAAATACTAACGTTAAGAATGTTATGCTGACAAAAAGTCAAGTGGGTGTATTCTAATATAAAGATGTTTTCAGTTGATAATACAATGGTGACCATTTTATAACCCCCCACCCCTTACCTCATTGGCAGTTCCGTCGGTGAGCTCCTCTGATTGGATGCTGCCAGGAAACGGGCCCCACACAGTGTCAATGGGCAGGTCCCTGAGGGCCAGGACCCTGAGGTCATGAGCAGGCCCACTCAGCATCAGATCATCTGTTTACACAGACACACAGCGGGAGAACGAGTGTGTTAACATGCATCAGAACAACAATTGAAGCACTTTAAACCGACAGTGCAGGATTGATAGCTTGTTTTAATAGGTTTATGCATTTGAACAAACCCCAGGTATCAAAATTCTGCATTTAACTCATTCCACATCGTGTGGGTTACAGACAAAGCTGTGCGGCTTGCTGAGAAGAGCGTAAACATTGTTTTTTTTTACATAAAAAACATCTACCATAGGCATAAATGTAATGAAAATGTCACAATCCATTGGCAGTCACCCACGACAATAAGAATGTTTCTGGCAACTTCTGCACAAGCAAACATTCAATTTAAAAATTAAGTTCAAGTGCCATTAATTCAACTTTTCTAGTACCACCACCACTAGGGGGGTCACCGAGCATTGACACTGGACCTAAACGCAGAACTTTTGTACTTCTTATAGGCGATAAATAGAACAGGCATGGAAGTCAAGACTTCACAAACGCCAGCTTGACAGAAACAAACAAGCTCCACAAACAGAGACATTGCACAGCTGACAGAAACCCATGCCATTCACACAATGTTCTCCATGCAGGTGTTTCTTCAGCTGGATTTTACACTGCAGCAGCTGACCTGCGATGGTGCTTCAGCCAGATCCCGCATCTCCATCTCACTGCAGGTCTGCTTGACCACCCCCACCCACCCCCAGCCTCGCTTTTGGGGGTCGGCTAAAGTGCCGAGGTGATAAGAGTGTTTGTCTAACACTCTCCATGTCAAAACACTCATCTATCTTCTCTATATCTATCCCCACCAGAGAACAACAGACAGACACTGATAAAATGGCTTTCCCACAGCCAAGACATGGAGTGGGGGAGGGCAAAGAGCGAGGGCACATAGAGAGAGAGAGAGAGAGAGAGAGAGAGAGAGAGAGAGAGAGAACAAAGAGGACATACACTCTTAAAAATAAAGGAAAATTAATATATATATTATGTATACACACACAAACACACACACACATATATTAATAATATAATTTAAACATTATACTTTTTTATGATCTGAACATTTTCTTAACTGGTGTCATAAAATTTACCCTGATGTTATCATTTTCAATATGATTCCCAACAGTTCGGACACTGAGCTAATTTTCTTTCAGGGCCCCTGGTGCACAATTCACAATCCCAGTCCTCATAAATGACCCAAATACCTCCTCTTCTAAACAACCAGAAGTGTTATCTTTAAACCCCACCATTTTCCCACACAATACACAGACAAACCTTCTGACGCTGCTCTTGTGTTGGGCCATAGCAACTCCTCTACAATAAGCCCATCAGCCTTATCCACAGCACTGCGTGACCGCTTCCCAAAAATGTACGGCACCTTATCAATAGAGCGAGTCCACACAGCTCTTATCAATACCACTCCACACTGGCAGTGTCCACACACACCTTATCAATACACCTGACTCCACACACACCACAGTGTGCTACACAATCCAAGAAAATCAGCCTGTCATTAATGCAGAACACAGAACAGACACAACGGGAGGAGAAGAGACTGAAAGAGAGAACAGAACGGATACAGGGAGAAAGAAAGCAAGGAAAAAAGAAAGGAAAGATGCTGAAGAAATAACACTGAAGGAAAACGGTCTATAAAACATCGATGTACAGTGTCAACACCCTGAAGGCAACACAAATCATCACAGGCGTTCAGTCACCGGCTGTACTCACAGTCACACACTTTCTCTGAGAGAAAACTCTGCTTTTATCTATCCTGCTTGTATGCTGTAATTCTGCTTCATTTACTTCACACTCGTACAGCAATTACGCAACAAATAAAGTGGATTCTGACACGCATCAGAATCTTGTTTTGACAGATGTTATGAGGAAATACAACAGATCTGTCAGTCAGGGTTATGAGGGATCAGACAGAATCAGGCTTGTGGGTATAAAACAGTTGAGCTCAACTCAGCTCAAGACAGTATTTATTATATGCTGCTTTCACTGAAAAACGGTTTTGTTAATGGCCTGTGGCTCTCTGGGAAAATGCCACACAAACACTCACTGCAGGCAATATCATTTGAGTCTCATTCACAAATCACACTGCAAACACATTCAATATCAGTCCAGCACATTAACAAAGTTTTTCTATTCTCATGACAACAACACTTCAAAGTGAGCTAAACGAAACGTAGCTTTCCAGTCGCCCCTCTTTAGTGTTCTGCAGCGCTTTGGGACAGAGCTCTCTGTCAGGACTAATTGATTTTTAAAAAGACTATTGTTGATATCAAATGAGCAGATCGTTCCGCGGCCATTGATTTTTTGACACAGTACAACAGGAAATCTTTATCGGAGGCACACTACGACCCTACACTAATAGGTGGGGTTTAACCTCAGCTGAATGACAAATCCTACACTTTACTAACCCATACAGGGTGGAGAGAAAGCGTAGACGTGCAAGCGCGTCGTGGCGCGTGTGTTCCCTAAAACATCTCACGCTAATATTATAAATATCTAATGCTAATATTTAAATATCAAACGCTAATATTAACGCTCTGTACTGGCAGAATAATTACTGTGTAGCCCGTAAGAACTGATCAACAATCCACTCCCACAAAATCCCTGTTTCTAAACTCACCCAAACATCCGTCAGTCAAGGAGTTCAGTTGAGGAGATACAATTTTCTGGGACATCCATCACATTTTCAGCACGGCATAATTTCCATTTACCCTTCTTTTGCTGGGTGGAGATAAGACACCTGTGCAGCCGCTCTCATCAGATGAGCTTTAACAGAACTTTATCATTGACATTTACTACTGTTTACACAACTAATTTCTCTTAACTGTACTTCTGAACTTTATCTGACCAAACACAAGCCCGGAGAAGAGCAGATGCCAAACAGCAAATATGCAAAGGCGAAGAGAAGATGAACTGTGCTCAAATGAAAAGCGTTCCACAGTTCTCCGGAGACTTGCCTTTGAAGACACATGCCTGGAGAAACAAACAGGGACTTCACCAGCGATATGTGAAATTCCACCATGGACAAAAAAACAATACAGCACTTATTTCCTGGTTTTAGAGCGTTTATAACAGGAAAATACATTTAAATACAGATGATAAATATCTACATCATATGTATATACACACACACACACACACGCGTATATATAAATGACTATATAACTAAGACATTTATTCTCAAGAGGTAATAGATAAAGTGACAATAACTAGCAAAACCAGCCGTTATATAATCAGGTATGAGCTGGACTAGATAATCAGACTTCAGCTGTACTGAAGCGTTCATTAACCCAAACCAACAGGGGGCGACAGGTGCAGTTAGGTGAAATCAACACAAGTTCAACAAACACTAAGGTGGGTCAGAACGGACTCTGGCCAACAACCTCTAAAACCCCTAATGTATGGTACACTGCTCTAAGATTTGTCTTCATGACAAAATTACTCATATGATTCCTATGGTAGGTATGACTTGTGAAATATGAAATATGTGAAATAACATAATAATTATGAATAACCTTTGAGGTGTTTAACTGGTAATACGCTGCTTGGGGAAAGTTTTCTATTCTGAAAGTTTCCTGAATGCTTTTAGTGAATGTATATATTTAACAGTTTTTGGTTACACGCTATATAGATTATATGTAATCTCTCATACGACTGCAGGCCGGAGCTTACGTGTGTGCGTTTTCTTGTCTCCCACCACCGTTACCCTTTTACAAATTGAAAGTGAGGACCTTCCAGAAACCCGTCCTGATAATCACACATAAATTAATTAGAAAATGTTTCTTGACATTCTCGCCGCATAGACAGGGGAAAAGACTCCGGGAAAAGCCATCAAATTAATTGTACGGTATGTGACTTCGATAATTAATTCAATAATTATTTCATGTCTACTTTAGCAACTCCTTCTGGCTGGAAAAAGGACATTTTGATGATAGTGGAATATGACTAGATTCTGAATGGAAAATATGAGAAATTATACTGAAATACAGCGGTGGGAGAATTTAAACTCTAAAATCGTGTTGTACCAAACAGTTAATCTAACCCTGAATGTAAAGTTGAAAGATTCTCAATAATTTTAAACGATACGACAGAATGTAACATAAATAAAATATATTTAAGATTCTGTATTTTTTGCATAAGAATCAAATAATCAACACTGGCCATGTCAACTTATTTTTACTAATGAAGATTTGTATTTGGGAAACAGTGCACTGGATGCGTGGATTATTAAATAATATCATCCGTTGCACTATATTATTAAAGCAAAATAATAAAGCTGTTATTTTCTAATTCAGAATTTGTTTATTTTACTCCCGACTGTTATGGTAGTAATATAGTTTGTAATGGAAAAAAATGAAACAATCTTTCCACTGTATTTATATATTGGGAAATGTTTTAACAGTATTTTGTAAAAACAAACTGAAATATGAAACTTTCAATGACTGAAAATCAATGGAGGAAATAAATTACTACATAAATATTTAATCTAAGAAATAAAATTAATATCAATTTACAGCAACCAAGATGAGGTGGCACAATCACTCTCCCAGTTCCTAACACCATTTCCTCAGGTAAATTTATTCTGTTTAAAGATTTTTAGATCTAGAAAACTGGTTAAAAAAAGTACAAACTCATTATTTGTAGTGCAGTGTAGGAACGCAAGAAACACGTGAGAGCAAACAAGAAAGAACAACAGAGGAACAGAGTGGAAGGCGGCGAGAGACTGGCGGAGGAGAGATAGAGGGCAAGGGGAAAGACAAACCGAAATGCAGGCTAGAGACAGAGACAGGAAGCGGCAGGAAAGCACAGGCATCTGATAGGGCTGGTAATCGGTGTGGTGTTGTCCCGGCTGCAGACGCCAGTTCATGGGCCGCATATAGCAGCTGGGTTGATATCAGCAGAGTGAGAAATGTTCCTCTAGATTAAACCTAACACCTCTCCATCATCAGCAGAGGAAGAGGATGACAGACAGTAAGGGAAGAGTATGTTCTTAATTACACATAAATGGCCCTTCCTACATAGACAATCATCGTCGTATGTCACACGTGACGACCCTTCAAAACACAAATTGTTTCTCTTGTACATTGTGTGTTGTTGCTCCGTTTAACCACAGGGGTGAGGCGACTGTCCCACAGCCCCTGCGCGCAATAAAGTTCCAGCATCCTGCAGGTGCGTGTGGAATGCGTGAAAAAAATGCAACAGGAAATGTGCCGACAGTCAGAATCAGCGAATGAAAAACCTGACAAACGTACACAAATTTGTTATTGTTAACGATACGAACCACAACTGAACTGAGTCACAGTGCATCAGATAATGCGATTCCTGGAAAAGCAACAGAGCTTAATTTCAGTTTCTTAGTTCTTTTTAAAATGTTAAACAAGCATGCATGCTAAAACAGTAAGGGATCGAGACGACAGCCAATGAGAGGTGAGAACACAGAGAGGTTGATTCCCACATGTGGGGTCGGGATCTGAGGAACATGCTATGCTGGGAAAACAGAGGTAAGTTGGGGAAATGAGAAAGTGAGTGAGAGTGGAAGTTAACGGTCTGACGCGGCTCTGCTCGGCGTCTGATAACAGCTCCGCTCGAGTCCCTCGCAGTTCAGCACAACCACAGCCGGATCTCAGGAAGAAATAATGAAAGATTGCAGAAGAAAGTGAGATAATCAGAATAACTGAAAAACACTGACTTTGCAGGGTGCCAGGCTGTCAATTTGACACATCTGCGCAGCCACAACATACAAATGAAAAAGGAGTAAAAAATTATGTTTGGCACCTTGTAAAAACGCCTGATGCTTTTACAACAGTGTTTCACATAACTCTCTGTACTCTCAAGCACCTGCTCTTCTGCTACTATTTCCATGTATTTTTTTTATATTAACATGTTACAACAATCACTATTTTGGGTTTGGCAGTCTATTTATAAATCATTTAGCTATACATTTATGCAAAAAAGTGATCTTGTAGATTAACTAGGAGTGGCCCTTTAAAACCCCTCTATAAGCAACAGACCAATCTAACCAGACTTTCCCCCCAACAGAAAGATGCTGTAAGAGTCAGAACATTTACAGATCTGAACTAAAAACTAAACGGTTGAATGTTCATGGGGACCCCAACACTGGAGATTACTAATCATACTCCTGCTTCTGAGTACTGGGGTCTTTCAAGGTGAGTTTTCATGTTAAACTGTACCTCATAACCCGAACAAAAAACACAGTTTAACCACGTCAGCCACATAACTGATGAGTCTGACAGCATGTCAAGATTACACGCCACCTTTTTACCACATTACCATATTTAAAGGGACGGCAGATCTGTGCTAAATTAATATTACAGCTGATGTGTCTATAAAGACAAAGAAAGAATAATATGAAAGAAAATGAGAATTCAGCTTTTGTACAGCAGGATATAGATTATCTGTGCCACTGATGTCCTTCCTCTTAGAATGACAGCAGATCAAAATAAACTTGTGAAGAAATCTTTTGAATTCACTTTGAAACGGAGCCGAACTGGATATTATATGCATACAGTGTGCCGCTCTGATCTACGGTTCCTCATTCAGCAGCGAAACAAAGAGTTCAGGGACTCGTCAGTGCGTTTCACTCCTGCAGTCGAGTGCTGTAGAGACGTCTGATAAAGCCACAGACTGCAGGCGCTTTTGTCTCCCTCAGAACAATATAAATATGTTCAACAAGGACTAGCACAAGCTACAATCATTCAATTCAAAGAAACTCGTCTGTTTGAACAGTTCAGCTCAGAACAGCTTTGTGTTTTCTCCGTTCCTTTGATTTAAAGCTTAAGCGAGTCTGTTAAAAAACTTTCTCAGATGTAAACCATTTTTAGGTTTATTTACTAAAAACTATCAACAATCTGTGACTGTCAACTTTTTGCAATTCCAGTTTTTAAAAATTACACATTACATCTTAAAAAAGCTACAGATGAGAAATAATCCAGATTCTGCACTTTAAAAAACACCTTTCTCTGATTCTGGTTAGATATTTTCACTTAAAATTAATCTAACAATAAAAAACAAGAAAGCGCAAACCCCAGTATTTGTACTGTATGTATCTTCAGGAAAAAATCATAACATTGAAACAACACAAGCAAATATATTTCTATTGACATTGGAGGCACATATCTCTCGCTCTCCCTCTCTTTCTGAGCTATGCTGATGGTTTTTAATTTCTCCAGCTCTCAGGGCTCTTCAGGAGGTCCATGCAGATTTTCCTGCTTCTCTGCTGACGCTGTGAAGACCGGAGCAACTCCTTCACACCTATCAGCGTCTCTGCAGGCCTCTCCTCAATGCCAGCACCTGCACCGGCAAATCATTTATCAGCATTTAAACACCACTGATAATATACACACACCCTGCTGCCTCCGATGCCTTCTAATTACACATGATAACATCCCACCACACCCGGTAAATAATTATTATTATTATTAGCATTGCCATTATAATGTTTTGTGTCATTTGAATTACTAATGTGGATAAGCAATGCGTGTGAGGACAGAATGCTGACCAAGCCGGAACGTTTCATGCATGAGCTGGTTTAGTGACCATCTAAATCCACCCAGAAAAACTGTAAGAGAGAGAGAGAGAGAGAGAGAGAGAGTGATAGTGAGAAAAAGAAAGAGAAAGCAAGAGAGAGGGAGACAGGGAAACAGGGACAGACAGACAGAAAGAGAGAAAGAAAGACAGGGAGAGGGAGAGAGAGAGAGAGAGAGAGAGAGAGAGAGAGAGAGAGAGAGAGTAAAAGTAAGAGAGAGAGAGAGAGAGAGAGAGAAAGAGAGAGATGGTAAAAGAGAGAGACAGAGAGTGATAGTGAAAAAACGAAAGAGAAAGCAAGAGAGAGAGACAGGGAAACAGGGACAGACAGACAGAGAGATAGAGAGAGAGAGAGAGAGAGAGAGAGAGAGAGAGAGAGAGAGAGAGAGGAGAAAAGAAGGAGCAGCGGTCTGTCAGCTAGAAGGGATTACTGTGACGGTCATTTGCATATCAAGAACTTTAAGCAGAGAGAAAAATATCAACCCCTCCAGCCAGCAAGGTCATTCTGAAGATAATTTTTTCTTCATAATTTATTTTGCATATCATGCAGCAGGACACGTTATAGATTAAAAAGCTGCTTTGCCATATCAAGTCATTGCTGGCAGTTCTGCCTCACAGAACCCCGCCCTGAGAAATATTCTATAAAGATCCAGCACAAATTAACAATAATCAAGCCACAGCGTTTCACAGATGTCATGCATGCCTACTTTAACATGTGTGGACCAGTCATGCAACTGTGATATCCACCATCCTCTGATCTTTCAAAGCAAACTATTTAACAGAATAATTGAACCTTTTTTGTGAGTGACAGGTCCAAATGGATGTATATTGCTCTAAATGTTTATTCACTTTAAATGTACATTTTTATTCTCTAAATATGTTTATTGCTTTTACACTTAAAAAAAGTAAATTGTGCCCATCACTTCAAACTGATAAGAAATATACTGTATATAAAGTATATCAGTTTATTTATGGCTTATGCTCTATCTCTTTATCTATGTGTTTGTGTATGCGTGTACAATAAAGCTTTATAAAAACTGATAAGAAAGAGAAAAGATGAGAAATTTTCACCGAACAACAAAAGCATTCAGTTCAGCTGCTATTTGAGCTTTATTCCATCACATGCCCTCAAGTACGAAATAACCGGGGTCGAACAGGCTGTGACATCATCAGATAGGGCCTGATCTTCTCTGAATGAAGTCACTCCGGCCCCTAAGACCAGAACTCACATGCACCAGTGAAAAATGAGGGGAACGCAAACAGTGCTGATAAAATGTAACCAAAATGTGTTTTGGTTCCATGCAACCAAAAAATTCCCAGAGGCTTGGGGAAAAAGGGCAGATAGACCATAAATGAACAAACAGACAACTCTACTGTTAATGGCGAGGGGACCAAGAAAACAGAAAGAAACTAGATGGATAAAGTGCTTGTCTGCATACGGCGGGGGGTGCGTGGGGGGACCGGTGATGGTGGGATGTGGGGGGGTCATGACGATAAGGGAAAAATTCAGACCGGTCAAAGTTTCCTTTTTGCCAATCGTTCTCCTGATAAAGGCAGCGTCTGCTCCAGCACTGATAGAAGGCCTATCTCTCTCCTGCCCCCCCCTCTCTTTCACTCCCCCTCTTCCTCATTCTGCTGGCAGTTAGTTTGTCAGAGGGGGGAAAAGCCTATCGCGTTCACATCGCCGGTGCTGTCATCAGACGGCAACCACACAGCAATTAATATCACTCCAATTACTGTTAAAAGGACAGGCTGGAACAAGACGATAATAAACACATCCTTGACGTGAAAAATTAAAGCGCACGCGCGCGCACAGAGGCGCACATATTCAGGCGATTTCTAAATATTGGAGATAAAGAAAATGGCTTGCATATTGAAACATGTCGTACTCTACTACATCCTCGCTATCGCTAAGCTGTGCTGATCAGGCGTGTGGTCCTGAGAGAAAAAGATTACAAAAACGATATATTGCGTGATCAGACAGATATTCAAGAATCCCAATTTGTTGTTTACTGACTAGCAGTTAGGAAAACGCCAGCGTTCTGTCAACACGAGTCCTTAGGGTGTTTTAACAATTTGGGGGCAAGAAAACAACAAAAATAACATCTTAGTGACTGATACATGCTTATTCTAAAGCGTAATCTCATTTAGTATTTTCTGAACTCAGATCAGCGCTTCACCAGTTAAAACGCACTGCCCTATAGTGTAGCCTATAAGGAAGTCAAAATATAGCCTATAATGTAGCCTATAGTGTAGCCTATAGTGTAGCCTACAGTGTAGCCTATACTGTATCCTATAATGTAGCCTATTCACAGTGATTTCTGTTCTGCTGTTAGCTGCTCTGTACCACAAATAGAGATATTAAGTGATCAATAGTAAAACGGCTTAGTTTGCATTTTTTTTTAGATCTGGTTATCTTTCTGCAGATCTAAGTTGCCTGACAGAAATACAGGTCTCAACTCAACTATATGTCAAATACTGTATAGGACCACTCTGTAAACCATTCTCTGGACAACATGTGCACTATAGTCAGTTTCTGGGTTACTTTGATATTTACATTTACATTTATGCAATTGGCAGACGCTTTTATCCAAAGCGACTTACAGTGCATTTACAGTATTCAATTTATCAGTATCCCCTGGAAATCAAACCCACAACCTTTGCACTGCTAACGCAATGCTCTACCAGTTGGGCTACAGGAACACTTGTTAGCTGACTGAATTCTGAATTCACACTCACACTGAATTCACTGATCGCCTGATGCATGACACACTTTACTGGAAACACTTCAGGAGTTTAACTGAAAAGTTGAATTCGGGAAACAAGACTGGAAACATGATGCTGAACAATGTGAACAGTGATTGGTTACTTTACATGTCAGTCAAACAGCTCTTGGGTGGTCCTTGTCCAATGAAAGCTGTGATGGAGTCCAGACCTTCTGTCCAGTCTGAAGATCTGCCTATGCGACAGGTGTGATGTCACAGGCTGTAGTGGATCATCACAAGCATCTCTTTTGGCTCAACTTTTTTTTGGCTCAACTGAGAAACTGCCTGTAACTGCCAGGATGATGTTTACTAAGAAAGCAGTTGCAGTTGACTCCATTTATTTTCCTCATATGAGTATGAAAATTTTTCTAATATTTATGGTCACCTCAGACCTTATCACACATCACATTAAAAACAGAAATGATTAAGTCATGGCCCACATTGTTTAACGGCCGACAACTGACGGTCTGACTATGACTGGCCCTTCCTGAGGAGTAAGTGACTCATGCATTAGTTCAACACTGCTGAGGGAGGAACAGAGAGATTGTGACCTGGGCCGTTCCACTGGGGTTCCCCTTCTCCATCAGCCTCGTCTTCCTCCTCTTCTTCAGAGCAGCGATGTAGTCCTGTCTCATCTTCTTTACACTCGTTGTGTG
The DNA here is from genome assembly GCA_036877525.1 of Chromobotia macracanthus. Lineage (NCBI taxonomy): Eukaryota > Metazoa > Chordata > Actinopteri > Cypriniformes > Botiidae > Chromobotia > Chromobotia macracanthus. The sequence continues at coordinate 2,262,303 of JAZGTH010000067.1, read as the reverse complement.
CCGCCAGCGACTCGTCTGTTCTCGGCTCTGTGGATGACCAGAACAGTGTGACAACAGAGAAGTAACATTCAACATGATGTATCATGCTTTGAAATAATCCAGAACTGACTGTTAATGTGCACTGTGAGCACATTTGTGTTATCTTTTTATTTTTGTACTATATTATCTTTCAATACAAAGCTGTCTGACATACTTGATTCTGATTGGTTAATTGCAGGATTCTGCTGTTAAATATTCTTATATAATTGATTGTTACCCTAGGCAACCGATAGCCCACCGAGAAACTCATATGTGTCTTCTTAAGAGATCTTAATGTCTCTTGTGCTTAGATTTACTCAAAAACCAAAAGATAAAATTAAAAGTCAGATATTTCTAAATGGACTCAAATGCACAATATTTTGCCCAAAATATTTTGTCTTATTTTGCCAAAACCAATCTTGACCCTCATGTGCCACTTGGCAACTGTTCATTTGAAACTGTGGATCTTATGTTTCATGTTCTACAATACAGTTCTAAAAGTCTCTCGAATACTCATTAGCCAGAGCTAATGTCTGTCTGCAGCCAGAGGCCCCACTCTGACGATCAAAGGAAGTTAAAAGGGAGGCCCACGTACTTAAATGACAACTCCTCAGCACATGCCTGGCCCCTTTTGATTTACCAAGCGAGATTTGGAAACGAAAACCCTGGCAAACAGACGGTGAGCGTCTTCCTTTCATAAAGGCCTATCTTTCTCATCAGAGTGAAATACAGTACAGATCTCACAGGCATTGATGCTAATGATTAGTGATTCTCTTTGATCAAAGCGATCACCTTGATGATAACAGTATCTCTCTCTCGCTCATTTGGTTGAGTGTCACTGTGGCAGTAAGTATATGAGAGAAACGGCATGACTTGAAGCTTTAACTTAGGAATCTATAGATCTCGTCCCACACCCCTTCCTCAACTCCCTTCCCAACACCTGGATTACAGCTCATCTGCGGTGCACAAAGGGCATGTTTACCCTTACATTCCCGTGGCGATAAACAGCGATAGCTGGCGATCAATACCAGCCATAAACATCCGTCTGCGTGACCCGCTGTTATTAATGTAACAGATTGGAGATTAGATCTTCATCAAATAAAGCACAAATGAACAGGCCTCTTTCCTCAACCGATTCTGCCTAGCCCAAAACTGCCATTTGCATTCACACACCAACACAGACAGACAGACACACACACACACACACACACACACACACTGTCCCGGTGCGTGTCATCCCCTGATGCTCCGCCCCCTCCCTGCCCAAGAAGCCCTATTATTTTCAGCTATAAATCACAATGAATGGCACATTGATTTTATCCAGCAGTGCTCAGCGTGGGGAGAGGAGCTGGAGCCACAGTTATTGCATTTAATATTATCAATATCATCTTCCATATAATCTGAGCAGAGATGCCAGGTATCAGAATAGGAGGGCCGGGGTGGGGGGTTCTGCCACCAGCTCTGCTCCTTGACAGCTTCCTTACTCTAGAGCGCGCACACACACACACACACACATCCCTTCCTCAACCCAGCAGCCCTCCTGTCATCTGATAACAGCAACTTCTCTTGTCACACCTGGAGGGCAAAGTCACCCAGCTTGCTTCATTCTTACAGTCTGGACTCATTTTTCTTCAAGTTTTTCCTCTTTATTCTGCTTTCTCGCAAACGGATCGCAGTGGCAGGATCATGTTCTTTTCCTGTAAGGTACACAGGGGTAAAATGCATCATCTGTGCCCGTTCATGAGTCTAAGATGGATTACTTAATCTCAGGTTGTGTTTTAAATAGGTTCAGGATTACTTAATCCTGAATATTGTTAATATTAAGATATGTGACATGATTTGGGATTCCATGTGTTCAAAAAACACATACTGGTCTAAATCGCATGCCACTTAACTATCTTGCCCCCTCAAAACAAACGGAAGTCGCTCAGACGTGCGATCAGACCCTCCTCACCACCACTGCCAAGAAATGACATGCAGATTACAGTACAACCCTTTTCAGAAGGAAGCCAGCACCCTGTGTGCCATTAATGATTATTAAAAGAAGGTATTTCAGTGTATATTTATATTATACAGGTGGTTATCAGAACTGTGTGTCCTGTGGCTGGTTGAGTGTTTTTCTGAAGCAGTTATCAGCTGGTTATCGCCTGTGTCTTTCTCTCCCAGATGGTGGATAAGGGAGCTTGCCTTTATTAGCCAGTGCTGGACTGATAAAGACCTGCTATTGATCGCAGGTTGAAAGAGCAGCTTCGTCAAACATGGCTGATTTACAGAGGCTGATAATAGCAGCACCGGGCAACAGTGGAGCCTGAGAGGTGAGGGTGAGAGAGATTGTTATAGCAAAAAAGAGCTAAAGAAACCTGTTTCACACAGGAAAACTGAAATAAATGAAAACATAAACTCACACTCTATTACAAACAAATACCTTGAGGTGTGATATATGTGAACGTCACACACTCGTATACAGATCTCCAAGCTAGTCACGATTAGCACCTGACAGAATTTCCATGCGGTTATCAAAACCAGCCAACGAACCAGTTTTTATCTCTCCAGTCCCGAATTTCACAACAACAGGAATATTCCAGATAAAAAAAGCAGAAATCTTAGCTGAGAAGGTGACTTAAATATCTTATGCTTTGGAAAACGTGCAGTGAAGTTCAGTCTTACTGAACACAGTTTAAAAGTGTGAGGGAGTTTTTCACCTGGAGGAAAAGAAAAGATTTCTGAAAGGTTATGACAAAATAAAGAAGACATATTTACATAATATACACAATATGATAAGCCAATTTATGACATTAATTCTTTTGGGGGGCAAACAAAATACTGTTTTCACATATTATTTTGCTAATAATATAATTTGTAATGAAAGATGTATTAAATCAGAAAAGAAAAAATTAGCATCTTGACAAGTAGTCCAACACTTTTGTATACACAGGTACACAGTATACTGTATACACAATTTATGTACGTTTACAAAAACTGAAAAATCTGCAACAGTTAGGGAACAGGATAATAACTAAACAAAAGTAACAATTGTATTTAGGTCTATCAACGCAATATAAAGTATAACACCTCCAGAAACAAAAAACAGATATTAAAACGATCTAATTTTGAGTTGCCAATAATCTGGAGTCTCTTCAGAAAAAACTTGACTAAACACAGAGCTTTCTTTTCCTGAATATACAGTTATTTCACACAAGTCACCCAGAAAAGGAAGTGATTTCTTCAACGGAAGCCAGACATTCAGATGAGAGCAAGATGTCTCATCTGTTATCAGAACACATCAGTGTTAAAACTGTTTAATCACAAAACAATACAGGTCACCTCAGACTGCAAACTCACTGAGAGGAACATTCAGGCTGTGGCTAACACTTTAATGTGACAGCCATGCCTAACTGTGTTTCTTTTCACCTTCATTGGAAAGAGGTGGGAATGAAGAGGGGCTTGAACCATCACACTCTGCAGAATCCTCCTGGTCTGAGGCTCCGCCCTCCTCTCCAGACATGCTGACATCATCAGATGGATCTTCAGTTCCATTAAGATCCCCAATTAAGCCTATACAGAGGGAGAGAGAAAGAGAGAGAGACATTAAAAAGAAACTTAAGTCTACACAGTGCAAAAAAGTTTGGCCTCACATCATGCTAAAAGCCTCAGTTGAGACAGTCCAGTATGTGGGATTTAGGTCTTGTAAACCCCCTGTAAACATCTTCTAAACATGATAATGTAAATAAACATGATAAAATATATGACCACAGATGAAAATGCTGCTTCATTTTGAAAGTCCCACAGCTTCTGCCCACTTGGAAGTAAACGCACATGGTGTGTGTTGTATGACTGACCAATGGATTAACTCATTTGTTTAACTCAATACATTGCCAGTTGACAGCGATTATCCATACCTTACGTTTTTCACACGTTGCACAAACTGAGAAGGGTTCCAGTAATTTACCATTTAAAAATACCTAGCTGATCTAAAAATTACCCCCTTTTAAAGGTTAAAGCTTTGTAACAAAATGTACAAAGACATTTCTAAGAATTTAAAATGATGCTTAGCCAATCTTTTCTTTAAAAGGGAAACATTACAGTGTTTTCAGCAAAGGCCCTTTATAAGTATCGTCCTTTCTTTAACTTTATAATGCACTGTATGATAGATAAGGGCCGCTGTGGTGGTCAACACAATGGTTTGCATGTTAATTCAAACCTTGTCAGGGTTATTGTTATTCTAATGAGGTTTAGGGGAAGGAAATCTACAGTGTTGAGGAGAGTCACAAACTCACCAAAGCGCTTTCTCATCGCGCTCAGTACAACGGGGAGACCCGATATTTCTCCCATCTGCATCTAAAGCAAATTACCAGGGGTTGGAAAATCGGATTTTACGGCAGTTTTTTGTAAATTAATTTTCATGAAGTTGTGTTGAGCGGAGAGAGAATTGTTCCCAGCTAAAGCTGTGACTGGAGGCGTATATATTTACACTTCCTAGAACAAAGAGGCCTATAATCTATACAAAGCACACAACAATACCCGTGAATAAAAACCATTGTAGAAAAAGTCAAAGGCAATTTTTCTAATTCTGTTAATTTCACTTCCAAAGCAATTAAAACGAGGTGGAGATAATGCTTGGAAACAATCGCTCCCTGACAAAGTGTTTCTGTCTTTGTAAATGAAACATCTTTAGGCTAATTTCGACTTCCACGGCTGCATGGTTCACTGTAATTTCAGATAAAATTAACACTTAGATTTGGACCTCAGTAATAAAGGACGTGAGAGAGAAAAGCGAAAAAGATCGATCCCGTGCGCCGTATTTTTAGAATGTAGACAGGGTCTCGCTAGATCTAATTTTCTGTATCTGTGGCAACATTTTCATACAATTAATTTTCCTTTAATCATAATTGTACAAAGGGACTTCTCTGTTTAAAATTCCAATTACATTTAGTGTTTAAATGTAAAAGTTTGAATTATGATTTTCTTTCCTATTACTGCTCTGGTTAAATGAATAAATCGCCGCATCACTGCTTACAGACATTAAATGGTGCGGAAAAAGTTTCTACCCTCCCTCTCATCGTGTTATACGAGGAATAATACATATCTTCCGCAGAACTGAACACAGAAAAAGTGCAAAACCTCATTCCATGTTTAAAATGCAGACATTATAATTGTACATAACTTGAGGCTTTGGTTTGTGTATGCAGTAACTGAGCAGAACACGCTACACTGAAAATGTAAACTCGAATGCAGACTGGACTTGAGCTTCTCAGACATGCTCAACTATAAACATGAAAAATGCTGCACAGAAGGCAGAACAGCATATACGTTTGGATCAACAAGAGGAAGAGTAAATTTCTTTAACCTGTTAAAGCCTCTATATCATTCAGACATATTTTACCACAGCAAAGCACGAGGCAGATGATGCACTGAAAGAAGAATCAGCAGAACACTTCTGAGTTTTAACTGGTACTCAGACAGGCTGAACAAAGTGAGGGAGCGGATGAAGGTGGAGGAGATAGAGCTTTATTAACATCAAACTGGCGTGCTTCATGACAGTGATTAAACGACACATCAAACCTGAGACCTGATTAAACAAACAGACTCTCTCACCCACACGTTAATCACCACATTACCAAACAACCCAATACGCTGAAAAAGACCACCTGTATCAGGAAATCAGGGACTTGTGAGGAAAGATACTTTGAGGAGAACAATGAGCCCTTGGTAGAAGACTGTGTGTGTGTGTGTTCAGGCAAGAACTGCGATACCTGAATTTTACGCACAAGTAGCTACACACATTGATCAGAGCCAAGGGAACTAAAACTCTTTTAGAAATAATAATTAGCTGGATCCAAGGTTTAGACCGGAGATCGGGTACTTTGAAAGCTCTGCCTCCCTGATCACTTCATGGAAGACTTGAGGATTTGCACAAATGTTTTTTTTTAAACCAATCTCTGTACTGACCTTTAATAGCTGATCAGAAGATTGATCAGTTTATATACAGCCGGAGGTAAATAGAGGTATTAATCAATGAGCTGAAAAAGTGCTGAAATGATGGATGAGCCAGTCGAGCGCTGAGACAGAGGCCTGGCTGGACGGTACTCATGTCACTGGAGTTGCTGGAGCTGTAGATAAGCTGGGAGCCTCAGGGCTTGTGCGATTCAATCTGCCAGAGTAACAGAGCGGCAGGACCTCTGCGGACAGACTCTGCCATACAGGAGTGGACGTTCTCTTGATCTGCCAAGATTTACACCATCTGTGTTTCTGCCACCGCAGCAGGTTTAAATGAGTTTAGCACCCATGTTCATGCAGTGAAACGAAGCCAAACACAAAGCAAAAAGAGTCTTTTCACAAAACACTACTGAAAATTAGAAACATATCGTAAACAATGGAATGAGGTTCGATTTTTAAATATTTTTTTCCAAAGTAACACTTCTCTAAGCTACAGAAATACTCATGTTCAATAAACTTCCATTGAAAAAATTATGCCAATCAGCAAAAAAGTCAATTAAATTTAATTTCAATATGCCTAGGCATACATAGAAAGCATGAAATCTTCAAGCAGAAACAAAGAAAAAAATAATTACTCTGAAACTCAGACAGCAGGTAATCACAGAACACAAAAAATACAGTTATCCTCAACAACGCCCGTTAATAATGAAATAAAGAGAGTAAACAGAGCAGGAAGACACTGTTCTCATTTCCATCAGTCAAATCACACGAGTGAGTGATTATAATACTTATGATAATGGCTGATTATTGTAAGGTGATGATATTAATGTGTGCTGGGCATCAGAGCACTTCAGACGGGCCTGACTGATCTTCACTGTGGATTTGTCAGCAGGCTGTCAAACATCAAACAGTCGGAGTGCAGGACACAGCAGAAGAGGCACATTTTAAAGACTCCTCTTATCTTTCTCTTCACTGCTTTACCTTCTCCTTTCTTCATTACTCTACTGTCTGTACCTTTTCTAAGCACAAGCTTTCCTATTACTCTCGCATTCTCTCTCACTCTCTCTCTCACCGGGAGCGTCACTCTGCGTGGATAGCTTCGAGCCATTCCCGGTTATCGTCTTCTGCAGACTCTCTCTGCCGGTCTGATCTGTCTCCTCTTCATTAAGCAAATACGCCGACGTGGAAATGAAAACATAATAGCTATTTGATTTCCAGCGAGATATTTTGCATATTGGTTCGGAGCTGATAGTGGAATTTCATCAAGTCGTTTTTTTTCCTCCATGCTTTAAAAACTGAATTACAGAGCTGGGCAGCTACAGCGGGATTTCTTTACATTGCTGGGAAAGAGGGAAGGAGAAAAAAAAAACAGAAAAGCAGCAGCAGTTCCCCATGAAGACTACTTAAACGATTAAATATCCCCCATTCCTCTTTTTCTCGTTTTGATAACAGGGAGGAGAAATTTAAAGAATTCACAGTGCTTTAGGTTCACTATACTAATCAGAGATAGAGAGGAGAAAATTAACTCCTTAATGAACAGGAGCTGTCTGGAAGATAATGGTCAAGAAGAGGCGATAGGGTTGAATGAGACAGAAAGAATGAATAAAAACAGAGATGGATTCACTCGGAAAATCAGATTTTACCCCCCCCGGAAACTGTTCTTTGTGCCCACAGAGGGCAGGTGCGATTGTCGACCGCGATATCTCTAAGGTTACAAGCTAGCTGGGTCACCACAGAGATGAATGGGGCGTCTGAGGGTATTTCTCATGCCCTTCTGAGAGAAAAACTACCCCTGCAAGGGTAGACCAACAAACCTGCTTTCACCAATTTATCAGCTTCTTGTAGAGGAACAAAAAAGACCAGCCAAAATATGTCTGACAACAGATTTCACTACTGGAACATTTGGTACAGCCCTGCAGTCTTTCACAACACATATACTTGACGTTCAGAAACAGGAAGTCAATATTTAATTCTGTATAATGATACATTAAAAATGACTAACATTTAGGCATATAACCTCACAAACATATGCCAAAACTGTTACTGATGTACTCTTCTCTCTAATATAGCCATCTGACAACACAAGCTTGCCGCATCTTTTGATCAATTTGTTGGCTCAATTTATAGAAGAATTTTAATCAATGAAATACCACAGTACCCCTCTAAATTAGAGAGAAATGTTTAAAATCTAATAACATGACATGACTGAGGTCTTGAAAACACCAAGAGCTATTTTCTACCTCATAGCACTCTTTTTCTCTCTAAAAACAATATAAGGACAGATTGACCTCTTTTCCAGGAGAGATGGAAAGATGCATTTTGAGAGACAGTGCTCAGGGCCCCACAGTTGGCACCTCATCACATACACATCCTGTTAAAAGACTGAAGCTCCACACTAACACCCCCCACAACCGCTATAAAACACACACATCTAACCTCCCTCCCAGAACTGGAACAGCAGAACCAGACTAAACAGATTATATGTGAGTACACGGGCTGATATTTGAGCATGTGCTCCTGGGTTTGTTTGCTGAGTGAGAAAGATACGATTGAAGGGAAGGAAAGTGTCCTTAAAAAACAGTTCACTAAGAAATCAAAATGAGCTCATAAATGACCCACCCTTAAAGGCATTGCAGATGTATATCATTTATTTTTTGTATGATATATTATGTATATGATTTATTTAATAGTTTATTTGATTAAATAATATTTTGGCTATTCCCAGCTTTATAATGGCAGTGAATAGTGCCCGAGATTTTAAAGCTCCAAAAAGCACATTCAGTCACCATGAAAGAAATCCACACTCCAAGTTCATTAATAAATGCTTTTTTAAAGCGAAATGATAGGTTTGTGAAAGAAAACAATATTTTGAGTGAATTTAGTGATCAATATGGCATGTTTTAATGTAGCTCAGTATGAACGAGCCCAGCAATTCGGTGAACCGGCTCAATGTTTGAATCTCATTCTTGACATGGATCGAATACTAATAATGTGAGCTAATGATAAGGAGTACAGCATTATTCAATAATCAACATTTAAATGGCTGTGCAATCTACGCAATATAACAATGTTAATACTTAATATGATACTATGCATATTAATTTAGGTGGAACAGAAATACAACTCTCAATTTAAACAAAGATTTTGTGAGACCCCTTTCCTGCTTCTCTGTCCATGCTGGGTCCCTGGCCTGATAAAGGTTAAGGATGATGAACAGAATGAAAATAAGAGACCTTAGAAAATGTTTTTATAGCAAATGAGTTTTTTGTTCAGCATGGAATGTCTTTTGCATGAAATGCCCATTGGTAAGACTGAACGTGTGCATGTTATGCCTTCTCAACAACCCTGCAAGTTGTTTGTGGGGTGAGACAGATACGCAGGGATGAACTAAGCAGTCGATTCAGCCGCCCCTCCTCCTCCCTGTGGATCTTGGATGGTGGGAAAGTTGAAATCTGCTGCTATTTTCTATCTTTTATCAGCCAGCTTATCTTCTGTCTGCGTGCCTGGCTTCGATAGTCCAGGGTCTCCACTCCGGCTGCCTGGCAACTTCAGTTCAATCTCCCCTCCTCTCTCCTCACCCCACCCTACCACAAGTGCAGCTCCGCCAAAAAAGTCACAATGTATGAATTAAAAAAAACTTTCATAACATGGGTCAGGACAGTCAGTAATTGACTTGAGCTGATCAGTGAGGTTGTTTCGAATTTCTGCTTAAGCTTTATTTAACAACAATGATGAATTAAGAGACTTATCTAACATTTACAGATTTATCTGAGGAAATTTAGCAGCCAAAGCACCTAATGTAAGCAATGTTCTTGTTAATCGAATAAAGAAACTGTGAACAAATGTCACCTAGAAAGAAATTAACATAAAAACAATCCAACAGGATTATTGGGCGACACCATTGGAATGCATATTTGCCAGACAAACATTTTGACATTTCTTACGACTCTTCTGCATGTGTTCCTCTTTTACCCACCCGGTAAAAAGAGGTTCAGATCAATATGTGTGTGTGTGTACGCGCATGTGTGGTAAAGAATCTCTAATCCACATCAAGTATCATACAGTGGGCGGAGCAACAGCTGCTGGGACGCGTCTAACTGGATAATGAGCATCAGGGCAAACAGCATTATGGGATTGCACAGAGGTCACGACCTATTAACACACACACAAACACACCCTCTGCACAACTGTTTATTTACATCACGCTTTGTGTGTCCTATTACAGGAATATTAACATTAATGCTAAACCTTGATATCTTCTTATTTAACTTTCACCAAACACAGAACAAGGTAAAACATACTCCCATTGCAATGACCCTCAAAGACGTTGTTGTATTTGTTATCAGGCCCTCACTTGATTGATATGAGCTGTCCTTGGATAAGCTTGAGGCAATATTCACACACATTCTTTTCCCATGAAAATGTCTTCAGTTAAGGGAGCGGAGCCAACAAAAGAGAACCAGTGCTAATTTAATTAATATCAAACGTTTACATTAATATCAGACGGCTGTAACCTCTGAGACACTTTGGCATGTTTGCATTTAGAACTTGCGTATGTTTCATTTCATATCCAAAAGCAAATGTGTCAGGCAGACCATGATGTAGGGGTTGAGAGAGAGGAAGGAAGATGAGAGCAATCGCCCTGTAAGATTTATCTCCGCCCAGAACACTTCTGAAACTCTTCAGAGGAAAGGGAGAGACAGCCATCAGGATGGTATGTGGAGGAGAGCCCTCTCATCTCTCTCTCCCTCTCGTTTCACCGTTCCATTACTCCCTTCATTCTTCTAACACAGTACAGCAGATCCATCGTCATCCTCCTACAAGAACGAAGTCTGACTCTACACACACAAACACACACGGCCTTTATCACTTATCCAGACTTCAGCCCTGAGATCTGAGCTTTATAAAGACAAAGAGTTGCGTAGATCCACCAGCTCCCCCAAACAGACACATCTCCAGCTGTGCTGGTCCAGATCAGAGACTAAACACGGTGGATCACACAAACCCACTGAGGATGTGCAAACAATGGCGTTCTGATCACAAGATACCACACAATATACCATAATTCTGAATAATTATACACTTAATATACAAAGCACAACTGAGCCATATACACAATTAGATTTGAACTTTGATTGGAACAGTTTTTCTGAATCAAAACCATGTTTGCATAAAATCCACACATATCAGTGTGCGCTGTATTTTCAATATTTTTGCTGAGTGACTGTATGTGGTATTTCTTCTCTCATGCTTGTCAAGAGGCAGTGAAAAGCCCTTTATGACTCCTGTATCATTGTTATGGCTTAATCACCATAAAAGCACATAAAAACAGACCGTGAGCTACTGGCCAGGAGCTGCTTTAAATGCACACAGGTTACACACACATTCACAGACACTACACAAACACCCCAGCGGTCTTGCAAACAATACAGTATCACAAAACTGATGAAGAAAGTAAAGAATCTCCTTTACTCCACTTTCAAATTTTTTAAAATACACTTATTTCCTACAACACAAACTTCTGCTCAATGGTATGTTTTTGTAACATCTATTTTTGTAACAAACATTATTTTGCTATTCTGTTTGTTGACACTAAAGACATTACAGCAAAACTAGAGAAATTATTACAGAAAATACAAACTGCAGCTTTAAAGGCCATCAAGCTGTTTAAACCAATCAAAGCCTCCCCAGTTTTTCACATGCACCCACATTACTTCTCTGAAGCTTCTGTGATCAGACGTATGAGCACGTGCCACGTCAGAGCTACAGGCACAAAAGGGAAATCTGCAGGAGGGGAAGGAAAGAGGCAGGAACTGGATGTGAATATGGCAGTTAAAATGTTATCGGTCAAAAATAAAAAGTACATAAAATACAGTGAGTGAGGGTGGCAAAGATAAGTGTGGAGAACACAGGATGGAGGGGTGACATCAGATGCACAGGTGTGTTAAATATAAACCACCTCACGGCAGGCTGGCAGCAGAAAAGAAAAGGGGTATTTTCAGCAGACAGGGCATCACTGGACCCTCAGTGCCTCAGATAACATCCAACATTCAGGCAGGAGCGGAGGACTGGAGAGGGGAGCAGGGGAATGCAGAAGGAAAGATACGCAGCGAGATGCCGGAAGTATCACCAGCCCTCAACAGCAAAAGAGATTTCTGATGGGAAAACTGTGTTCTTTACAGATGAGAGTAAGATAGAGGGAGCTCTGCCCAAATGTCAAAAATGATAAATGACGGAGAGCATGAAAACATCAGCACACACTTGATGTGCACGTCTAAGACGAGAACAAGCACAACATGTCTGTTTGCTTGTTAAAAAAACACACACACAAACAATTAAGCTACAATTACAGAGAACTGTTGTAGGCAGTTACCAGCAGGCAGTTGTGGCCTACTGCCATTCCCGAAATGTGACCTCTGCATTTAACCATCACTGGTGAGGAGTGAACACACACACACCCGGAGCAGTGGGCAGCACCACTGTGCCCGGGGAGCAATCAGCTCAAGGGCCACCTTGCCACCTGCCGGCACTGGAATTGCACCAGCAACCTTCTGATTACAAGCCCAACTCACTAACCAGTAGGCCACAACTGCCCCATGTAGCTTTATAATGACATGAGAGTACGTTATCGATGACAGAATTGAGTGAAATGTCCTTTTAAAAGTTACACCGAAAGAACAGTGCGCAAACAAAGACATCCACATTCACGCATTTAACATTGTGTGCCAATGCACGTACGCAAACACCTACCATTAATTAGCACCGTTATCTCCGCAGCCTCACTAAATCTAATTACAACTGGTTTGTCATTAACCGGGAATGATGGTAAGGAAACATTAATGAGATCAACTCGCTGCGGAGGAGTACCGGTGAACCAACCAAACACAACACTCTGGTTTTAGTTTAGCTTAACAGTTCAAGGGTTACAAAGTGGTTACTAGTTTAAGCAAATCGTGGCTGGTATCGGAGCATCTTGTCACACACCAACAGGATTCTGTTGTCAGGATGTTAGGTATTTGTTTCACAACGTGTATGCTAATAAAGCAAATATTTGATGTTTTATTTGAACTGATAAAGGTTTGACTATTAGCGGTAATGGTGTCCGTGCTACGTCTCGCGTATCATAGATCAAAATGATCTGCGTGATAACAAAAACGCCAGTAACTAGCTTGCAGAATTTCTTTACTTTCTAGATCTGGAATTTGTGTTTTAACAGCTTTTCAGCCGGTGCGAATGTTTTCAGCTAGCATAACTGTTTCTTTATCCACAGTACAGACTGTAATTTGTGAGTTAGCAGTGTTAACATTAGAGAGAGCAGAAACACTGCTCGTCTGATGTGGGCCAGGATGAGGTGTGTCTGCGCGTGTATGTGGATGACTGTAGATAATTTTAATATCAGGCTGGTGTGGATTGCTGATAGTGTTTTAAGGCAGGGCCCCGTGGACTAAGCACTGGTAGTACCTATCTGTAATTAGTAACCATTCTCTATCGCTGATAAGATAAACTCACCCTGACCTTTTCCATTTGGTCACCATGGCAACAGCCCCCCCCCCCTCAATATTATTTTAGTGATTAAACAGCAAATAGCAGAGAGATGGAATAAACCGATAGTGATGATTAATAATGTTTGGTTGAAGTGAATGTATGGGAGCGTGTGTGTGGGGGGCTTGGCTTCAGGAGCGCGGTGTGAATAGGCTTGGCTTTTCTGCGGTGAATAATGGAAATTTAAGATGAGGTAACAGGAAATAATAGCACGGGGTGAGAGCGATAGATGTCTCTTCTTTTCCCTTTTTTCTGTGAAGCACTTTCACAGGGAAAGAATATTAATGCCTCCACACCCCCGCCCCACATACCCCACTGCCCTTTACCCACAATCCCCTCATACTCATCACTCACCTCTTAAGACTTATCTCTGTTCTGATTATTAACAACTTCAGCACTTCAGTACTCCCTGAACAGAACAGTTTTCCCTAATAACATGACATAATCCATAACAGCACACTTAATAAATATTAAAGAATAAAATATAAAAGGAAAGCGCAGGATTTAGTACTTGTAATATACTAATCATACTAATCATTGCGGTAAAGAAAGATGCAAATGTGCAGGGCCAATATCACTTTATCACGTTATCCATTCTAACTGAGTTTCTGGTCAGTAACCAGATAACAATCAAATGAAGTTTATGATAGGACCAAAAAACGACAACAAAAACATTTCAGAAAGTATATTCTCATCCTACAGGGTTTACTTTAACAGAACATCAACATTACGCTTTAATTTTATTACAAAATAAATATAAACAAAAAATATCCAAGCAGGACCAAGTCTGCACTCAGCCACCTCTCAGAAGTTATTTGCATAAAAAGGAAAGAGTGTCCGTGCATGCAAACCGGCCCAGTTGACTGAAAGGTCACCGGGTAGCTGCTATCAGGCTGATCTCTGATCTGATAAAAACTAAGGGACACCCACCAAACAGCTCCAGAACACAGATCTCACACACACTCTGAAATCAGATGTCATGGTCCCAGATTCAAACGATACAACACATTCCACCAAGCACAAGCCTGTGTGACAACCAGTAAGTACAGAAACATAACTGGCCCTCAGTGTAAGATAACGAGAAAACAGCCTGATGTTACACGACACTGCTGATGATCATAGAGCAGAATCTACAACCACTGACCTGAGCAGCGCTTCGGAACGAAGCTTCCATGAAGTTTACATGATTTGTAAACTCTGATTATGGTTAACCATTCATAGATATTCCAGGGATAGACTTTCTCCCATATCTGCAGAAAGGAATGCTTGCCCTCTCCAAACAGATAACAGATCTCAAACTTTACGTGATCTGAGATTTGACAAAATGAAGGACGCCCATGTATGAGTGAAGATACTCAATAAAGAGAAAACAATAAGAGAAACAGACACCTGCATTGCACATTTCAGTTACTTTTGATATGAAGATGTTGCACTACAGAGCCAAAGTAAGTATTCTTTCAACAGGGCCATGAGACACACACACACTGTAAGTCTGTTCTATTGCTTGAGTAAGCGAATTAGCCTCCACGATGGCTGAAGAAGCAATAAGGCTGAAGAAAAAGAATAATCTTTTATCTCTCAAGCCTCCCCAATGATCTTTATAGTCCATATCACATCCCTGACAGCTGATGTTCTACTTTTCGCTTTCATTATTTATTTATCTATTTTTGCTTTGTGTGAATTCAGCTAAAATACTTCTAAAGCCCTTAATGGCATTATCGAGAGCCCAGATCTGCTGGCATGTGCTGCTTTTCATTGGAGATATTTGCCGGGCCGACTCTAAAGAAAACGGGCCATTATCAAATGTCTAACAAGACCGACACGGACAATTATTGACAAATTATTCTTTTGGAGGGCATCCGACTGCCTTGATGAGTAAAGAGTCCCTTGATGAGCGTGGAGCCCCTCTGTCCCCTGGGCCCTGGGACTGAGGCCTATCAGATCCGATTAAACACTCTGTACTTGTGAACAAACTGTACGCACCCTGCGTCACATTAGCTTCCATTATACGCTCAAGAGCTTTTAACATGCTTAAAATTCCTTTCAGTCTATCAGAGAAGACTAAGGTACAAATAAACTGTGGCTGTCTGAATTGTTTTAGCACACAGTTTACTAAATGGATCACGTAAGCTTGATATCCATAAAAAAAAACATGTTTTGCCTGGTTTCCAAGTTATGTAATAAATGAAAAGAGAAACAGATGAAATACGACAATAAAATGTGTTAAACATAATTTACATGCATTATTCCAGTATGCAGGCCAATTCTGAATACAAGCTTGTAAAGGAGAAAACAACATTATCTAAGGCAAAATCTATTACAGGCCTAATATACATAGAAAGGGAGTGTGAAAAATTATTGAATATAACAAAAACATAGCCCAGCAGTTTGATTAGTGAATGAGACGCAGGTTTTCATGCTAAATTAAGGCACACAAAGGAGTCGCAACTGAATTCGCCCCACGTGTATCTCTCCCCAGACTGAGTTATTTTGGTTAGACCACAACAAATACAGACTCAGAAAAGCTATTAGCCTGAAATTTGAACTCTAAGCACTTAATATCTGTCAGGAAAATAATGCTTTATCGGCTATTTGCACTGTGCACTTCTAAGTACTGCTCTCTTATCGAATGCATCGTCATCAGGGGACTTTGAGGCATGACACACACACACTGATAGATGAAAGCAGCTGATGTGCTGGATTTAGGCAGGTCATGGAAAGATGGGCCAGAGGACAGTGCTGAAGCAGGACACACTGTGCGCCCGGTCCGGATCCAGTCCTGCAGATTTTAGGAGGTTGTGATCTGGATAGGAGATGCTTCTTCCACAAAATAATCAGTGAACAAAATTAAACAATTCTTGAAACAGACACATATGGTTAGCCGGGGGTTAAAACATACTTCAGTAAAACATACTGTGTTCCCTAAGAATCGAACCCATGACCTCGGGTGAGCAACAGGCACAGAAACACCTTAATAACTGTATTAACTGTATTAATATCAATGACAATGCTATGAGAAATCCACTATGAGTTTGAAGAATTGTTTTCAGTTTAAATGTTAAATGAAGGGTGCGTGGAGTCTGATAAGACGACAAAAAAGATGCTAACATACAGGACAAAACAAAGAGGTTATTCCAAAAAGCATCCAGCTGTCTCTGTAAACCTTCTCATACTGAAAGTACTTATTAGAGACAGAGATTAAAGGACTTTTAATTATAAGCTGAGACAGCAAAAAATCAAAAGCAATGCAACTTTATCAAGATATCGGAGATATAATTGAAAATTTAATTAGGGATTTGAAATTAAAAAAGGAAAATCTGACTTCCTGAACCAAAAAGCACCAAAGTGAGAACTAATGTACAATTAAAATGTCTTGATCTCTGACCTGGCCACTGGCTCAGGGTGCCAACGCTGTCTCACTCCTCTTTCATGTGCGGCCTCTGTATGGTGCCTGCCAGGTCCACATCCTCTGTAACGAGGGTGCAGTTTCTTAACATTCATCAGCAATGAACTCTGAAACTTTATCAGCTCCGGAGCACGGCGCCACGGCCCCGGCCCGGCTCGCTCCAGCTCTCAGATAGGACGATAACACACTGATAGATTACAGCAGATTGTTTTACTTCAGGGGACACGGCTGCCTTTAATACTAATACTTAGACAAGACTCACTGCTTATGGAGGAAGGAGAGAGAGAGAACAAAGAGGAAAGGTCATAGAAGCCAACTGTGTGTATGCATGTGTATGTGTGTGTGTAAGAAATATTCTAATAAGAGATTCTTATCAATATGAGCCATAACAGTAGCACAGGTTTAAAATGACAGTTTTTGTAGCGATTACAGATTCCTTTCACTCCACAATCTGATTTAATAACACACAGTATCACAGAAACTCAAATGCCGCACTTTGCTTTTGAGTGTGACTTAAAGTCTCAACATTCAAAAGTATGTTTCAGATACACACACTTAATCTAGTATGTTCACACAACGAGTGTTAGATTAAGATGCTGACTGAAGTAATGCAGATTATAGTTAAACGTCTTCAGCTAAACAGCATGAAGACTGTGAGGAACAAAGACATAATTTCCATCCGAAAGTAACAAATGCTGATTTATGGAAAAAATCCTGTTCTTGGAGACTCCTGCACAATTATTTCCATATTGTTTTGTGTTTACACTGGTCTATTATTGTGATATGACAGATTACAGATTCACTGTAAAATTGTAACTAATCAAACTGGGTTTGGTCACTTAACTCGTCAATTTACATGTCAAGCTATTGGCCAGGATAAGTTACAGTATCAAAAGTTTAAATCTGGAAAACTAATAATAATAATAATAATAATACAGACTATCAAAACTTTTCTAGAATATTCACACATTAAAATGTCATTCTTTACTGAAGTTTTTCCTGTACAGCTCCAACAGAGTCTAAACTGTTTTCTCTGATCATCTTTTTCCTCTCTGATCTTCTTTATCTCCACTTAGATCTTCTGTTCCACCTCCTGCACTTTCTAGAATCCTGCAAAATCGCTTTCCTGCACACAACAAAACCTGCAAACCTGGACACAAAACAGGTGTGTAAATACGTGTTCACACACATTTAATCATCATGCACACGTGTGTTGACACAAACATACACGCGGACACAACTGCCTGTGGCTCACAAGTGTCACAGCTTAGAAAAAAAAACAGGGTCAAGTGTGTATCACACAACACAAGAACTCCACAAATAAACGCACACAATGTGTCCACTGAGGGATACACACTGTATGGACTGATAAAGAAGCCTTTAATAAATGGCTGAGTGAGTATAAATACACACCTTTATAGTCATGAAATATTTCCATACATTAGTTTTTATTCATACTGTTCAATATTTCTACACTTATTCAACTATTTATTTATTTACAATTCAGAATGTAAGTAAATAAGTCTAAAGGTTTAGATCTCATTCGAGGTCGACATGACCGCTGGCAGACCGCACAAACTGTAACCCAGTAAACAACCAATCACAGTGCCAGAACCACCCAAGTGCAAAGCAATAAATATTAGTCATGTGATGAATTATCAGATGAATTATTGTACAGCACCTGCCAAAATCAGTTTATATGCAAGTGCATTTATATGCATATTTAACTGGGATTTACACTTAACAATCTTCCAATCAGCCGCGCTCAGCAGCACCGGTTATCCAATCAGCCGTCCTCAACCACAGCGATCATCCAATTGGTTGTGGTCAACAGCAGACTCCTGACGCCCACTGCAACACGCCTGTCCACTCTGTCCAGCCTCTTTATTCGGGTCAGACAGAGGTTACTCTTATCACAGGCCAGCAGCCCTAAAAATGTGTGTGCCCGCGTGTGTTAAAGGTAGGGGAGGGTGTGGGAGAAACTCGTGTCTGTTGAGAAACAGCAGAAAGGGTTAACTGAGGCCCAATCACTCACTTTGTGACAGACAGAGAGCAACAGCCACACAACCCGATCTGTCCACACTTCACCCTCAAAAAACAACCCTGAGTAACACCCGTCATCACAAATAAAGCCTAATAGCCCTGTATATTCGTCATTTTATTTTTACCGCTTTATCAGTAAACCCCATGAATAATCTGTACGGTAATTTCTTTTCTTTCTTCCTTTTTGTTCCTGGCATTTTGGTTGAGTGAGATAAGGCATAAAAACAACAGAAGGGCTAAGAGAGAGAAAAAGAGAGATAGATAACATTGATATCAACTCCTACACAACACAGTTGTTCCTTTATCAGGGCTTTTTATCTCGCTTTCCTTATTTTTTGCATTTTCTTTTTCGCCTCCACTCCCTGGTCTTTGTAGACCAACTGAAAAAGGTCTACTGCCCTTAAAAATCGAGGCAGGGATTTGGTATCAAATTAACCTTACACAGGGTTTTCACAGGCCCGCCAATGTGAATAATTCAGCGCGCTGTGACGCGCAGTCGGCGAGATTTCGCGAGCACGACTACGTCGTGAGAATTTAGAGCGACTCGCGGACATTTCAAAAGCAGATTCCCGTTAAAATAAAACATGGTTACCTAGTCCAAATGTTGAATGCACAGTGCAAAAACGAATGCATTATTTATAATAATTTCAACCCAGTGCTCCGGTACACCCACAGAAGGTATAAAGGGCTCTCTAATCTATCAAGGTCAGTTACAGTGCCCTGAACAAACACTGCGTTGTTTAAGAGAGCAGTTTAGGCTCTCTGTGTAAGCAGAGAGCAGACGCTTAGACAGAAACACAGGAAGATAGAAGGACAGATAGTCAGTCAGACGGTAAAACAGACAGAAAGACAGAATTTCTTTGCTAATCGACCGGACTGGCACATCCGGCACTAAAGTTCTGAAATGAAACTTCTGTCTCTCAATTAAATAAATAAACGGAACTCAGTTTTTCCCTCTGACATCAGCAACGTGATCCAGGAAGATCACAACACCAGAGGCAAATTCCAACTGGAAGAAAGTTTATGACTGCATGAGTGGAAGAAACAGCACTGCAGGGAGAGAGAGAGCAAGAGAGAGAGAAGGAGAGAGAGTGAGATAGCAAAGTTAACATGGTTTACTGTACACAAAAGACTTAATCAGTTCGATCAGTACAGTATCTCTGTGAACCAATCGGTGATAGAAAAGCACCCTGGAAGAGGTCAGCAGCAGAGACACAGCGGCCAACACACTGCCCGGCCACTTTCTCTGGTCATCGTGGGAAATCAGAGGCCATCCGGGTACTCGTGTCACCATTCCAGCCCATTTCCAGCAACACTGAACTTGTCAGAATAATCAGAGATATTGTTACTCGAGCGAGTGTTTCCATGAGTGAGAGAGTGGAGGGTATTTAGGCAGGGCTTGTTTATGCAGATGGTAATGGGATTGTGTGTTGTAGTGTCATTCAACAAGATCTCAAATGTAATAGTCCCAGAGAGGCACTTGAATGGAGTCATTCGGCGATCTCACCCTGAGCGACCCCTCTCCCAGCCCCCAACCCCCCAAAACTTTCTTCTTAACTGCACCATCTCCCAATCTGCCCCCTCCTCAACTCCACCACTCTACTTCTCAAACAAACCTACAAAGAAAGAGAAATTAACGCAGGAGACATTTTTCCCCCATCCGCCCAACTCCTTTTCTAGATAGTGGAGGAAAGATAGTGGAGAAAAGAGTAAAAGACACAGAGAGAGAGAGAGAGAGAGAGAGAGAAAGAGAGAGAAAGAGAGAGAAAGAAAAGGAGCCAAAGAGAAAGAGGCAGAGAAAAAAACATAATTTATCTGTGTATTATCAAGTAAGGCAGACACTTTAATCAGTCAGCTATGAAGTCAGTATTTCCATTCTTATCTGTTGCAGGAGTGGAAATGGAGAGCAGATAGTGTGCTGGGAGCCCATCGGTGGGCAGGAATGATAATGGGAGAGAGAGGGCTGGCTATTGGACCGCTGTGTCAGCTCTATCTGCACCCATTATCAAGGGCCTTATCGGCGCTGCCATCAGCCAAGCTGTAATGGGGCCAGTTCAACTTTCCGCATTATCATACCGCTAAGACCTGGTGCAGTTAGGCTAGAGGTCTGACTGGAGACAGGGGCAGGGGGGACGGAAAGAGGAGACGTGTTTTTTGGGGGGGGTTTACTAGTCCGATACGGTACAGGGAGAGGAAGATTGGGTCAGTGGAGAAAGAGAGTGAGATAGCTGTAGATAGAGAGAAAGAGATGTGTAAGTGGGGAGAGGGGACGAGAAAGTGGCATATGCATGGGGGGGGGGGCTTCTGTAAAAGGGTGGGATCAGGGCAGGAAGTCAGCGTTTCGACTGACAAAGAATTGAAGAGCCTTCTTAATGTTCAAAACAGGAGGCTCAGAGTGCATTCTGGGTAAGAGGTAACAGGAGAGGTCAAGAAGTCCACAATCATCCAATCACATGCATCAAACCATTCCCATAAATGATTTAATACTATCAGTCTTATCATATAAATACAATAAATCCATAACAAAGACATTTTCATTGTGATTGTCTGATGGATTGGATGATGACCTTTGACAGGTGAGATTTCATTTTAGATTGTGTTAAGAGACTGATACTGTGCAGTCAGACAAAGATTACATATTCAAAAACCTGACTGCCAGACTCACACCAAACAATACATTCCTAAATGGCACGTGATACTAACTGTACTAACTGACCCATTTCAACTCAGATTTATGAAACCAGAATGACTTTTTTGTTAGCATGTGACATGCGCTACGTTTCTCCATGAGCAACAGAAAAAACTTCCTACAGTTCTACACTAAACACGAGGTCTCTGGATGTCAACACTTACAGTATACAGCGTGACAATCCAATAGTTACGTTTCGTTCTTACACACATAATGTTTATGTCTGGATAATACTGACAGGTGCAATACCACGTACTGAGAGCTTCTCAAAGACAAGCCCCTGTATGTACATACAACTTCAGAGGTATACAAATGTTTATGAATCTTATGTTTTGATTCACAGAATACTAAATTCATGGAATGCTCTTTACTTATATTTATAATATACGGCACTAAATGCATATGCCACTCCATCTATTCATTGTATTTATAAGTTTCTGCCTTACAAAGATTTTTTTATCAAAAATCACATCTTTAATTTTGATTTTATTCAAATAGAAATGTGCCAGAAAATAAGATCTTGATCTTTTCTGACAGTGTAATCATTTACTATTAAATAAAAGTGCAGCTATAGTTGATTAATATATATATATATATATATTCAATTTGATCTCCTATTCCTGACTGTTTTTTAAAACCATAACAGAGAATATTTCAAATATAATTTAATATTTAACATTCTGCAGTCATTAAGGGTTTACATCTTAGAATCTGTGCATACATTACCACTGCATGTATACATAATGTTTACATAAAGTATTATACGAGTACACATGATGTAAGAACACCCATGAATAAGATCACGCAGTCCAGTCAGGTTAACCGCCTCACAATGATTCACATGGCCTACACACAAGTTGACCAATCCTGAGGCCAATTCATGCCACACACACACACACACACTCACAGACAGAAGGTGCAGGAGATCGAGAACTGATCTCTGGTGCTCAGAAAGTGAAGTCTAGACCACCTCTGTTCAGGATGGCTCCCTGAGGCGGTCTAACCTCTCCTCTTTCTGGGGCCTTTGTCCCAGCTGCCCTTATGTTCTTATCTCTTCTCTTTCACCTCTCCTGATGAAACCTGCCGTGTGTTCCCTTCCCACAAGAGCTCTAGCCTGGCATACAGTATAACACCCAAGCCTGAGCTCTCTGTAAAAGTGATACTTATGAAGAGAGTTAATTGTGTTTCTCAGCATTTATATCACTCACATTGTTCACTTGGCTAATGGGAGTTGGTGGTAGGCATGTGCAAAAACTACACGTTTTCAAAATGGACTAGTTGTGGGAAAGTGATTGTTTGATCACTGAATTTTGATCACATTGTTTGAGCCTGAATGGTCCTGTTTTTCGGGACCTGTTGGGCTCGGGTTGAGTAGCAGATGTCTAAAGCCAAGGTTATGGGTTTGACTCCCCATACTCACAAACTGAATAGCTTAAATGCACTGCAAGTCACTATGAATGTATTTCTGTCATATGAAACAACTCTTGGCAGCCATAATAATAGAATTAGTGATGTTCATTTGTCCACAAAGTTATAAATTACACTCCAGTACAGAAACACACCTGAAAGCCATTGGGATGTGACCTACATATTTAATCTATGGCCTTATGGATCAGGCAGATACATCCAGTTCACATAAACACCATATCTCTCACCATCCTTTTAAAGAAAAGGACAGCAAATAATGTCACTCTTGAACTTTACCATCTTATTTAGCATGACATCAAACCGATGGCCCACACCCCCAACCACGCCAATTATGAACATCAAATAAAGAACACGACTTCAAACCCCACCGTGAAAATCAGTCCATCTAATCGCCCGTGTTAGCATGATCCACATCAAAAATGACTCCTCCACATCGGACAAATTATCACATCTCTGCTCTCCTTAAGAAGCAACTCATTAACTCTGTATTAGGAAAACTGTATTAGGGCCTTCTGGGAGAAAATCCTCCCCTCTGTGATGGCAAATCTCACCTCCACTTCCTATCAAATATGGAACGTAAAGAGGTCCTCTACATAAGACGCTATGCGATAATTGTGCATTAAAAAATTACTGCCTTGTTTCCGGCTTGTTTTTAATCGCATTGGGGCCAGAGGCTACAAGATTCTTAATAACGTATGAATATTTCACACCCATCTGCAGCTCTACAAACACACGCAAACTGCAGCTGCATCGAAGAGCACCTGCATGTCACTACATTTGGCAAAGCAGCAGCTAGTCAGATTCTTGTAGTCAGATTATAAACCGATGCCACTTATCATAGGGGAAATTCAACACAATGTTTCACCAGATAAGTCGTGACTGCGCTGTTCAACTGTGACATCATTTCTAAACTGAGATTCACAGACATATAACTGCAGACTGTAAAACAAACTGTGATCTTGATAGCCGATCTGTTGCACACAAGTGATGCAGAACTGCAAAGACAAAAAACATCATGTTGAATTTCCCCTTGACAAGTGGCATCGGTTTATAATCTGACTCACAACAATCTGTCTTTACCTTAGTCTGAATTTGTTGGCCAAACGAGAGGGTAAAATCTTGAGATCACACAGCAACATTTGGATTTGTATGTATAAAGGGAATATGGAGATACATATATATGTGTGTGTGTGTGTGTGTGTGTATTAAACTTGAGGTGAGCGCTTCTGACAACCATTAGCAGTAAGCAATTAGCATTTACCATGAAGCGACCACCATAAGCACGCTAGCAACCATATACAATGGAAATCGCTCATAACACCCTAATGGTGAGTTCAGCACAAGCATATACTTATTAACCGTTATACTTCATTAACAAATTAAATAATAGTACAAAAATTAAACATTAGTAAATATGTAAGACAAAATTAATATGTAGTTGTTCTTCATCTAGTAAACATCTAGTCAGTTAGTTCATTTACAAAGGTTAATAAAGTATCATGCAGTTTTTACACTAAATTTACATTTCTGCTTTACACACTTATAATACGTGAAACTATTATTTTGGTCAGTTTAACACTCAAGTGATTTATGGTCACACAAAACGAAGAAAGACGTGAGGACTTCAGAGTGCTAATGAGGGTTGAGTTATCATAACTCACTCTGACTTCCCCTTGTGCAAACATTTGGAAAGCACAATAATTCATCAAAACATCCAGAAGCTTTTTTCTTTCGGCCTGGTGACCACCAGACACTTCCTACACTGTAAATTCTGATCTGAAGTTACAGCTCTGTGACATCATTTTCAGACCACACAAAACAAACTGTCTCAGCCAATCAGACGCATTTTTGGACTGAACCATCCACCTGTATTGACCAATCAAATCTCAAGACAGTACTCTAATGAACAATTAAAAAAACTAAATGACAGCCTACACATTTTATAGTCAAAATAAAAACAAACTATACAATTTCAAAATACACTATATTTAAAGGTCTAGGTTGTAAATAAAAACTTCACAAAGCTGATAATTGAGTAACTGTCTGCAGAGATAAGCACATAAAAATCCTTACATCAACAGATAAGTGTATGCCTGCTGCTTTACTGGTCACCCTAAAAGATGATGATAATAAACAGCATTGTATATATAAACCATAAACTGCCATCAGGGCAGAGGTATGTCTAACCTGTAGAGTTACAACTATTACTTACAACACACATTATTCTTATCAGTTCTTTCACAACAAACTAAAAACTTAGAGATGGTGGGAAGCTTCTTGTAGTTGGTTATTGTCATTGGCATTATTTCTACTCTGGTCATTTTTATTCATGTTAATAAACACAAAAAGAAATATCATTAAATGATAAATACAACTCTGAGACAGACTTTAAAGACCTTAATGACCGTGCTTTGAAGAGTATCAGATACTAGACGCATTGATTAGTATGTTTAATCTAACTTTGCAATGTGTTATAAAAAACTACTTATAAAGCATTGTAAAACACTTTCTCAGAGTGCACCCACTATCACTTATAGCATCTAATATCTCGCAGCAAATCAACGTTTTAGCCGCACTGCTGACGCCACATTCTTGCTTCCTTTCACAAGGCAAAGAGCTGAATACTTTTTTCACTGTTTTTCACCAAAACGCACTCCGACAGATAATCATCACCGAACAAAAAACCCTGCATTTCAATGCTATCTAACATATTATCTACAGTGAGTAATATGTGGAATTAGTTTTAATTAAATTAATTGACTACAATGGTTGTTAAGAGGAAAACACAGGGCGGTAACAGAAAGGAAGGGGGAGGGGGAGGGACTCTGGAAAAAAGCATTCACACCTATCATCTAATTATACAACAACATTAATCACATTAAGGCTGGAACTGATTGCCAGGGTCCAGAGCCCAGCCGTTTCGACATGTAGCTTTGTTATTGTAGAAAAGCTTTAGCTCCCGCCTGCTCTGTGCTGATAACAACTCTTATCTTACTTGGCAATCTCTATCTGTACCCGAGATCAGGCCCCAGGCTTTATCAAAAGTTCACATCGAGCTAAAAGCAGAACAAAGAAGGAAAACACACAAGCAAAATGTGCATGTGTGAAAATATGTGTGTGGACGCCTGTGATCGTTCATTCTTTTCATTCTGTGCAATATTGTTTGGCTGACTATTACACTACTAACCCTCAGGTCAAATGACCTCAAGAAGCAAAACCTGACAGCATCAAAACCTCTGAGAACTGTTTCAACAAAAACAGGAAGAGAATCCATCAGCTGTCCACACTGTCAAAAGTGCAACCCTAAGGTACAGGAGGTGGTAGCTCAAACAAGCACGCTGTCTGAAGCACAGCGGGCCCCTGCACCTCAAACATCCTCGGGGCCCCTGATGCCAAATTCTGGGACCTCGTGAATAATTCATGCTGACCTCTGAGCAGCCTGAATGATGTCACTTGGAGCAGAACAGCTTTTATCTCTAAGAATCTCCTCTGTTTTATCTCCCAGTCATCTCAACAGCTCTCTTGTCGGCCTCACAATCTCACTGAGGCAGCTGCTTTTAAAATTCAGAATACATCCATCTGCTATTTCTGTGTTCCTGCTTCTCTCCCCTCAGTTTTATCAGCTTTTCCATCTTACTCGCCCCTTATCTGCCTTTCTCGCTCTCCTTTTTTTTACTTATCTAGAGATACACCCAGCCAGTCCCAAAAAACAACAACACAAACTTGACAAAGATGAGAATGCCAAATGTAATTATAATCCCAACCACCCTCCCCACACCCAGCGCTCAGAAAACACAGCCTCACCTATCTTGTCTCCCATCTCAACTGACAAAATATAAGCCCTGGGATGTGAGCTAATCTTTCCATCAGGGAGGGATGAATAATCTATCAGAACGATCTTCACCACTGGGAGAACGAAGCACAAAAGACACACGAAAATATTTCCTGTCAACACAGGCTTCCATGATACTGGATACCTCCTTTGGAGGGGCCAGGGCTGTAATCCTTCCAGTAAAAGTGGAACAAAACAATACAATCACACGCTTATTATATGCAGTCATATTGACGTATACATATGCAAAATGGAGAGATAAGACGAATGGTGTGACGTTCCTATGAGTTTCAGAGTTTGATGCTGGTGGAGGGAGAGAGGACTACACCTTCCTTACGTGTTAGAAGTTTGTAGAGATGTCAGTGTAAACAGAGACATGGGCTTTATCTGGCACTGAATCTGAGATGCATTTCCAACATCTTCATTAGTCTAATGGGACGTCCATTGGGAACGTATGGAACTTGTGGAGCTGCATTCACGTGTACTTCAAAAGCCACCAGATAGGAAATCTTCACAGTGTTCAACGTTTAAAGAAAGATAAGGATGTTTATTCTGGATTGTTGAAAACATCAGCTATGAATGTTGTGTGTGCAGCTGCTCTGTCAACACCCACGGCAAAAGCAGTAACGCTGGCTCTGCCGATCAGAACTGCCACCGGGTAAAAAACGAGAAGTTCTCCGGAAAGCAGAGACAGTTTTAGAACAGATAAGACATGAATATCTAAATTCAGTTGATTTTTTCATGGGTCATCGGGCCATTGGCATTACTGCCCAATACGCTCCAATAACTCTCCAGTCACTTAAACAAACCCTGATACTGCCGTTTACACTCAGCAGTATATGCTAATGTCGCCTTATCACACCATTTTTCTTTTCTATTCAAGAGTCGCTTTCTGCCTTCGAATCGCATTAATATATTTTTTTGAGAAGCCCTTTCAAACTCAACCTCCAAGATATTGCTACTGTGCTTATCGCCTGAAAGCATCTCCTCTGGATGAAGAACTGAAACAGGGCCTGGCACCAGAGCAAAACCACTTTTCAACACTGTTGCTTCTTTTGAGAGAGAGAAAGAGAAAGAAAGAGAGAGGAAGGGGTCAATAAATGTTGGTTTATACATTTTATCTACAGCACCATCCGTGGAATACCGTTCTTAGTTTGGATATATCTAGTAATAGCCTGCATCCATAAAAAGTACCATGAGTGTGTGTGTTTTCTGAAAGGTGTCTGAACAATAAGGAGTTAACATGGACTGATGATGAGAAAAGATCCGACTGTAACCCGCTATCTCCAGAAGAGATCAGCCGGCCGCTATCGGACGCCTCATCTCTGGAAAGCGCACAGAAAAGCCGGGCGACAGAAAACAAATGAAAGATCCCATTTGAATCCTTATCTCGACTGGCATCAGATCGCTGTTTATCTGAACTCGCATCGTCTTTTTCAGAGAACAGTGACGTTTCCACAACAGTATTACACAGGAAGCCACGGTCACACGCCAGCTGGCTTATGGAGCAAGAGAAAACTGCATACAAATGGACGAAACTTAAACGACACACACGGAGAGCCACTTGTTTACCGTGCGCGGCTGAAATGGTTACTATGGCAATTGTAACAACGCGCAACAATTGTAACAGAAATGCTGGTTACTATGGCAATTGTAACAACGCGCAACAATTGTAACAGAAACGCTGGTTACTATGGCAATTGTAACAACGCGCAACAATTGTAACAGAAATGCTGGTTACTATGGCAATTGTAACAACGCGCAACAATTGTAACAGAAATGCTGGTTACTATGGCAATTGTAACAACGCGCAACTATTGTAACAGAAATGCTGGTTACTATGGCAATTGTAACAACGCGCAACAATTGTAACAGAAATGCTGGTTACTATGGCAATTGTAACAACGCGCAACTTTTGTAACAGAAATGCTGGTTACTATGGCAATTGTAACAACGCGCAACAATTGTAACAGAAATGCTGGTTACTATGGCAATTGTAACAACGCGCAACAATTGTAACAGAAATGCTGGTTACTATGGCAATTGTAACAACGCGCAACTATTGTAACAGAAATGCTGGTTACTATGGCAATTGTAACAATTGTAACAGAAATGCTGGTTACTATGGCAATTGTAACAACGCGCAACTTTTGTAACAGAAATGCTGGTTACTATGGCAATTGTAACAACGGCAACTATTGTAACAGAAATGCTGGTTACTATGGCAATTGTAACAATTGTAACAGAAATGCTGGTTACTATGGCAATTGTAACAACGCGCAACTTTTGTAACAGAAATGCTGGTTACTATGGCAATTGTAACAATTGTAACAGAAATGCTGGTTACTATGGCAATTGTAACAACGCGCAACTATTGTAACAGAAATGCTGGTTACTATGGCAATTGTAACAACGGCAACTATTGTAACAGAAATGCTGGTTACTATGGCAATTGTAACAATTGTAACAGAAATGCTGGTTACTATGGCAATTGTAACAACGCGCAACTATTGCAACAAATGTAACAGTTTCCGCGAAACTCCGCGGATCGTTTGATCTCACGAGCGTGTCGTGTTAATACGAAGATCTTGTCGGTTTCCACGAAATTGGTGGCCGGTATGAAAGGCAGACAATAATATCCTGTCACATGCGTAATGTCACGCACTTCACACCAGCTGTCACCGCCCGCGGCAGCAGCACCGGGAATGTCGAAACTTCGCACACTTACGTTTGATCTGCCGGGGTTTGCTCTGCTTTCTTCGGGACATGCTTATTCCGTCGTTCCTGCGGGAAACCGGGGCGGTTAGCAGCAGCGACACCGGATCACAGATCTCTCCCCGTCCGGAGACACCCGCATGACCCGCGCCGAGATGTTCAGGGCCAGCAGAGCTACCTGTGGCCGGGCGAGCTTTAGTCACTTTTCGACGTGTTCCCCGACGAGCGAGCTGTCCTCTCCGTTTGTCACCGGGCTGCTGGAGAAAACGAGATCTTGAGACGCGGATGGTTTGTCTTATTTCTCCTCCGTTAAGCGGAGACGGGACGGGCTCGGTTCTCCGCGGGCGTCGGGCGACACTTGAAACAGCGGCGCTGATGTGTTACGCCACGCCCCCGTCACGCCCCTTGCGTCTGATCTGAGACCTGCACATTTTCACCAGTGCAGAAGATGATGTTCATGCCTCGGTCGCATGTTAAATGGTTTTGTGCTGCTATAATAAACGTGCATCGTTAGTATTTTAACACATAATAAACACATGCATGTTGTTTAGTGCAGTTCATGTCTTCTGTTTCTATGCACAATGTGTTAAGTGTTGTTCTTTAATTTATTCTATAAACTAGTGCTCAGTTTTTGCTGATGCAAAGTTACAAAGTCCCCTCTCACAAGTAAAGGTTACTCTGTCTGTGATGTTTCTTAGATAACAAACCACTGTAACGTGACCAATATGTCTAAAGTAGAAATGTTAGTTTATTTGTAGGGTGTCGTGAACGGTAGTGACTGGCTGCAAAAAAAAGTCATATTATTACAGCTGTCGATCATGGTATAATAACCAAACAATAGTGAATAGTGTTACCACACAGGGGCTGACCTCCTCAAAAACTCACTGCTGCCATCTAGTGACCAACACAAAGCTAATGTCACTCACTCACAGACCTCCACAGGTTGTATTAGTTGTATTATTATAAATCTCAGAGTACAGAATTTAAATAGAGTTAAACACAGACAATGTCACAAGCAGCAACCAGACAAAAATCACGACATTGCTGTTTTTTGCAAGTTTAGTATGAATATTCATTGAAAGCTCTCGGCATGGCTATATCTTATTATTAGTCTTATTAGGTTAAGACATTTGAGTCTCAGAGGACTGTTTGTATCTAAATGTGTGCACTCCATCTCAAAGATCAGATTCAGATAAACTTTCAGTGAGCAGAACAATGGCTTCTCTCTGTGCAGATCTTTGTACATGTTCTCTGTTACTGATCAATATGCTGAGCAAATAAACCAGAGGGAAGCACTTGTGAATTTAGTAAAATTGCTCAAACTTAAACAAGGGTTTCTAGTATATTTTGTAAGAATGCAAGTTATCATGTTAACTATTAGTTTATCAAATCCGTTTGACCAAAGCATTAAGAGAGCTATACAAACCAACAGGTGATGGTTTGGATTCATGCAGGGGGTTCGTTTTAGACAGAGCTTCCATGTAGGATGCATCCCCACATGAGGACATAGTTGTGGTTGTCATTCTGAACCAACTTGCAATTTTAGGATACTTCAAGTGTTTATCTGTGGTGAGGGAGTTACCAATATTTATAATGATGACTATTATCCATGCAAATTGACCCTTTACGAATAATGACACGTTTGTTGTAGTATTGAAGACACTCTTTCTTTGATTTGACCATAGCTTGTTTCTGACTGTAGCCTCTCTGCTGGTGAGTCCCAGTCAGAGATCCACAGGGTCACAGTCAATTGTCCTACATTTAACCCAATTTGCAGAGTCGGGCCAATCTGCTAGTGTTTGTCTCCCTCTAGTGGACAAAGATGTGTACATATTTATTTAGTCTTTCAAGGGGGGTATCGGGGGGCAATGAGATCAATACCCAATGGATAAATATTGAAGGTCATTAAAGTTGCAGGTTATCACAGAGGCTGGTTGCAAAGTCAGTCTTTACAGATCTGTGACCCAGCTTTGTAAAGGCTGATGCAGATGATGTTGGATTTGTGTTTGGGGCTTCTGGAATTAAATTCATTATTTCTATAATCGATCGCATGGCGGTGATGAACCTTTAAAAGCTTCCTTGTCGTGAATGTGAAAAGCTGCTTTAAGCAAATTAAAGACTCTGAAGCACAAGACAGTCCCAGATAGTCCAATTCCCATACTTTCATTAGTGTTGCTGCAATGTTTTCCCCAAAACGATGCAACGACAAAGAATCACACAACCTTGGCAGACAAACACACACTCAATCTCACCAAACGCACATGAATTACAAACATCATCAGAAAGAATCAAGACAAGACTGAAAACATTGAAAACATTGAAAACATTAAAAACGCGCAGCGTGACGTCACAGGGCCCCCTCCGCCGCTGCCGATGGTGCGGCGCATGCGCAGTGCGCAGGAGCGGACGGGTTCAGAGCAGCCTGGGGAGGACGAAGCGCAACCTGCAACATCCAGCGTGAGTACCATCTCACAAGCTTTTCTTTTCTTTTCTTTTCTCACACTCTTTTCTTTTCTCACACTCTTTTCTTTTCTCACGCGCTTTTCAATGAATCGTTTCCATCACGTCGCGTTTGATCGCGGTGTTCGCGTTACGCAGACGCGCTGATGTTTGCGTCTCTCTGGCGGGCTGCTTCTCGTACCCTCGTCGTGTTATAAAAACACGAACAGCTCGACTCACTTCATTAAAGCCATGTTTGCTTTCCGCAGAAAGGCCGTCGGATCCGCTGCGTTACGATTGCACGGCGTTGTTTACAGTGTGAAGGAGGGCGGGTTTCATTTTGCGACAGTAAAGTCACATACAAAGTGCAGCAATGAATGATTCAAGTGTAACACGTATATATGACACGTAACATACATATGTATGTATATGCATTTACATTTATCTGTGTGTGTAGCCTATATCTGTGCATATAGTGTGTGTGTGTGTGTCTATATTACACACAACCTGTGAGGTTAGAGCTTAACTGTTGTTAAGGCTCAAAACAGCAGCAGTTATAGGAGATGATATTGGAAAGAGTGTGCAGGGGTCTGTGGATGGTCTTTTGATGGTCTTTCGATAGTCCTGGTGTTTTGACAGGCAGTATTAGAAACACAGCCAAGGAAGAGGTCTAACGTGGGGATTTAAATGCTGCTGTGAGGAAATCCACCGTGCCACAAGCAACATGGAATTAAGTTCTTCATCAGCTGGATAAGTGTTGTGTTTCCTCACTGTCTGGCACCGACTCATGCAGGATTTGAGCGTGTTGCAAATCTTTGATTGTTTTTGGTGTTTAAGATCGTGCCCTGATTGCATTAGTCTTTGGCGGGTTCTAGGATCCTGTCTTGACTGCAGGCCTCTCGAACCCAACAGAGGATTGTTCTGGTTCTGTTTAGCTGCAGACCGTGGATGAATAGCTCCCTGTTAGATGCAATTCTCAGTCGTGCTCCCTGAAAAGGGTCATTTAAGTGACTTTAATTGAAACAGATGCTCCCTGGTTAGGAGCATTAATCCACTCAGCCTTTGTTTACGTGCACTGTGATAATGCGTCATCAGCCATCAGAGGGAGAATCAAGCCCTCTGCTGCCCTGAATTGTACCGAATGACAGCCGTAAATCCACGGTGTCTGGATGCTGTGAGAGATACAAGTGAGATTTCCCTTTAGGAAATGCAGGATGTGTTGCGTAACAATGCAAATGAAGCAGCCTCGAATTAACCTCTCCAGCGACTTACAGTGCTTTCAAGGTATATATATTCTTCTATGCGACTGATATTGATTTTGTTTCCTAACACAGTTCCACCGTTTTACAGGTTTTGCACTGGGATGCATTTTGAATCACTCTGTATTGCATTTTACTTGTAAGAAGTACTTCTTTATACTCACTTTAACTGTTTTGGTCCTCTGTTGTTTTGACTTGAACAGGCACAGAAGCCAAAGTCTACTGACTTCAGTTTTACTGCCCTGCTTTGGTTACTTTGACCCACTGTTTCTCAGCCTTTCTTGTCTTATACACTCTCACAACCCAAAAAGCAGGGCTTAAGTACAAACATGTGTTCTCATACTGTTATAATGGAGTCTATTATACATTATGTCTAAATATCTGCCTTTGTTTTGTGGTTTTATTTGAATAACTGACACATATGTGCTATCTGGTGTGTGTGGCACATATATGTGCAAATTAAACACTGAATTCCCCATAGTTTGCTTACCTCTCCATACAGGTAAGAGCGGAGTTGATTTACCACTTTGTGTCTGTGTGAGATGAGTGTGAAAGAAGGCAGAGTTGACACAGTTTCTGGCTTTGATCTCTGCGTGTGTTTGTGTGCGCGTGTAAGCGTGTAAGCCAGCCAAGTCACGCTCTTCCAGCCCTGCATTACATAACCATCTCATCGGCCTAATGCATTCATCAGGGTTTTGAAATCAGCTCGAAGGCGATGCAGTATCTGGGCTTTTAAAGTCTATAATGCATGTGTAACAAATGGCTGCTTTACTGCCTGAAGAAATCATGTTATTTGCATTTAATACGACGTCCAGAGGCTGCTGTGCAAAATAGCCGTGGCAGAAACCCTTACAAGGTCCACGTCAATGTATCATGAGAAGGAAACGTGTTGTCGGTTATGAGAAGTTTATCTTCAGAGTTGTACTGTAGATAAAGTAACAGATGTTGTTTTCACAGAGGCAAGTTTTTATCAAACTGTATTCATGATACCAAATCAGTCTGTATTGTAATGTTTGATGAAAGGGTTTTTATATTTGTATATGCCAATATTTTAATGACTTGTTTAGAATCAGGACAGATTCACAAAAGATACTCATTTGTTTTTCCTTTCTGCACATGATCTGAGATAGAAGGACATTGTCTGCATTGCTTTGTACTGACGGCTTCATTCTGGTTCTGTGCTTATGTCTAGCCTCCATTAGCAGTCATGGTAACACATGCTTTTGCACTGAGATTCTGTGTCATGGATTTCATGATCCAGCTGCGTATTAACAAGCTCTGACAGACTCTGAATTGCCTCATGCAGTGGTCAGTCAGTATAAACACAGCTGCAAGGATGTACCCTTGCCATAATGCTAAACTTTGTGAAAATGTTTTGAATAGTTTGTATAATATTTACAAACAGATTAAATAATAGAATATTTATTTATAAAATAAGGATCTTTCATTAATTTCAGGCGCAGCTGCTGGGACAACTTTCTGGAGCTACGAACGTAGGTTCCCTTTGTGGATCGTGAGGCTGCCGTCACCATAGCTCACTTAGTGACTGCACTACCCCCATAAAACAGCATGGAGGGGGCCGTAGTAAGCAACCTCATAGACTTCGACTCTCCCTCTGAAGCGACAGCACCCTCGGTTGTTGGTCCTCCCAGTGGGACAGACTTTTTCTCAGCAGAGCCTCTTGTACCTGAGCTAACGAGTGGTGACCTCAGGCAGCCCATGCTGCCGGAGCCCATGGCCCCCATGTGTGCCTCCCAAAGAGATGATGGAAATGACAGCGACGCCACTGAGTCAGCAGACAGCGAGAACGAGGACACGGAATCCCCATCGCATCCGTCAAGCACGCGACGTTCCTCTTCTTGCTCCAGTCATAGTGCAGAAGATGCAGAAGAGACAGAAATACGAGCCTTCATGAAAAGCTATGTGGAAAGGTTATTCCATGGAAGGTGACGTACCCCACAAAAAGCTTAAAGGAATAGATCACTTAAACGATCCCAAAACAGATATGTGTAGAATGTTTTCTCTTATATACGGTGAAAACATGCAATGACAGATGATTCTCTTGAACAAAACAGACAAAAGTTGATTTGTTTTAAACTGAAAGACCGCCACGTTCTCAAATTTCATTCATTTTATGTGATTTATAAATCTTGACAGTTTCTGGTCACTGTCTACTTTTGTTGCCGTAAACTAAACAGCCTGGACTTTTAGTAACACATCTGCCTTTGTTTGGGATGACGCAGTTAGCCAATAACAGAATAGACTTTATTATTACCTGTTCTTTTCAATCAGAAGGACATTTCACACAGATTTAAAGGCCAAATTTAACAAGTGTGTGTTTGTGCCTTTGTGATGCATTGTGTTCTTGAGAATGTGAGTTACTGATGTTTCATGTACTTCCTTTCTCTCCCTCTTTCTCTTTCCTTCCATCTGTCAGAGAGAACTGTGATCAGGAGGAGAAGGCTCACTTCGGAGAGCTGTGTATTGGAGAGAATGGGAAAGGAAGGGAGTGGTTCGCTAAATATGTCAGTGCGCAGGTATGAAAGCAGCAGGCAGCCTTTATATCTACAGCAGGACGGGCTCAATTACAGATCAGTCATGAAAACGCAATAATTATACAACTTGATGACTTTTTCAAACTGGTCTGATTAGGCCACTTCACACACCCTCTGTCCTATATTAACAAGTCCACACAGCAAACGGAGGCAGCACAGCATTTAAAAGAGCGCTTCAGTCGCAAGACTCTTACTGACCACATTCCCACGGACACAGAAAAGCACTGTAAGCATATTATTAACATGATCTGTTGAAATACAGGCAACATTTATGAAGCAACCGTCAAAAATAATGAACTACTCGCCCATTGTGTAAAAAATGACGCATGCAGATACAGACTTACAACACAAACTTTACTAGATAACTATTTATCTAACCAGTATGCAGACAGTCAAAACCACCACAATACACACCCATATACGATTCTAGTACATTATATACTATATATGCTATACTAAATCTATATACTGCTATTATGTAAATCAAGCAAATTTTATTCAGTCCATATACAGTAAGATTAATTAACCAATCATAATAAGCTATGCATATATATACACACACTGTATGTATCATTATATACATGCTGTCTAAACAGTGTATATAAATGTACACAGAGTTACTTTAGTAACAGTTGATCGTGTTTGCAGCGCTGCCACTCTAAATGTGTGAGTGAACAGACGTTCTACAGGCTTGTGCAGTCCTTCGCTGTCGTGTTGTTTGAGTAAGTACATCAGCCATGCCATCTCTGATGTGTGTGTGAAGTCACACAATGCACACAGTCTGGCTGAGAGTCAGTGATCACTTCATGTGTGTGTGGATAGAGCAGGATTCACATATGACTCGGATCTGTTTGATTGATTGACAGATGTTACCAGATGGACGATTACGGCCCTGCGAAACATCTCATGACCATGTGCTTCACATATTACTACATGGGTAAGAGTTCTCACAGTGTGAAGCAGGCGTGCTGTGATATTGTGTAGAACATAGTAATCTCTAGAAGCAACAGCCTCCCTCCACTTCCTCTTAAAGTCTGTGACTCAGCAGTTACTCACCTCCTCTTACTGTGTTTACAGCAGCCAATCAGACATGATATTTTATTGTGCTTTCAAGGGAAGTTTGTTTATGTAGGTACAGTGACCTGGTATACAGTTGGACAGGAGCAAAAAATCAGCTCACTGATGTGTCACAAAATCAGGAGTCATGTAATTATTATAGATTTATTTATTATAAAAAACATACAGTGTGCAGGAGCTTACACTGTCTCAGCAGTCAATAAACATTGAATGTTTTATATGTGAATATGTTCTATATTCATTGAATATAGTATACCTTTTAATGGGTGTGTTTTGTGTGTGTCAGGTAAGAACCAGCTGTCTCCCACAGAGCTGCTGGAGCGGCCCGGCGGTGGAATTGACTCGTACCTGCGCAGTGGAAAGAACTGGCTGTCTGGAAAGAAGGACGTTGCAGAGCGATTGCTCAAAAACACGTCTGCTAAGACTGATGTTAAAGGATTCTTTGGCGGTCTGGAGAGCAAACTGAGAGGACCGTTGGGTCGCAAGAATGAGTGAGTGTCGTTTGGTTTCTCCTCAGGTCTACTCCAGTTGGTCAGCTTGGCCAGTCTGTGGTGTGATTGGTCAATAATTCAGAACATGTAATAACAAATGATGATGGGGTAGAGCATCAAGTAAAAGAGACATAATGCACAATTTATTCATCTTTTGCATTGACATTAAATTTAGGCATTTAACAGGTGCTTCTATCCAAAACGACTTTAAAAATTATGAAAATAATTAAGTGAAAACAATAAAGCGGTTCAATCTCATTTGCTTGAACACGTTTTTCCAAACATTGGTCACAAGAGCAAAATGAACAAAGAACAAATCTTACTCCTGACTGGACATTACCAAGGGTTTTAGGGAGTTGGTGAGAAAGTTAGCCGAGGTCATCATAACATTACAGCTTGTAATTTTAAGTAAACCTCCACACTGATAAAGAACCTGAGATAGATAATTTTGTTACACAGTTTTGGGTAAAAACTCAGTCCTAAAGCGGTACTCTGGTTTAAAGAGGATGAAGTCAAAGATTCATCAAACTTTTTTGCCACGGAAACTGTTTAACAGCTAAAGCACAGCAAGTTGTCAGCACTCTAATTAAAATGTCAAAACTAATAAAATGAACATGAACTGAGTGTCAGTATTGAACAGCAGCTTGTTCTCCAATGTTCTCATTCTTTTCTCCTCAGAGACACAGAGCGAGCAGCAGAACAGACGAGCAGAACTCCAGGTAACACCGCTGGGCTCTTGAGCAAGACACTAAAGCCACAGGGATTGTGTGTCATAAAAATACATTCATGAAGATTGCAGGTGTTAGTGAAATGAGTTGTGAGCTGTGCTTTTGTGTTCTGTAGTGTCTCCGCCTCTCTCTCCAGAGAAAAAAGAAGAAGAGAAGATTTACCTCTACACACACTTGAAACAGCAGCCCATTTGGTAGGCAGACAATCGGTTTGCTCCTCACATGTTTTATTAACGTAATGTGAAAAAATCTTATTCTCATTACTACAGTAATATACTACAGTAATAAATACAGTTTATGTAAACTGTCTGAGTGCAGTTTTTGTTGCACATGTAGATGTTAATGTCTGTCTGTTTGAATCTGCTTCTCTGTGTTATTTTTTTACACAGGCACACTTTGAGGTTTTGGAATGCGGCGTTTTTTGATGCCGTCCACTGCGAAAGGAACAAAAGATCGCCCACCACCAGGTGCGAGAGGGTGACGTCTTTCACATCATGCTCTGTTATCCCAGATGCTGGTTTAGCAGGCCGCCTCCTTTCTCCTTCTCCAGATATATCGTGCTGTTTAATAAAACAGGCTTTGCACGGCACCTAATGCACATGTTAAATTGCGTGTTTGTGTAGACAGTGTTTGTTTGTGTGTCTGTTAAAGCCAGAGGGAGAGATGGAGAGTTTATATTGTGTGTGATAGATTGTTAGTGATGTTGCAATAAACTTCTAAGGTCTTTCAGCTGAGGTGCGTGACTGCGTGCCACTGCATATGACAGCGTTACACAGTATTTATAGTGGAAATGGCTGACACTGCTGTCTAGACGAGCCCTCCAGCCGCTCTCTGTGTTCCTGTGGTTTACTCTTCCACACTGCTCATCTGCTCATCATCTTATCTCGCCCTCTCTCTCTCTCTCTCTCTCTCTCTCTCTCTCTCTCTCTCTCTCTCTCTCTCTCTCTCGCTCGCTCACTCGCTCTCTGCATGTGACTTTAACCCTTTATCTCCCTGTGCCTTGCTGCCTCACGCAGGCGGACGGCTGAGGAAGAGAAAGATGAAAGGTCTGTCCTTCATTGTCCTCGTCTGCTGCCCTGGACACTGCTAGACAGAGAAAGAGAAATACAGAGGAGGATGATATGTTATTAACAACTTAAAGGGAAAGTTCACCCCAAAATCAAAATTCCACCATCATTTAATCTCATGTTGTTACAAATCTGTTTGAAAACAAGACTGTCTGGTGTTGACGTTGCTCTTTCTTTCATATAATGGAAGTAAATGGGGACTGGAGTTGTCAATTCTATCTGTCAGTAAAATTCTGTCTTATCTCCTTCTGTGTTCAGTGGAAGAAAGACTGTCGTACGGGTTTGGAACAACATGAGAATCAGTAAATGATGACAGAATTGAAAAGAATTTTGGGTGAGCTTTTCCTTTAAAAGGCAGGCAAAGTACCAATGGAGGGTGACAGTGTGAATTTGGGCCAGCGTTTCATACACATTGTGGGGCTTGATGCACTTTAGCCAAAATGTCACAATAACCACTAACCAGAGTCTGTCAGAGCCGGATACAGTCAGGAAGCTGTGATACTCTGATAACATTTTTATTGGCACGTCAAGGAAACTGCAGTCATAAAAAGCATTGACTCATGTTGGTCACATCTGGTGTTGGCACAAAGCTTTTTATCATGGTGTCAACAATGTATAGTTCTAACTTTCAAAGGCATTGTGAAAATTAAACATTAAAATCATACTTACAGTCAGTTAAATATGATTGCAACCACTGTTCTGTAGAATCTACTTGTCTAGAAGTCTAGAAGTCTACTCTAATGTGTGCAAGCTGCATTATACATCAAATATGTGACTGTAGTTTCTATAATGACAAGATAGGTTTTTAATCACAGTGTATTGAAAATGTGTTCTGCTTTGACTCTGTATTTTTGTTGTATTATTTTCATCACCGCATGCAGGGTGTGTCTTATTACCTAATATCATGTTCATTGCGTCAAGAACAGCAAACCATAAAAACTCAAGTTATCAGCAGTGCTTCACTGTTACTAATGTTCATACTCAGAGAGGGTTACAATACGATTGCTAAGTAGGCAGATTCTAAGTAGGCAGATTCAAATCCAACATGTAATTCAACATCTTAATGTTAATTTCAGCATTTACTAATTTATACATCGACATCTACAATTCCTACATTAGATGCAAAAATTGTATCTAATACCAGTAGTTAATGCACAATGAACTAACACGAATGAGCAATGAACAACGGTATTTGCATTAACATTAAAATTTAAAAATGCTGCAAAAAATATTGTTCATTGTTCATATAAGCTATTAGCTATTGTTAACAAACTTAACCTTATTGTAAAAAGTTACCAATAAAATTAACAAATTAAATGTATAGAAAAATGCAACGTTTGTCTATTCGCGTAATTTGTTTTAGTTTGCAATTTGTTTTTTTCTAGTAAAAGCTGATTTCTTTGTATACTGGTCTGTTTGTCTGAGCACTGGTTGGTCATGTTGGTTATATGCTTTTTATTATTCATGTTTCGTGTCGTGTTTTTTGCTCACTAAACCTCATTCAGAATGTTGGTTGGATTATGCATGAGCATTAATGTTTGGCCTTGTGTTTATTGTTCTGCATGTTTAAAGATGCTGCGTTTATGGCTTATGAGTGAGTGTTAATGTAAATGAGGTGAGAAAATATCAGTGACCTCTGTTGTTGTCCCTAGAGAAAAGTGGTGTCACATGACCCAAGAAGAGAAAGATGACAGCTCCAGGTTTAATGAGAACATCACTTTCGGTCAGCTGGGGTAAGTCACACTGTGCCAGTTGCAGGTTTATAGTCAAGGAGCATTAAACAGTGTTCACGGATATGAATGTTATTAGATAGTAATGAGACAGTTATATAAATATATACATTCCTGTTTGCTTTGTTTCTCTGCATCTAGAACCTTCACTCATAACATGGTTGCTTTTGGACTGAGCAAAAAACTCTGCAATGACTTTTTAAAGAAGCAGGCAGTCATCGGAAACCTAAATGAAGGTATCGACCCTTTCCTAAAGCATTCAGGAATAGAAAAGAATTTTAAAGTTGCAATCCATTTTCTGTTTAAACAAATAAACAGATCAGTGTATAAAAACGGTGTCTTTACCCTACAATTCACAAAGGTGTGTAGTAGTGATTTATAATTTGGGCTGTCAGGTCTGATTTCCCGGGAAATGTCAGTTTGGCTTCATTTGACTTTATATGTAATGTAAAAGTACATAAAGTAACCTGCAATTTTATGTTTCTAACAGAGATGGTGACAGAGAGGTTTAAGTTATGGATTGCAGCTTTAAAGAATCCCAATTCATGCATCTGAATCTTTAATTTGGTTTCAGTTTGATTCACACTTTGTGTTTTTCTGATTCAGAGCAATACAAGCTGCTGTGTGACCACATTGAGCAGATGGCAGCAGAATGAACATCAAAGCCAAGAATCATCCAAACTCCCTGATATTGATCAGTGTTCCTCAGACAGCAGCAGAGTTTTCCTCAGTTCAGCTGCTGTTATTACCAGCCAGTACAGAAACTCATGCCGTTTCCTGCTGCGGTGTAAATCACAGATCATTGTCCACAAATCTACAAATGTGAAAATATTCATATATATACTGGAATAGCAATATGACATCATACAGTCCTCAAACATCATTTAAACTCAGTGTCTCAGTCTTTATATTAAATACAGAGTTATACAATGTGAACATGATGTTATGAGTTAATGATGTATACCCACAGAGAGTCAAAAATATCTTCTTCGTTCTGTAAAACATCTCTCTAGTTTATGTAGATACACAGAACTGTAAAGGTGTCCTTTCAGCAGATGCACTACTAATAATGAATTACAATAACTACAGTCTGATAATATCACATTACCCAGAATGCACAGTTACAGGTCCTTCAATGGTCGTTGCTATTTTCTGCTTTTTATTCTTCCCGTGTGGTTAAATTAAGCATTAGTAATGTTTGTGACATCCTCATACGTTCAGACTCCCCTGTTTAAAGTGCCTTTATTCATTTATCAATGTGTGATTAGTCCATGTTAGTGCAAGTAAACTCATCAGCATGCTGTTTTCCTCTGAATGACCAGTGAACTAGTAGCCAGTGTTAGCTAGGTAATGCTTACATGTGTACTCTGTTAGATGTTTGTGTGTGGATAATGCTTGCAGTTGTATCTGGAGCAGAGTTATTAGTGTAGCGCAGTGTTGTTTTTTAGTGCATGTACATAGTTTGCCATCAGCGTACAGGTTGTGCAATTACATTTCAAGCCAATAGAGAGCGACCTTAATCTTCAGCTTCAGCTGCAGAGTGAGCTGTTCAAGAGTTGTTGTGAACCAAATGTCCTCCATGTGAGCAAAATAAATATAAATATATTTGGTTTGTAAATACGGATTGCTTTGATAACCGCTGAATCAAATGCTCAATATAAGATGGTTTAATGGGATAATCAGTTGGCATTAGTTTTTGATGTCTGTATGTGAGGGTCGTATTGGGAACGTGCTGGATTTATGTTGATTTGATCTGCTGTTTGTATTACAGATGATCTTGTTACTGTTGTGCTGTCTGTGTAAATGGATGTTAATGTTAGCACAGCAACGGTGTGCATATTTTTCCAAAGTGCCCTAAAATTCCTATAGGAACACACTGGAAAACCCATGAGAGAGTTATCCTGGTGTGAAGTGTTTGTAATAAAAGTAAGTGTAACTTAAAAGCAAGTGATTTCTTGTCCTGCTATGAGCATCTCTGTTCTTTTAGTCTTCTTTATGGACTGTAAAGGTACTTTCTATGAAGCTATGATATAGAATATTAAATAAGGCAGGAACTCATACTCATCAAACTATCTCAAACACAATGTGGCATTTTTTGTAGCAAATAAAGAAATAGAGATCGCCAACATGTCCAAAACGAAGTGTATTTTAAAAGCAGGTTTTTAATTTTTAAAGTGCTCTGAAAAT
This sequence comes from Chromobotia macracanthus, assembly GCA_036877525.1. NCBI lineage: Eukaryota > Metazoa > Chordata > Actinopteri > Cypriniformes > Botiidae > Chromobotia > Chromobotia macracanthus. The sequence goes on along the minus strand of JAZGTH010000067.1, from coordinate 2,219,160 downwards.
GCATTCATGGCTGACTGACCAATTAAAAGTTTCAAGAAAGTTTCAGAATTAACAGAAATAAACACACATGACATGCATGTAAGTGTGTGTGTGTGTGTGTGATAGTGTGTTGAATGCGCCTGCAGTGCAGATTCTGCTCAATGTGCGAGTGTTTAGAGCTGCTCGGTGCAGAAACGCCAAATGGCTGCCACGGCTGGCTGTGTGTATAAATAAACAGAAGTCACACTGCTCTGCTCTGATTGGACACGCAGTAATGAGCTGTGAAAGGCCAAGAACTGGTGTCACACTGTTAGAGCTCAGCTACTGCTAATTTATTCCAGATCTAACAGTGCAGACAAACGCTTCTTATCTGCAGCAGTTGCTTAATGTTCACATCCTTTTAATGTTCACCTTCCTTTCTATTTAATATAATGGGCAACAAATATGGTTTTTAATTGACCAATTATGACCCACTCCCAATATGTGGTTAAAGTACCAGTAGTTTATTGAAAGTGACAGCTATGGTAACCCATACCCGAAATGTGACCTCTGAATTTAACCATCACTGGTGAGGACTGAACACACAACCGGAGCAGCACTGCTGCAACTGGGGAGAAATCAGGGGTTAGGTGTCTTGCTCAAGGGCACTTCAATTGCTACCTGCTACCACTGGAATCGAACCAGCAAGCTTTTGATTAGAAACCTGACTCACTAACCAGTAGGCCACAACTGCCACCAAACTTGTTATTATTGTTTTCTTATTGTTACTCCTAACACTCTTTACTCTTTATTTACTATGTTATTATGTTACATTACATTTCATTAGTTCACCCTTCACAGTATGTTTTGAATTAATTTATTTATAAGATCATTAGTTGACTTAGTGAAATCTGGTAGTAGCTGGTAATATTAATAAACCGTGACTATATCAAAATATGTGTTTAATGCCTTTTGGTGTTAAATGTTACAGGGTTCAAGATCAGATTTTGTCACGGGGACACAACTGGTCACAAATGTCTGCCTTTCCTGACCATGACCCCTATAATTATCTTTTAATGTGCTCCCCATTTCCAAACGTGCATCTCACACACACACATCCTCTCTCACATTCATAATTTGGCTCAGATTCTCTGTCTGAAGTCTTGTTTTCTCTTTGCTCCAGTCTCACACACTGTTACTGTTTCTCTCTGTGAGGCCTGACTGGTGGGCTACAGGCGGTTTGCTGTGGTCAGGAGCAAGTGGACCTCTCAATGCACTTTTCAAGCCCTCTTTGGGAGGCTAAAAGGAGTCACGCATTTCCCCCATGCAGCTGGGTGGTCTGTGATGGGACAACAAGACCATGTTAATGGATCTTGTGAGCCATATACACACTCAACTATAAGGGTATGTGTAGACACGCATACACATGTTCATTCAGAAAACATTTGACTGGTACATCTGGATTTCAGGACTTGAAGATGTTGTTTTGAGGAGAGCTTATGATGCTCACACAGTGATCCCTCATTACAGGTTTGTGTTACACATGTAGGTCTGCTTGCTTATCCCACCTGCAGGAATTATTTCAAATCTGCTCCTTTCATTCACGTTGAATTCTGAGGTCTTCTTGGCTAGAGTTTCATACCTGATCTATAGAACTTTATAGCTCTGGTTGTTGATATCTAATAAGTTATTAAATATGATGATGGGAAGCATCACATTTCCTTTAGTTGTGTTAACTTTTATATTACATATAAATTGCACTGATCTTTATGTATTTACAGTACAATACAATGGCATGAATAGTACATGCTGTGCATACTTCTGTCTGTAAATTGTAGACAAAACAAAGGCAGCTGTTTGCATTGATTGATTGAGATCAACAGAAGAGCAACTGAATTCGTTTTAGAAGCGCAGGTGTGCTCACAGTAAACTCCTGAAATACTAAAGTTTAATAGCTGTTGTCAATAATGCATTTCTGGTGTTGAATTCAGTTTAGGTTTACAGGAATGTTTCAGGATAAATGAATGATGGTTGGGATCAGCAGCTGTTAGTTCATTTAACTTTCGGTTTGTGTGAGCTGAACTGGAGAAAAATGACCATATCCAGACAAGCTGGTGTATAATCCACTGAGATGATGATTATATGTGTAATATTTAGTTTGGCCCATAGAACAACACTTGAGAGTTTATTTCTAAATGGCTCTTTGTTTTCCCTCAGAAATTGTATTTTCATGGCATGAGTCACATGAGTAATGGTGTCCATTACTGTGAAGGGCAAACGTGCAGCTGAGAGACATTTATTGTACTAAACTCTTATTACAAGCAGCTTCTCAGTCAGTGATCTGAAATAATATGCGAACATACAATCACCAGTACATGTGATGTCATGGCATTTCATTGTAAATGTTACATGCGATATGTTTTTTGCATGAACTGCACTATTTGTGAGATTGTTTCATGTGCTGCTCCACAGAATCTCGGCTGTTAATGGGTTGAGCTGAGGTTTTCAAGATCCAAATGCAGGTTCACAGGACCTCAGATTCCTAAAATAAGTGAGAAAAAACACTTGTGGTATGATGAGGAACCTGTTTTACTTTAAGTCAAGATGTGGGTGCAGATGTTGGTGAGAAGAAAGAGAAACAAATTCTAGCAACATTTCTGCCCCTCCGTTGATCATTCCTGTCACCTTCAATAACAGGTTTAAACCTTAAACTGTGCAGGGGTGTGTTTTTCATTAAGAGACAGAGACTAATGTGTCTCCTAATAGTTGTAACTGGAATGAGTGCTCTGTACTGTGTGTGTGTGTATCCAGATGATTGCTCGTAGACTGCTTTATCATAACTAGATTTCATTCTCAATTATGGTTTGGTTAAATATCGTTTTTTTATAAAAACCTGGTATAAAAAAAATATATAAATTTAATAAATTTAAATTTAATTTCTTTATAAATTAAATAAATTAAAAATGGATGAATTAAAAATGGATAAAATGAAACAATTAGTGATATAAAATAAGAGAATATAACTTTAAAATCAATGTGAATAGTTGAGATAATCTGGTTTAGGAATAATGTGATGTAATGTGTTTGTCCATATTCAAATCTCTGGTGTTTGCAAAATTTCATATCCTGGCAAATCTGAGCACAGTTTTTGATATTGCTGAGATTTGGTCATGTGAGACTTTGAGAAAAAAACAGAAACAGGAGATTTTAGCAATAGTCTCCATTTGTTCTCCATTCAATCTCATTTTTTTCCTACAGTCTTGTGCTCTCTGCATGCAAATGATGCTGAATTCAACACATCTCCAGTACACAGACCTTGATTAGCAGCTTATGTTTCTTCCAGAGAGTCATTCATCTTCCTCACAGCCTCATCCCTCCCGTAGTGCTGAGAGCATATTTGGACAACTGAGTCTGGTTTATGCTACGAGTGAAAATATATAATAAACAAAAAGATTAAAACTCTTTTGATGCAGCTGCTTGTAATTGTATGATTTAATGCTGCATGGAGACATGACTGCATGAGGAACAAGGGTGATGACACTTGTGCAGATCAGTTCCAGTGCTCTCGTTCTTGATTGAACCCCTCTGAGATCTGTCAGCCTGGTCAGCACAATTTCAGATGAGTCATTTAAAGAGATCTGAGATTTAAACCACAACTCATGCAATTCTCTGGGACTGGACTCACAGTAAATGGTTTATTGTAATGGCCACTGCATGATGCCAAATGCGGATTCTAAAATCATTGTAAAACAATATGTTGGAAGCGTTTTACATACTTGAGGTCTGAAACACTTTGACATAAAAGGGTGGCAAAGCGCTGCTCTGAATCAGTGAAAGTTCTTGTCATTTTGTGTAAACAACAAAAGGCTGAATCTGAATTGAGTAATCGCTTTAAGTCAGCCAAATGATACGTTTATGTTTGTGTGACAGAAATGTGGTTCTTCTTAGTTCGACAACTGTTTTTTATCAAATTCAGCTCTGTAGTCAAGGAAACGTGCCTTCATTTGGCATCTCTCACTGTGGAACACTTGTAGTTCTGACTACAGAAAGCGTGCTCTATTTGCAGTTAAAATAAATCAAGACGAAGCAACAATCCGCCCTTGAATATGAATTTTTTACACTTTAAACACTTACGAAGATCATCTTTCCCAGTCGTGTTTATTTTATTGTAATGTTTGAGAAGTACCAAAAGCAAACTGAGAATGTTGTTATTAAACTCTTCTTCCATGCCTGTGGTCCATCAGTTTCAAGCTGCTGAGAAAACATTTGCTGTGAGACTCTTTCTGTGGTCACCAAAAATTATGATTTTGAAGTCAGAGTAGAAGTTTAGCAAGAGATCTTCACTGGATTATAACTGGATCATTTTGGTGGTTAAGAGACTGAATGTGTACTGGCACATCTCAGATGTAGGTATTGTATACATCTTAACCAAGTCATTTAATAGCCTATATGTTTAAGCCTGCAGAATATTACAGCTGCAAGATACACTAGATATATAATTCCCAATATGAGAATATAAACAACAGAAATAGCAACGCAGATATACACTAAAAATACTGATCTTACCTATTTACATCAAAAAAACCCTGCATTATGAAAGCAGGTCTTAAAAATCACGGTCAAATAATTTAATAATAATTCAATTAATAATGTGGAAATCTGGGTGAATATGAGAAAACGTTCTTTCATAATTTTAAAATGCACCAGTAGGATGTTAGATTCATAGATCGCAAATACCCAGCTGAGGTCCGGTCCAGAGACCCAGCAGACTGATCATCTAAAGTTCTGCCCATCTGTGAGGAGCAGGACAGATGGAGGCACCAGATCGAGATGTAGTTGCTTTCTCTCTACAAACCTTCAGACGGATGACGTTCTATTTACACTTCTGACCAAAAGAATCCTATACACAGGAAATGCTTGTGGATGTGAGTTCCTCTGCTTGGCTGTGGGGACGTTTATTTATTTCCACAAGCATTCCTGATTTACACTCACTGAGCTCAGAGCTTTCAGTTCAGATACACTTATGGCTATATATGGTGGCAAGGAATATAAATGCAAGACTACTTTCACGTGTAGCAAGCACTTATTTAGGATTTTGAACACCCATTCTTAATCATTTAGTCAGATGTACTGACTTTTGTCATATTTTAGACTTTCACCAGCTCAACAAAGCGTTTATTCATTCATTTAAACCTCAAGAAAACACTATTGCTGGTTTAACTCTAAATTTCACACTGTTCTGTGAATAACATCAAAAACGTATCCTTTATCGGGTCGTCTTCGGATTCACAGAAATTGAAGATGTACATTCAAAAAGTTTTATTCAAACATTATTTATTTGAAGAATTGTGAATTCAGCATCAATCTGGAATGTCCGCTGAACAACCAACAGGTTTTTCTCTTCTCACAAATGTAAGTTTAAGCAACATGTTAAATTTGGCTACTTCAGTATCAAGGGAGGTTGAGGAGACAAAAACAACAGCACAATGTAATGTGTAATTTGTCCATTTGTCTTTGTCAAAAGTGCCAAGAGGAGCCTATAACACACAGTTGTTTCAATAAACAGATCAAATAAGTCAAACTTCTGTGCTTATAAAGAAAGCTTTCTTGACAACAGTAAACATCTTACCATTTGACTGCTGTTAACTGTGCAGTTCTTCTCTTGGGCCACAACAATAATAGCAGTAACAGTAAAAATAATACGAATAATAAAAAGCTTTCATGCCCAATACGTATGTTATAACCTGTATGTGTGTCGTTTTTAAACAGAAATGAAGAACATTACCGGGAAGCTACTGAATGCACCAAACCTGGCCAAGGCACATTCGGTTATAAATGCGTTTCTATACAGTCTTGTATCTGTCAGGTGGTAACAGAGCGGTCAGAAGAGCCACCTGTCGTCTGTTTTGTCAGGGCAGGTGAGGGGCAGGTATGACCACAGCGGGGCAGCGTGCGGATGCAGGTGCGGATGCCGGTGCGGATGCGCGTAACCCCGCGTCTCCAGACGCGCACCGGCCGCGCCAGCGCCGCATCTCCGCAGGTTCTGCTTTCTCGACAGAATACTGTCGATGCTGAACTCCGTCGATCTGTCTGATGTTTTTCTGGCCTGCGTCTGATCATTCGTGCCTTTAGCTTCGGCTTTCTCAGTCCGTGCGCTCCCACCCGTGCCGGTCAAAACGTGATGCTGGCGGGCATCTGGTACCCGAGAGTCCGTCTCTCTGTCGATCGAAGGCCGTGCGTCAGGGCGACGCACCGGGGATGGCGACACCGTGTCGGCCTGTTCGGCTGTCGGTTTGGGCACGTTTGGGGGTTTCTCTAGGAGGCTCACGTCTCGTTTGGGGCAATTCTCGTCCGTCTTCTTTCCGGCTTTGTTAATCGACACCTCCTCTTGCTCCAGATGGGCGCTCTGATGAAGTCTGGGGACAGAGGAGGTCCCTCGGATTCTCTTGTGACTGATCCGAGTCTCGCCCGTTTCCACAGTTTTGCACTTTCTCTTCCGTCGCCGATAGTTCCCGTTCTCGAACATCTCCAGACATCTGGTGTTCAGGGTCCAGTAGCTGCCCTTGCCCGGGCGCCCTTTCTCCCGGGGCACTTTGATGAAGCAGTCGTTGAGGGACAAATTGTGTCGGATTGAGTTCTGCCAGCCCTGCTTGTTTTCGTGGTAAAACGGGAAGCGGTCCATGATGAACTGATAGATCCCGCTCAGCGTTGCGCGCTTGTCCGGCGCGTTTTTAATGGCCATGGCGATAAGCGCGATGTAGCTGTAGGGAGGTTTCTGCGGAGGCTCCTGACGGGTGGAGGCGAACCCCAAAGCGGGAATGATGCCTCCAACTTCGCCACCGTACACATAGATGAGGGAGGAAGTGGACAAGCCGAGAGGCCGCGACACAGGAGTGGGATACAGACTCATGTCTGCGGCGCTGTGGATCTCATTCATGAGTCTGAGTGTTCGGTGATTGTTGAGCGTTTGGCTGTTTTATGTTGACTGATACACCGTCTGTGATAAACAGCCCACCCACATTCATTCAAGTTTCAATCTCTCTCTCTCTCTCTCTCTCTCTCTCTCTCTCTCTCTCTCTCTCCACTCTCTCTCTCTCTCTCCTCCACTCTCTCTCTCTCTCTCTCTCCTCCACTCTCTCTCTCTCTCTTTCTCTCCTCCACTCCTTCACTCTCCTCCACTCTCCTCTCTCTCTCTCTCCACTCTCTCTCTCTCCTCCACTCCCTCACTCTCCTCCACTCTCTCTCTCTCTCTCTCTCTCTCTCTCTCTCTCTCTCCTCCACTCTCTCTCTCTCTCTCTTTCTCTCCTCCACTCCTTCACTCTCCTCCTCTCTCCTCTCTCTCTCTCTCTCTCTCCTCCACTCTCTCTCTCTCTCTCTTTCTCTCCTCCACTCCTTCACTCTCCTCCTCTCTCCTCTCTCTCTCTCTCTCTCCTCCACTCCTTCACTCTCCTCCTCTCTCCTCTCTCTCTCTCTCTCTCTCTCCACTCCTTCACTCTCCTCCACTCTCCTCTCTCTCTCTCTCTCCTCCACTCCCTCACTCTCTCTCTCTCTCTCTCTCCTCCACTCCCTCACTCTCCTCCACTCTCCTCTACTCTTTCTCTCTCTCTCCTCCACTCTCTCTCTCTCTTTCTCTCCTCCACTCCTTCACTCTCCTCCTCTCTCCTCTCTCTCTCTCTCTCTCCTCCACTCCTTCACTCTCCTCCTCTCTCCTCTCTCTCTCTCCTCCACTCCTTCACTCTCCTCCTCTCTCTCTCTCTCTCTCTCTCTCTCTCTCCTCCACTCCTTCACTCTCCTCCACTCTCCTCTCTCTCTCTCTCTCTCTCTCCTCCTCTCTCTCTCTCTCCACTCCTCCCTCTCCTCCACTCTCTCTCTCTCTCTCTCTCTCTCTCTCTCTCTCTCTCTCTCTCTCTCTCCACTCTCTCTCTCTCCTCCACTCCCTCACTCTCCTCCACTCTCCTCTCTCTCTCTCTCTCTCTCTCCTCCACTCCCTCACTTCTCTCTCTCTCTCCTCCACTCTCCTCTCTCTCTCTCTCTCTCTCTCTCTCTCTCTCTCTCCTCCACTCCTTCACTCTCCTCCTCTCTCCTCTCTCTCTCTCTCTCTCTCCTCCACTCCTTCACTCTCCTCCACTCTCCTCTCTCTCTCTCTCTCTCTCCTCCACTCCCTCACTCTCTCTCTCTCTCTCTCTCTCTCTCCTCCACTCCCTCACTCTCCTCTACTCTTTCTCTCTCTCTCTCCCCAGTGTGTCCCCTGCCTACCAGCCAATGGTGTGCTCGGTTATTCCTTCATTTGTTTATAGAATTAGTCTGTTGATAAGTCTGCCCACCCAAGCTGAATCAAGCTGTGTTTATTTGGAAAAATTTCCGGGCACCCAATACATAAACGCACTGATCTGATGTTTGAAATATCACGTCCACCCCTCACGCTGAAAGTTTCTCGCACAGAGAGAACAAGCAAACATGACAGAGCTCTTTCTGAGAGTTGCTTTGGGTTACTAGAAAAGAAAACAAAGCAGTGTAAAGAAATGTAACTCAGACAATTTCTCTGTAACTCACACTGTGTCAGATCTCCCTCCCATTACAGCTGAAACAATTGTACAGACTATAAATCCATTCCCATATTTATTATCCATTTTGTCTAAATTGATGATTTTGGTTTACAGATTATCCTGTAACAGTAAAATTAAACAGTGGTAGGATGTTTGTGCCATGAAGATTTGTATGTTCTTGATTAGCCCGTTTATTGTAATTCAGTGAAGTTTTATCCGTTTGCTAACAATACACAAACGTGCAGTGATATCCATAAAAGGAAAACTTGGCAGGATGTTAAGATAAATTGTATTATTTGTGGATGCATACATGATGCTTTATATTATGTATTTTCCTGTTTATAGGAACTAGAGGGATTACAACAACTTCACAAGTGCACACAGCTGTTCTGTGATTACATTACACGTTTGGAGGTTTCTGTGGATTTTCCTGAGTTTGTCTTTTGCCTCTAAAGATGGTGATTCATAAAGTTTTAAACTAAAAATCCAGCACGCCACTCTTTAAAAGCAGCTTCTTCTGACTGATGTAACACTCAGAGGTTTGTTGATCACGCAGATGTTTTTGCCCCTTTTGATGTTTTGAGTGTGTCTTACTTTCCCAGAATGCATTATTCTGCTTAACAACAAAAACAGAGCATTGCATGATGGTGTGTGAAGATTACATTCATCACTGATTAAGTTACAGTTTATGAATTGCCTTTGTTTTCAAATATCACATTTTTTTACATTTATTGACTGCTCAAAATAATTAACTGAAAACAATCAGATATAAACATTTTAGTCGCCTTAATAAAACATTATTTGTGAATTACTCTCTAAAATCCAGAACAGGAAGAAAATGTTGTTTTCAGATAGTTTGTTCAAGTATAAACAGATTTTTCTGTTATTTTTAGTTTGTGTCATGCCTTAAAATGTCCTATTCTTTGTCTTATTCATCAAGTTCCCATCTGAATAAAAACAAACTGAAAATCCCTGTGAATCAAACCAGGAAGGTTTGTTACCAAACACAATAAATAAAATCAGGACCAACAATGTTTCCACAAACAATGTAATTGGAGTTTTGATCTGGGCTATTGGTGCGGAGAAAATTAAATCATTCACAGAGTTTTGCGAATTATTCACTGTGTTTTGTTCTGTCTGTTATTGACCGATCCATTTGTCAAAGCTAAATATATATCTCACACTATTTACAAGATGTTTTTCAAAGAATTAATGTCTCATTCTGTTTTGACAGTTGTTTAACAGGCCTTTTTTACCCACAGCTATTACAGAGTGGAAAAAGGCCCGCTGGGGGCAATATGGGGGTTAAATGTTTTGCTCAGAGAGACAAAGGCATGTTTCATATATTAAACAAACAAAAGTTTGTTACAGACACAACCTCACAGAGAACATGCTCACACTGTACTGCACTGAGGTTTTGTCATTAGCATCTTAAATGTGGCTAGAAATCTGCCCCTTTACCATCACAATAACCATTTGATTAAACATATATACATATATATATGTTTATATGTCTATTCTGTATATATATATCTATTCTGTGTTCCTTCTGTTTGTTTGTTTTTATTGTTTGTTGTATAATATACACACAAGACGTCGTGCAGGAAACAAACACTTTTCAGCTGAACCAGATGGCCGTGTGACAAAACTTAACAGGACACTTGTGAAAAACACAGACTAATGAAAATGAAATGAGAGACAGCACACATAACTGAAGGCCCGTGGCAGACATTTGCATTATTATGTTTTTCAGATGTTTGTATGTTTCTCGCCTTCCTCTAGCGCACACTAATAAATGTCGCCACCTGGTGTTTATAATGAGTATTACAGTCGCGCTTCCTGTGTGCGACGTTTATTCTATCGATTTATTCACCTATATGTGTATTTATTTAATGAAACCCTGCCAGGTATAAGGAGACGTTTCTAAACCACGGCTTCACTGGGGTCTAACAAGAAAATTAAATTCTGCTGTTTATTACTCCTCTCCTCATAGCCTGTGTGAATTACGTTCCGCACTCCGGACTTTTATTTTGACAGCAGACCGGAAGTCCTCTCCGGCTCGCACCGGAAGTTGACCTGTCAGCTGATGATGGTGGTTTTCGGCACGGATGGGCTCTTTCTTTACCATCGCAAGCAAACATTCAGCCGCCGAGACACCAGAGAATAAAGCTGCGTGTCACAGAGCGACATCCCGCAAGATCGACGCGGAGGAGCCGCAGAAACCCGCGTTATAATGAACAGATGACTGATGAGTTGCTTCTCTGCTGTTGAATCATCGGACAGAATAAAAACAGGCTCGTGCGCGTCCGTCATGTCTGATATCCGTGTGTGTTTGTAATGTAATTCTTCCTGTTTGGATTACAAATATCACCCGTTGAATGTGATTAATGTGAGTTGTAAGTCAGGTCACACTGTTTGCAGTCGATAAACAGTCTGTGGGCTCGACCTGAAAGACTGAGCTGCGATTGCTCCACGTCTACTTGTCATTTATTGAAGCTTCGTTGCGCTGTGCATTTGTAGTTGTGCGTCTGTTTTACGCGCTTTCGTATTGTTTCGTATTGTTTCGTATTGTTTCGTATTGTTATTTATAAGCCCGGCGAGAGCCGCATATGCACAGGATTGCGACACTCGTGTTTGACGTCACGGCGTGACGTCACTCCCCATCCACACTACTTTGTGCATGTGTTGATTCAGCGCTGGATTATTCGGGATCCTTCGAGCAGGAAGATTCAGATCTGGCACAGCTCGCCCATATCCCCCATTTCTCCCTGCCAATGCTGGATCTGGAGGTCGTGCCTGAGAGATCTTTGGGAAATGAACAATGGGAGTTCGCGTTGGGTGAGTGGGCTGTCTGGTTCAGGGTTCGAGTAACCACTGAATGTAGGGCAGAGGTTGACCCGGCTTCATGTCATCTTGTGCTCTGATGACCGGGTGTTTTCAGCCTCATTGAACCCGAGCCAGTTTGTCACATGCTCGGAGGTTCCTCACACTTGAACTTGGTCTCTGAAGTATTTGCTTCTCACTGTGCAGCTATTTAAGAAGAAAACAAGTGATGTTCTTGCATAGCCCACGTGTTCCTGTTATTTGTGCTCTGTTATCATGCACACACGTCATTACTAAACCAGCTGCTGCAGAACTCCTCTTATTTATTACCATGTTCATGCAAACTGGAAAACAGGTTAACTCCTCTTTTATTTCCTTCAGGGATGCCATTGGCCCAGGCCATTTCCATATTACAGAAACACTGCCGAATCATCAAAAACATTCAGGTGCTCTACAGTGAACAAGTAGGTATCTGTCAGTAACATTGTGTGTCGAGGCTCGTACCTCAGACACTAACTACAAAATAATTAACTACAGAGCACGTCTGCTGTTCTCTGATTGGCTGTATTTGTATCCCTGTCTGTTTTATTCACCAATCAGATGCCACTTAGCCATGACCTCATTCTCAGCTTGACTCAGGATGGTATTAAACTGCTGTTTGATGCCTGTAGTCAGAGACTGAAGGTGAGAGACGACACGTGTGTTGCTCTGTGTGTTGCTCTGTGTGTTGCTCTGTGTGTTGCTCTGTGTGTTGCTCTGTGTGATGCTCTGTGTGTTGCTCTGTGTGTTGCTCTGTGTGATGCCTGTATGCACTGTGTGATGCACTGTGGATGCTCTGTGTGTGCACTGTGTAGCTCTGTGTGATGCTTGTGTTGCACTGTGTGTTGCTCTGTGTGTTGCTCTGTGTGTTGCTCTGTGTGTTGCTCTGTGTGTTGCTCTGTGTGATGCTCTGTGTGATGCTCTGTGTGATGCTCTGTGTGTTGCACTGTGTGTTGCACTGTGTGTTGCACTGTGTGTTGCTCTGTGTGTTGCTCTGTGTGTTGCTCTGTGTGATGCCCTGTGTGATGCCCTGTGTGATGCCCTGTGTGTTGCCCTGTGTGTTGCCCTGTGTGTTGCCCTGTGTGTTGCTCTGTGTGATGCCCTGTGTGATGCCCTGTGTGATGCCCTGTGTGTTGCTCTGTGTGTTGCTCTGTGTGTTGCTCTGTGTGTTGCTCTGTGTGTTGCACTGTGTGTTGCACTGTGTGTTGCACTGTGTGTTGCACTGTGTGTTGCACTGTGTGTTGCACTGTGTGATGCTCTGTGTGATGCTCTGTGTGATGCTCTGTGTGTTGCACTGTGTGTTGCACTGTGTGTTGCACTGTGTGTTGCACTGTGTGTTGCTCTGTGTGTTGCTCTGTGTGTTGCTCTGTGTGTTGCTCTGTTTATTACTGTGGGTTTGTTGTTACATGTTTTACACGTTGTTTTTGCAGGTAATTGAAGTTTACGACTTGAGCAAAGTGAAACTGAAATACTGGTACGTGAACTTACTTGCCAAAGTACATTTACATTGTTTTATCCAAAGTAACTTACAGTGCATTCATGCTATATGTTTAATCAGTATGTGCGTTCCCTGGGAATCGAACCCGTGACCTTGATGCCATGGTGTTTGTGCCACGCTGTACCGGCTGAGCTAGAGTAACACAATAGTTGAATTGTCAAATAATGAAGAATGTTCCAGTGATGACATGATAAAAATGTCTCATATCCGTACGTCATATATATTGTTCTCTGTGAACTGAAATGCCACAGAGATGTGAATGACCCACTGCTCTGTTCTCTACAGTGGAGTTCATTTCAACTCTCAGGCAATAGCTCCGACTATAGAGCAGATCGATCAGTCCTTTGGTGCCACTCATCCAGGAGGTGAGATGTGTTTTCAGTGTGGGTTCAGTGTGAAGACTCCTCTCTGTCTGTCTGTGTGTATTTACTGTGAGCTGTGTGTGTTCTCACTCCATCCAGTCTACAACGCTGCTGAACATCTCTTCCAGCTGAACTTTCGAGGTCTTTCCTTCTCCTTTCAGTTGGATTCCTGGAGTGAAGCTCCCAAATACGAGGTGAGTTTTTTTCCCTGATACGCTGTTGACCTCATAAGTACTGTGGCTGTACCGTAGAACAGTGATGGTATTAGATTTTAATGGTAGTACTAGTGTGCTAAATTATTTATAATATTTATTTAATACAAAAACGGAATATGTATTTATTATATTTAGATATTTTGTAATATAAAAACGAGGCATTACTATGCTATTGTCTTTAAATGCCTATATTGATGTGAACATGGTTACATTAGAAGACACTCCTGCACAGACACCTCATTCTACCCCAGTTGTTTTGCTTTGACAGCCTAACTTTGCCCATGGCTTGGCCTCCCTGCAGATTCCTCATGGAGCCACCGTCAAACGCATGTACATTTACTCTGGAAACAACCTTCAAGAGACCAAGTAAGAGCTGCACACGTGTGCATCACATATTACCACTAATGTGTGTTTACAACGAGGTATAACTAGTGAGAACTAGTGGTTATTGACAGGCTGTAAAGTGGACACTCATTGTCTCTGTTCTGAGGGCCAAGGGGAGCTTTTATCTGCATTAATCTGAAACCTTCATCTAACTGCAGCATGTTTGTCATTTGAACTGCCTTGCATTGCTTCACACAGTGTTCATTGTAAATCACTTCAAATCATTGTTTTCAGGGCCCCTGTGATGCCTCTGGCTTGTTTCCTTGGTAACGTGTATGCGGAGTGTGTGGAGGTTCTGAGGGATGGAGCGGGGTCTCTCGGCCTCAAAATCCATCTCCTCACTGCAGGTACTACAGGCTGCCCACATCCATAAAACTAATAGGACTAGTAAGATGATTATACTCGAAATCAGGATATGATTTTTTTTCTAGAAACATTTTTGTCATGACTGATTAAAAGTCACTTCACGTCTTGATAACAATCACTAAGTGCTCTAAATTATGTGTTTCCAAACCATTTATTATTCCTCATTCTGTTTTAGTTTAGACTAATTATAAGTTTTAATCTTATAAGTTTTGTAAGTATGATTATTTTTAACTTGAACAGACTTTTCTACTGTTAACAAAATAGGTGTTGTTTTGATGAAAGCAACACAGTTTCCTGACCTGTATGGACATATTTTAGCACGTGTGTGTATTTAAAGGCTTGTCATAATATGTTATTGCCAAAGTTCAGTGTTTAACAAACCAGCAGAAGTGATGTATGCTTGTGAAACAAACATTTGATGATTTTTGTTTGATTGTAAGTAATTGTCAATATATATATATATATATATATATGACAAACAAACAATCAAATGTTTATTTTATCACCATAGCATCCACAAAGCCACAGAGCAAACATGTTCATGTAGCATCTCCAGTTTCTCAGAGTCTAATTTACATTGCTTGGTAATCACTTGTTAGTGTTTATTATATGGTTGTGACTATATAGTATGTGGGTCATGAAAACATTGGTCTTTTTCAGGGTTTTGTTTACTTTGTAGTGATAAACAATTACTGTGTTGGCTCAAGTGAAACCTGAGTTTGTAGAAGAACTGATGGCAAATTTAAGTGAATGAGTTAGTGGTTTGTGTCAGTGTGTTATTACATTTTCTCAGGATGTGGTCCAGGCGTGCTGGCTGATGCTAAAGTGCGGAGTTTTGAGAGGAATATCTGCTTTGGAGATTCTTGTCAAGATGTTTTGAGTGCTCTCGGTTCTCCACATAAGGTTTTCTACAAGTCAGATGACAAGGTAATGACTTACCCCCCCCACTCTTTATATACACAACACAAGACATTAATTATCAAAGAAAACAAGACACATACTCAACATGTTCCACATTTATTCTGTTTGTTAACATGTTGTTTATTTGTGTTTTAGATGAAGATTCACTCACCTTCCCCTCACAAGCAAGTCCCGTCCAAATGTAATGACTACTACTTTAACTATTATACTTTGGGATTGGTGAGTATCGGCCTTCAATTACTTGTAAATGACTTGTTATTACTCTATGAACATTGCTGATAGCTCTTGTGTGGTGGTTTTCATTAACCAATCAGTCTTCTTTCTTGTTTCTCTCAGGATGTACTCTTTGACTCTACAACCCACCTGGTGAAAAAATTTGTCCTTCACACCAACTACCCTGGTCATTATAACTTCAACATGTAAGTTTTATTGCTGAACCTCAGATATCAGCGTACCTCCGCTGTTTTATGTTTTTAACATTTAACTGTGTAATATGATGAGTTACTGTTTCCACAGCCGCTGCTGTGCCAGGAAGGTTGTTCTGAAGTGCAGTGCAGTCTCAGCACATTGATTGAAAATTGATTTTCATTTCATTATGTTTCCAGTATTCAGAACTGTGTGCATCAGTATTCTGTTACCACTTTATTTACACACAAGAACCTCAGAATTACAGCCTGTCTCTCTTCTGTCTCAGATATCATCGATGTGATTTTAAAATTCCTCTAGTCATTAAAAAAGGTCAGTGTGGTTTATATCGCCGTCTGTAGGTTAACACTGTCTGTTCTGTCTTTGTTGTTACTTTTATGTTGTATCTGCTTGTATCTGCATTACCAGGCAGTGATAATGCTGGTGATGATTTGTTGTTTTGTTTTTTATTGTTTTGTTTTAGATGGGGCGGATGCTCAAAGTGAAGACTGTATTCTGACCACCTACAGCAAAGTAAGTCCGCAGTGCTTTGTCTTATTTTACAGTGTAGATGTTTTGTGATGTGTTTTACATGTCCCAGAGTACTGATAACATTCTACACTATTCCTCTCAGTGGGATCAGATTCAGGAGTTACTGGGACACCCCATGGAAAAACCAGTTGTGCTGCACAGGTGAGAGGCATGCAGGTTGAAAACTGGTCACATGACCATGGAGGGGTAGAGGGCAACACAAGTAAAGATTTAAAAATATATTTTAATTTCACATGGTGAATAAAAATCTTTAGATATTTGGTTAAAATCTAAGATGAGTGATAGCTGCTTACACTGTTGCTGGTGGCAACCATACAAGATGCTGTCGCTGGTACAGCACTGACTACCCAGTAACCAGTTAAAGATAGTTATGGATAGCCCACCCAAAAAATTAACTTTTTTCCATCACTTATTCACCCTCATGTCAAACCTATATGACTTCTTCTGTGGAACACAAAGATATGTTGAGAAATGTCTTGTGATGTTTTGAAATGAAATCTTGAAATGTTTTGTGTCCATACAATGGAAGTCAATGGGTGCCACTGTTGATTGGTTATCAACATGCTTCAAAATATTTTCTTTTGTGTTCCTCAGAAGCAAAAAAAAAAAACAGGTTTTGAATGACATGAAGGTGAGTAAATGATGGAAGAGTTTCCCTTTTTGGTGAATTATCCCTTTAAGGTTTGTGTGATGTAGCTAAAGATTATTATTAATTCTTTTTTTATTTACTTTTAGAAAAAGTATGTGAGTTATAAAAGAAAATGTAAAAAAAAGGTTTGATAGTGATCCAGACAGCAATATTAAGAGGTGCAGCTAGACACTGATCTTTCTGTGTATTGCGTGTGATTAATTGGAGCTCTGGGCTGCAGGTCTTCATCTGCAAATAACACCAATCCTTTTGGTTCCACTTTTTGTTTTGGACTGCAGAGGATGATATTTGAGGTATGTGTCCATCCGTGTGTTGTTTGTGTTACTCAGTCATCATTAATATAAAGCTGCTGTTTTAAAAATAGCTAATGAATAAACATCTCCAAACGTCAGCTTTTGTATCACACCGCAGCTCTGTTACCTCCACACTTGACGTGACGCTCATACTCAGCTAATCACTTAATTATCTTGATGCATCTCTTATCCTTGTTGTTGCTATGGCTACAGGTCATGCAGAACAACCACATAGCTTCTGTGACTCTGTACGGAGCGCCTCGTCCCAGCAGCCTGGCTCGTGCCGATCCCAGTGCCCACTGAAGACGCTGTCCAGCCCTGCAGAACTTCTGAAGTGACCTTCACTCACTGCTGACATCACACGAGCTAAAGCAAAGCATGCTGGGAATTTCTCTGGAGTTTCCTGAAGCTGCGCCTCCCCCCACACCATTAAAGAGACCCCAGATCGATCTCATAATAACATGGAGGTGGCTCTTATCTTGCTAATTGTTCCTGATTACCAAGAAACTCTGGCTCCGCCTCCAAAGCTTGAACCAGACATGCATGATTGTCAGCATCGTGATGGTACTTGAGGATGCACAGTGATATATTTCCACACACATACAAACACACATTTGTTCTTCGTGTAGTCACAGCATTTGTTGCCTGTGCACATACTGGTAAGATCATAGAAGTCGGCTTTTGTCTAACTTGAAATTCCATATTAGACGCACCAAAGGACGTAGATTGAAGCTCCTCTGCACACTAAACGCTATCAAAAATGCACGTCTGTTCAGCTTCAGTTATTCTTCAACAAAAGCAGAGAATGCACAACAAACTGAACTCACAGAAATCTGTATGCATTTGATCTGTATAAGGTTACAAGCACAGTGTGAAAATGCGCTGGTGGATTCAGTGCTGTGAACACAAGCGTTCGCTCACACAGGCATAAAGATTCATCAGTTCAATCCATTTCATACCAAGTCATACAGCACAATTACCTCCCGTTTCAGTGCCGTACATTATTATTACTTCTTTTAGTTTTTTTTATTGATTTTGATTTTAAGAAACATCCGTTTTAACATTTGCACTAAAATTCACCTAATTTACTTGATAACGTTAGTTGTCTCTTGTTCACTGGGGAAGGTTTTAATTGCTGAATTTCCAAGCGAGTGAGAGAGAGAGAGAGAGGACGTGCCTCTCTGGATTACAGTAGATGTACGTCTGGATTACAGTAGACCTTTTGACTGGGGAGACAAGCCATCCATTCATCTCTGTTTTTGCTTCTTTCTGGATCTCATTGTGTCATGTATTCATGTCCTCTTTAAAATTCCCTCCTCTCATCTCCTTTCTCACAACAGAAAGATGTGAAGTTTATTTTTTACCTTCTTCAGTACCTTAAAGTCTTAACTTCAGAATTTGATTTTTGTCATCTAATTGCCAAACTGTTTGCCAAAGATAAAACATCAGTTAGTTCTCTGTCCATTTAAATATCTCATTGTACCACAGCATAGAAACATTCCCATTTGATTTGATTTGAACAGTCCCTGAATGTTTTGTTAGCATACCCCGTTGATCTCTCTGTAATGCATTTGATTTTTTTATTTGCAGCTGTCTTATTTGCTTTCTACTCAGTAGGGTTTGGTGATGGTGTTTCTGTAGTGAGTAGACATGACTGTTTTTGCAGTACTGTCTGTTGGTGTGTCTGTATCTGTACAGATCTGTAAATAGCCTGCACATTTTTTTTTGTTCCTTTGGTCTGAAATAACAGTACCATATGTCTGGAAGCTGATGTCTGGATTTCATCTACACTGTTTGTTAATACCTTATCTGATATTGGGACTGATTTCAATTGCATTTCCAACCCAGCTGAGTGTTTCTAGTGTTTCTTTAAAGATTCACTAAAGTTGAATCCCTCCACTGTTGTTCTGAACGGAGCTGCTTCGTTCGACCACTATTAGGAGATAATCAGAATATATAAAATATAACAGAGAAGACTAGTGTGTTCAGTAGATTGTTTGTTCATCTTTATTAACTACTGTTGTATGCTGCTCTTTGGATTTTGACTTGCATTACAAGGTCTTGTGATATGTACATTGGCAGAATATCTACCCGTGGTTGGTGTCGACCTCCAGCCCTGTTCAGAACTCCTTTGGTGTTATTCTAACCTTCAGGCATCTGCAGCATTTGGTGTAGGTTTATTTGGGTATTTCAGCTTTCTTTTACATTTACTTCTAAACTGTGCTGGAAGGCTGTCAATGATGTTTTTAATACATTTTATCTTTGGTTTTTTTTTTTTTTTTTTTGTTGAAGAAAATGCTATTAACATTGTGCCTCATCTCCCACTGAGCCTTGTCTTGACTTTATATCTGTAAGTGAAATCGTTAAAATGCTTCGTGTATGTCAGAGCATGTAAAGCTAAATGATGAAATTATAGTCCTTTTGTTCCAAAAAACATACTTAAATATTAGAGAAATTCCAAAAAAAAATGTGTTGGGTTGAACTCCTGTCATGAAGGGCTGGATTTTCAGAAGTATTTAAATTGATTTTAAATACAAAACTTTTATGAGGTGTTTTAGGAGTCATACTTAGTGGCTATGTTTTCTGTTAAACGTGGACGGCCCTCTGTGATTGGACGTTTACACAGTGGGTGTGCCGCTTCTAGAGCGAAACAACTTGCAATTTGTAAAATTTATGTGAAGTTCCACCTTATGGAGTAACAGTAATAAGCATGAGGCTCTACAGGAACTGGAACCTCAGCTGTTGTTAAGAAGCGACACAACCTCTGATTCAGTGTCAGAGATTGTAACTGTTGAGGCGTGTGGTCTGATGGTCTGACTACCTGCCCAGTCTCAGGTGGATCTTTTCTAATGCCAGGAGCAAGTGAACGCTTAATTTTCATCCAACAGATTCTGGCCATGTTTCTTCTTCAGACGTTCTATTTTTGCATCAGAATGAATTATTGTAACTAGAAATGGACAAACTCCATCCAGTGTCACATGCGTATTATATTAATGGTATGTAATGTATTCTTTATATTGTATGTTTTTTCCCTTTCCCAAAGTGATTATTTTTTGTGGATTTAATACATTAACCATTTCTGGAAATGGGACATATCCTAAAATTCAAATGTTTCTAAATTTATTGCAATGTGGTGTTTTGTATCTCAGATATTTCTACTTAGAAAATCAGGCAGATGTTGGCAGAAGATCAGCATTATCAGGCATTTATTTTTGTTCTTTTTGTTTTGTTTTTAAATCAATAATTGCTGCATTGATGGATTATAAATTGGAATAGTCTGTATAAATTGGAAAAGCTGCAACAATGCTGTGACCGATGGATTTTAGGTTTCCTCATTGAATTTACTGAAAGCATTATATTAACTTTTTTAAACTGCTAATTTTGCAATTTGTTCATTAAAACTGTTACAGTGTGTTCAACAAACAATATTTAAAGAATGGATGTAATAAAATATGGGGAAAGAAGATGTGTGTATTGTTTTTTATTTCTCTTTAAGACCAGATCTTTAGCAGACTTATATTCGTGTTTCTGCATGTGCTGTACTGGGACCACAGTAGGTCTCATAATGGAAAACATGCAGCAACAGACACATTTCATATCATAATTTAATGAAATCTGAGAAAATTAATCTTGTTCACATACAGATAGTACCGGTCAATTTACACACATTACTCTTTGGCATCTCCTTGGCTAAGACTGCCCAGTCTACACAAAACTGCTGCCAGAGAGGCCTGGATTACAAACACACCCTGTCGTGCAGGCTGTTTTATTTCCCAACAAACTGCTGGTGTCTTTCTCTGTTCCTCTGAGTCTGTTTTTGGTCTGATCTTCCAATATTCTCTGTTTGAAGGTCTTTTAGAAGCAGAGCACCACTCAGGAGGAGGTGGAGCCTGTTCTCATGATCTTAAACAGAGTCTTGTTGTTTTTGATGGCATCCCTGACAGGCACTGATGACCTGATTTTTTGGTTTTCCCACTGAGAGACAAATGGCAAATTAATTCAGTATTACAATAATTACAAATGAATACTCTAAAAAATAAGACCATTTACTCCAAAATTTTATTTCCAACGTGGACATACTCTTAGATTGCCATATATGGATTTTTATTTTTTCTCATGAAACTCCACCCCCTGAGTCTCCCTGCCCTCTGGATGGCCTGGTTAATGAAATTTAGGCAAGCAAGGAAGGCATTGTGATTATTAGATCTAGACTTTTATAAGACTTCTACCATTTGGGGTGGAGAGGTTGAGCTCTGTGTGAGCTCTGTGTGTCTCTGCAGACAGACAAGGCCATCTGGAGCTGTGTGTTGGCTGGAATTACCCCATCTTAGATTCACCCTCTGAGACACCAGGAACAGTCTGTGAGAAACAAATATTTACTGTCACCACCTGCTATCTGCAATGTTTACAATCATCAAAATTTGAGAAACTTCTGTGGTATAGCAAGTAAAACCTTGGCACGCTCTTCATAGTTTCGTAACTCCGGCAGCAGGTTTTGTTTACACTGACTCAGTTCCCTGATCAGGTCATGTTCTGTGCTCCCACCCATTAGGTTGCCCTTCATCTCCTTACTGGCTTGCAGATTGCCACACACTACAGAAGAACACGCATGTGTACAGCCAATGCTTAATGGCAGCAGTCGTGCATTCACAATAAGAGTTCATCATCTCCCCTCTCTTCCTCCACAGAGGTGCTGGTTCTGTCCATCCATACGGGTTGTGGATCTCTTTCCACAACCCCAGCCACAGAGGAGAAGTTATCCTCGAAGATCACTTCACCTGTGCCATCACTCAACATCCATCTAGACATGGAACGCAGGAGATGCTTGTGGAAACCTCTCATTTCACTGGTATTGCAAAACTAGCTGCATGTGCGTAAGAAAGGTTTGATTGTCACTGTTAAAAGAGACTCACCTTTTCATTAGACTATCCGATTATTAGTTCAACAACACCATGAGCATTCAGATTAAAGGCGTGGATAAAAAACAGAACAAAGTAAAAGGTACTCCTGTAGTTCAGGGGTAGAGCGTTGTGTTAGCAGCGCAAGAGGTTGTGGGTTTGATTCCCAGGGAGCACGTGTACTCAGAAAATGTATTACTTGAATGTACCATAAGTCGCTTTGGAATAAAGCGTCTGCCAAATGAATAAATGTAAATAAAAGGGAAGGAATTGAATAAGCCTGTTTTAATTCATTAACAGTGAGAAATAATTGTGTTCTCAGTGCAGGGATGTCCAGACTTGGTCCTGGAGGGCTACTGCAGAGTTCAGATCCAACTTGTCTTACTGGCAGGACCCTCAGGAGCAGGATTGGAGACCCCTCTAGTGGATAAATGGATTGATTGCTGATAGTACTACCGTATGTCTCCAGCAGGGGGCGTGAGGTCGTACACGACTCACTGTCTCATTGGCCAGAGCATAACCAAACCTGCAGCCGTGCATGTGACAGAGAGACGTGAATGTGTGAGGAACAAAAGCAATAACAGCATAAACAAAAAATAACAACAATAACAAACAAAAAAAAATAATCATAACAAGATTATTATAAGAAATGCGTGTTTTATTCTCTATTTGTTTCATCCTCTACACTACACAACTGTGTCTTAATATTGAACTTATTTATTGTTTACAGGGTGTTTCATTCAGCACACTCGACCGATGCTCATCACATATACTGTAATATGTACCATTTTATAACCCTAATAGACAAACTTTGAAAATATATTTTTGTGAGGATAACAGATATTTGCAAGCATTGTGAAATGGCCAAGATTTCCCTATAATGTTATTAGAAGACTGGCTGCAACAAACTGAATTTTCATGCTTTATATGTTCACTGAACAAGAACAAGAACCGCATTTGTTGGGCGATCACGTTTGCATGCATTTACACTTCAGCTGTTTCAGTTTCAGACGGTCTGCACTCGTCACGTCGGTTCTGTTTCATGCATGTTCCTCAAAGTGACAAATAATGGAAAAGGACTGAGTGCAGATCAGTGTTTTGTTGACCGGAGCCTCACCAGTATCATCGCCGAGTGCAGACGGACGAGTCCCCGTTAGTCTCGCTTCAGTGCCGTGTGCAAACCTGTTGATACGTCGTGCAATGTGACACCACACGAAATACACGCAAAAAAAACATTTTCACACGTCCAATCGGCCCCAAAGCATCTTATATGTTTAATATTCACCTCTGGGACAAAAACAAAGCATCCTTAAACATTTAATTAGGATGCCCGGGGACCTAAACCTTTAATAAAGACTGTGAGAGACATTTAGAAACACAAGCGTGCACATGCATTTTATATTTAATAACAAAACATATCGTTATATTATATAAAACATATCGTTATATTTATCGTGCATTAACATGTGGGCGTGTTTCGTGATTGTTTGATCGTTTGCATGAATGAGTTACGTCGTGCGCGCGCTCGCGGGGGGCGTGGTTTCCGAGCCGTATAAAAGCGAGACGTGCGCGGTCCGCGGCTCAAACTCGAGCCGTGCGGGAAGAGCTTCAGGAAGTTCTGCAAACTCTTGAGGGAAATGGATCCTTGCGACTGCTCCAAGTGTGAGTATTTCAGGGTGTGCGTAGTTAAATTCTGGGCTACTTTGCATCGACTTGGGGTTATTATGAGGGTGACTTGTTGGTGATCTCTGTAGCTGGAACCTGCAACTGTGGTGCCACCTGCAAGTGCACTAACTGCCAGTGCACGACCTGCAAAAAGAGTAAGTTTTGTGACTGCCTCTTATTTAAACGCTGCCATCACAGGCGGCTCACTGGTTCTGTCTTCCCGTCGCAGGTTGCTGTCCTTGCTGCCCGTCCGGCTGCAGTAAGTGCGCCTCCGGCTGCGTCTGTAAGGGAAACTCCTGCGACTCCAGCTGCTGTCAGTGAGGAGCTCACCGCGGCCTTTACAGCAACCTTGTGAACTCTGTCCGTGTCTCTGCTTCTTGTTTAACGAGACAATAAATGGCCTCCAGTTGTCGGATTGTCTTCACGTCGCAAAGATCATTTGTTTTGTAGGGATGGGGTGGGTTTCCATCTCGTGCCTGTTCTTTATAAATGGAGCATTGTAACTTCTGTACTGTCAAATATAAAAATGCAAGCAGTTATGGGCGTCCTGTGGCGTTATTTCACTTTGTGTTGGACTTCGTTGGTATTCGATGCACAAACGGAATCGTATTCAGGCCATCAATACAGCCACGATAAGTGTTTTCATAACAAACGGCGTTTTAATCCAAACTTCAGACCAGAGATCTAAGCAAAATAAAAAACATTCAACAGTGTGAGCTCAATGTTGACGCCGCGATCCGACTTCATGTGATCGAGTCGCCGTGAACTCGCGCTGGTCTTTAAACTGGGCTTGTGCACGCAGACATTCAAATAAAGTTCTTTCAAAAGCCACGCAGGGACTTCTGGGAAACCCGCTCTGAACCAATCAGCGCTCGCGCTGTACGTTACCCGGGACTTCTCGAGGTGCTTGTTTACGGTAAAACCGGCGATTATTTTGTAAGCGCTTTATTAAAGATTTACAGTCGGTGAGGTGAGCGTTAATGAACATTAATAACCGGTTATAAGTTATTAATAATAATAGTTTCAAGTTATCTGTGATCGCGTTTGACCAACCTGTATTGAACCCGTTTCTGACAACACGTCATGTTAGCTTATTGAGTTACATTCGTTTCTGTTTATTATCGTTTTACAACTTGAACAACAATGAAATTAATTTAATACAGTGCTGGTGTTCTGTACTGCATTTAATGGAATGGGTGTTTATCATTTATCGTATCTACGCAATGATTTATTTAGAGATAAAGCTATTAGACATTGTATTCATTGGCTGAACTGTCATGACAACTGTAATTGCCGCAAGAATAACAATACTGTTAACACAATACACAAAGTTATGACTGTTGTAAAATCATAAATTCATAGTGTTCATAGTTTAGCGTTGAATGAAGCTGTATCATGGAAGTTGTTGTCATTTTAGTTTTTATGCTAGTGTTATGCCAGTATGCTAGACTAATACTAGTGTGGCTTTAGGAAGCACTCTGAAGTGGGATCAAAGCTAACTTATTTCTAACCTCTTCGAGATTGTCTCGAAGAGGTTAGAAAAGGATAATGTTTGTGAGTTTTATAAGTAAATCCATAATTGATGGCATGGAGATGGTCTGCAGGAACTGACATGATGCATCCACACTGTGTTCCCTGGTAATGAAACTATAACCATGTCATTGTTATTGGCATGCCGTACCAGGAACTATAGGCTCTGTTTAGTTCATTGTAGTAAAAATAGCAAGTTTGCTTAAAATTGTAACATTCGGTAAAGTGTGCTTGCCATTAATGAACACAGTCATACAGTAGTCACACCTTCTCGTCACTGTAAGGTTAAACAGGGCTGGGGATGGACACTGAGGGCTTTGGAGAGCTCCTGCAGCAGGCAGAGCAGCTCGCAGCCGAGACTGAGGCAGTGTCTGAGTTGCCCCACGTTGAGCGAAACCTGCAGGAGATCCAGCAAGCAGGAGAGCGCCTGCGCTCCCGCACTCTCACCAGAACCTCACAGGACACAGCTGACGTAAAAGCGTAAGTTTTCATTGCATTGAGATCAGTGGGTGTGCTCATATGAATCTGCATAACCATGTAGCGGTTTTGCGTATTGCTATAATTTCCTACTTGAGGTTGTTCGAGTCAACATGCTATTTTCTCTCATTTTCACTGCAGATCCATCCTCTTGGGGTCTTGACATCTTCCACATCTCTCAGCGTCTTGATAGTCTGAGTGCAGCCACAACCTTTGAGCCTCTTGAGCCGGTCAAGGACACTGATATTCAGGTTAGTGTGGCTTCAGCAGCAGTGGGAGGCGGTGCTTCAGTTGCTCTTGATTTAATCTGCCTCCCTCTTTCATACCTCACAGTTTATACCTCACTGCTGTATCCAGTGAGATGCAACTGTATCGCTACCTGTATCGCTACCCCTTGAATTACATCATCTGTATCATCATCATCATCATGAATTACATGTATTAAGTTGTTGTGGATTATTTGTCATGTTACAAATTAGGCACAGTTCAGAACTGATTGTTCTACTTGGAAAAATCTATTGATAAATATATGAATCTGAAATGAATGGAAACAAGTTATCACTAGTAATGCCTTTCAATTTTGGTTTTGAGAGTTCCAGAAAATGAAGCTCTGTTTAGCATGTATTGATTTGAGCTACTCTCCTCTGTTCTTCTCTTTTACATTGCACAGCTCAGACATGTATAGGATAATACCAGCATTTTGATACAGGCATTCTTGTCATATAAATCTAGTCTAATACAGCAATATTACTGTTTGTCTAATGAACTCGTAGGTTTCTGACAACTGTTTTTCTGCATAGTCAAAGTTTTTGTGTGTACAATACCGCAGCCAATTCCTGTTGTTTCTTTGTGTACCACACACGATGCATTTCCTGTTGTTTTTATGTGTGTGTGTACCATACCCTATGCAAGTTGTTTATTAGGGAAAGTCATTTGTGGAGGCAGGATTTTAAGGACGTTTAAAGCGTTTTGGAAATTATATAGTGCACATTGTGGTTTGGATTCTATTTGACGCATCAGTTTGCCAGGCAGTGACTTCCCTATAGCTATTGATGTGTTACTGTTGATTTCAGCTCTGAGTGCTTCTGTCAGAGGGCCTGAGGGCCAAGAGAAGTGATGTGACAAAACAGCCAGGAGAAAATCACGATTCCTTTGCCTTGTTTTCCTAGCATGTGTATTAAAAAAAACAAGCACTGCAGTAACACAGCCAGCAGCATTACTCTACAGTGCAGTGATATTAGTAATACCTGCCACAGTAAATATAAAGTTAACAATTCTAAAAAATGAACAATTCTATTTTTCAAAGGACTGACGTATTAGTGGTTACGGCGCCCCCCTGTGGTTGCAAGTGGTATAAGCACAGATACAGGTTGTTGAATTAAAATATATAAATGGCTATTGATATATTACTAATGGATGATTGTAGCATTGTATCAGATTAATGAAGGCTACAAGCAGGAGAAAATTAAAAGCCCTGAAGGTAATAAGAAATGCACAGTAGGAGGTCACAGAGGAACAGAAGGGTGATGATTTTGATGACAGCATTATGATGTCGCAGCTGCAGTGGATTGTAATGACCTCAGCTCAGCCAGGAACCACTTGATGACAGCCGCTGGAAACCTGATGAACCTATGAGGTCAAAACTGGAGTTTTGTGTCTGCCAGCGCTGAGGCTGTTTGTTGGCTAGTGTACTCATACAGGTTAACTTGAATGTATTTAGAATTTTATTAGAGAATTGAAGGCCTAAATTTGATCCAGACGTTTTTATGACTGATCTTACAAGCATTGGCACACACCTTTTCCAGTGAAATGATCTCTAGAATATGAGCATCCCCTGCCAAAGCAAATCATGGTTTGTGTATTTAATGTAAATTACAAACTGTTGACTATTTACAAAAAGGAACATTTTTGTATGTAGTTCACACCAGCGGTTTTCAATAGGTCTGTCACAGACAGCAGAGAAAAACCAGCGTTAATGAATAGAATAAAATACAACCATCCATCTGAAAGGTTAAAAGGAAAGAGTGACTTCCTGTATCTCTTGTTGTTGATATCAAAATCTGTGTCATTATATGGTATTTTGGCAAAAAAGGAATGCTGTAGAAATCTCTGTGGAGAACTGCCGGTCTGGCTTTAATTTATCCAGATCTCTAAGTGTAAATATGTTTGGAAGACAAGGCCATTTCTGCAGGCTGTCAGTTAGGTTGTCCGAGAAGATCAATAACATCAGCTTTGATTGATTTTAGCAGCTTTGTCTTTGTTGTTGTTTTCAGAATATTTTTCTGAGGCTGTGTGACATCATCAAAAATCACTGTCCACACCCGTCGAAAGCTTGTATTATAAGCTTGCATATAAATGTGTGTTCATCTTTGAATGATGTGGATGCTGATAGAGACTCACATGTTGACTCATCAACCCGTGTAATGATCCACTTGCTGTTTGTAACCCGAGGGTTCGAAGCGGTCCACCCCCATCTTTTCCTCTGCTTATCTTTTCACACACGCACTCTCTCTCTCGTGTGCACGCTGTCTCGTTCTCTCGCTCACTCACTGTTTTTTGTGGTGGGTCTGCCAGAGTGCCGCTCAGCTCTTACTGGAAGTGCACTCACTGCCTGGCACTTTTCTCATCTCCCTTCCTGCACGAGTGTGTGTTGTTGACAATCTATTTGCCATTTGTCTGTACAACCTTATGAGGTTTAAAATTTCCCCTTTATTATTTAACTGTGTAACTGATCTTTCGTTAATCTTCATTTCATTAATGTTGTTTTTGTTAGATGTCCAGAATTGCATTAAAGCTACTGAATGCAACAAAGATTCTGCAGGTGCCATGTTTAGAATTGCATTGTTACAATTGCGTGTGTGTGCATGCTGAGACTTTCAGATGTGAGGCAGCTGTAGAGTTAATTGTATATTGGATATCGTGATGCTCCATAAGGCTGCCTGCCTGAAGACAAAGAAAATGCATGCTGCAGATGAGGCGTAGTCTCTCCTTTCGCTTTCTGCGTTTGCGTGTGTGAGCAAACGTGCCGCTTTCTGCAGTTTAAAATGCACATGTACAAACATTTCTTTTATAAGAGCTGAATAAAATGTCTTTTTATGTGATTGAAAGACACTCGCTTTAGGTTCTTGTATCCTGAAACTTGGGGACTTGTGAAAAAAAGACAAAATGATGGACAGAAAGAAGATGCACATAAGGCTACAACAGCTACAAGGCTGCTACCCACGATAGCAGCAAAATGCTGAAAGATTAGTCTTTTGTCTTTAGCTTCCACTCCCGTCCAGTACTCTTTTTTATTCACACTCTTTTGTAATGTTGGTATCTAATGTGTTAAATAAGCACACACAAGTTAAGTGTAAATAGTGTAGATTCTGCTCTTTGGTTAGTGGACTCTTCTCATTAACTAAACATGACTTTTAAGGGGATTATTTGCCCTGTTTTTGGACAGGATGTCGAAAGCCATTAGAAGACTGGAGGAGGAAGAAGGAAGGATGCCGAGATGTTTAAAAAGGAAGAAATGAGTGTGAGTGAAAGAGGAGGCTGGCAGGGATGCTGGAGGAGAGAACAGAGAGGAGGGGTGGATGGCTGATGGAGAACAGCACATGGCTAAGGTTGAATAATGATTTCTCCTTGAATTCCCCCCGTGTCTGTGGACAGACTTGGTACGCTCTGCCTCCAACAATAAAACAGCCCACAGTAACCCTGCTCGTGGCTTATATGTAGGTTCAGGCTGCCTGGCCACCGTGGGGTAAAGAGTGCATGTGACAGACAGTGTGTGGGCCTCGGGTAAGAGAGGTCAGAAAACGCCCCAGAAATGCAGTGGCCCACTTCTTCAGAGGAAGATGGCAGGAGACAGACACACTCCTCCAAGCTACTTTCACATCCCAGTAGCAGTTTGACTGCGGGTTAAGCCACAGCATGAGTGAGTATCATCTACACACACGCATTCGGACATGCGTTCGACACGCTCGAGTCTCCACGCATGAAATGCATAAACGTACGCCTTTCCCAAGCAGTTTATCCCAGATGCTGAGACTGTCACCTTCTGCAAAGACACGATGAGGATGGCGAAGAGGATGATGATGAGGAGGAGGAACAGGATGAAGACTTGCCTGTCACACAGGAAGTGCTGGGGTTAGGGTGCGGTTCCTTCACTCCATTTTATTGTTCAGAAGTAAAGAAAAGGAGTAAAAGATTCATGTCTATAGAGTTAATTTTCTTTGCTGTTGTGTAAGATGTGAAGAGCGGTGTTTTATTACCGATCAAGCGCCGTGTGTTCATACTGCATGTATGACTGTTTATTGTTCAGCTTGTACGTTTGATGCCCATCTGTCATTGGAGTTTTATATATTGCTGTACTTTTGCACTGTATTACATTACGTTCAAGTGTGATTGCCGATATCATTGCATTATACCTGTAAGAATCACTTCGAGGTCATTTTCACATGCTTAAGCTGTATGTCTCATAACCACGTATGAGTGTTATATGTAATGCATTGTTATATGTTGTGTGTATATTTACTTTCTTCTACAGAGTGATCTTACCGTATAGCTTCAAATTGTGTGACTTGCATCTTTTGCTCACTATGCTGTCATATGCACACCATTTTCATCCAAATCAAATTCGCTGTCCGTGTCTTGAATATTCCAGAAATCCCAAAAGCATGTTCTCTTTGTCTGACTTCTTTATTGGCAGTCTGAGCTTCTTTTTCCCTTTAGTCACAGATTTGTTTCATCATGCATCGATTGTTTCAGAAGAGATATAAATCTTCTTTGGTACGATTTTTAAATATCGTATCTTTTGGCAACATTACTGATAATGCATAGAAATGGCATATGTGGCGACATGCTACATAGCGTGTTATAAGCATGTTCTCAGCTAAAGCATGACCCAAATCCCTCAGTGTAAAATGTGTTTTCTGCTGCTGGCTTTGGCTACAGACTGTGGACGCCTCAAGGGGGCGCTGTTTTGAATCTAGCTGTTAGAGACGCAGTGACTGGGCAAGAAACAGGCTGAGCAAGAACTGTAAAGGTTTAAATAGCTCTAGTTCTGTTCCTCACGCACCCTCCACCTTAACTTGTTTATTCAGATCTGTCATTTAGACTGTCATCTCAGAGTGAAGGGCGGGTGAGGGCAGGAGGTGGGGAGGTGGACCGACTTGGTGGAGGAGGGTGTGAATAGAGATTGATGGTGGTATTGATAAAATTGAACAATTTTAATGAAAACATCTCGAAATATAATGCTAATATAATGCTTGTTGACTATAATTACTAGGAATGGAACCCAAGAAATTTTTATGCTTTTTTTGACTTGATCACCTTGACTTGAGTTTTTATTTGTTATGTTTCAGAAATTGTATTTCTCGCCAACCTTCTATATTACGGTCTGATGATTCTTCAAACCAGCATCTCCTGCATTTCCATCAGATACGAGTACCACTCCCTCTCCCTGCCCCCACTGTGTGTGTGCGTTGCGTATCATACCGGTGACTTCTGCTGGGATTTTCTGCTTTGTGTTTAAACAAAACAATACATTTGTGTGTCCTCTACCCAGCTGCTTCTGTACATATAGTATGAGTGTATTAGTGAATCCATACAGGGTTCTAGAGCTGCACAGTCAGAATCTCAGCAGAAATTTCTGACTGTGGAGGCTACTGATGTGTGCGTTTTACATCTGTGATCAAACAAAAATGACATTGCAGGCAGGAAAGGCAATATGTGGAAAAAATGTGTAGAATGATGGCTTATAATTAGATATAAGCAGCTGCCACTTCGTGATTTGCAATGCATAACATTCTACCCAGTGTTTAGTTGTGTTAACTGGGTTTATCAGTTTTTCCATAATACCTGGTTGTAGACAGTGGTCCCAAAGTCAGGTGTTATCCGGATGAGTTTTCATTTAATGCACATTTTCCAAATCCGCTAGAAGCTCTTCATGTGCTTTGTGTGTGTGTTTGAAGGTGATTCATGGGTTTGCATGAAAGTGGGGTGTCTTAAAAGCGCAGTAGTTCTGGCACGCTCTAGAACGTAGTGATCCAAAGCTTTGCTGAACCAGCTCTGACTATTTGCGAGCCACCATTTTGGTTGAGTGATGCACAGGGTGCACAGTGTTGCATAGGGTCGATTCTAAGCGCATTTTTAGCAGTGATTTTGATAATGATGCCAATTCTCTATCTCTGGCCTGTGGCGTTTCTCTTCTTGGAGGAGATATGGAGGAGAGAGAGAGCGAGGGCGTGTGCTGTGAATGCAGAAAAGAGGAAAGTAGGTTGCAGCGCATTTAACCTCCATGCCTTGTCTTATGTTCCAGGGCTTTCTGAAGAACGAGAGAGACAATTCACTGCTATCAGCCATCGAGGAGTCACGCCGCAGGGTAAGTCTCTCCTCACCTCTCTGGATCCATTTACAGCCATTTGGAGCCAATTATTCATGTTTCATTTAATCTGTCAGAACATTTTGTATCTTGCAGCACCTCCACAAACTCTCATCCTGAAACTTGCAGTGAAGAGACAAGAAATGTGTGTAAACAGCATAAAACGTCAGTTCACCATGTCCCAAACTGTGCAGTCATTTTCATTCTGTTTATCTGACAGTTCCTTTAAAACCATCGCTTTCCTCATAGACGGACCGAGAGTTACTGGAGGTTATAGCCCTCTGTTTAAGATCAGTGTAGCCTTACCCACTTATTGCCTCTGCTGTCAGAGAGGTAAAAACAGGCCCTTTATCCTAGCTAACAGGGAACTTTCTCAGAACATTGGCTAATGTTCTCTAAAAGTTCTCACAAAATTATCAAAAAATGTTTTTGCAGTAATGTTTTAACATATCATATATCAGAAACGTTATTCTTAAGTTGTTAGTGGAGTGTTTAAAACATTCTTACTCTCAGCAGCACAGAGCTGCACTATGCCAGATCAATATCCCCTCTTGTTCTCTTAGTCCAGTCGTGAAACCTGTCACTAAGAAAGATTGTCAGTGTACAGATGATAATGTCCTCACAGAGAAGAGAGGTGTTATCCTCACAACACAGATGGCCCCTGTGTGACAGAATGTCTGTGGTCCTAAAAGTTTTTGGTTTATGAAGAGCTGTAATCAATTCAGGAAGATTCATGACTATCACAGGTCCAAAACGAACTTCTTGCTTCACTTTCCAGTGACGGGTTTGAAAATGACCTGAGGTGAATTTGTCCCCCAAAAATGTTGTCATCAGCCATTGAACTTCAAAATACTATACGATTCAAATGTTTATTTTTTTATAAACATATTCCTTGTGAAAACAGGATTGTTTGGCTGTTTTTTTTACTTGTGGGAAATTAGTCTCTGTCTCAAATAGGAGAAAAACAATTTTTAGTTACATCTGGTGCTTGTGAGCTTTAATTTTGGACCCTGAATGAGAACAAAGTAAATTGCTAGATGATTAAATGTTATTTTTGGTTCAGCAAAACCATCCAGGGTGCAGTTAGTTCCTTTTGAAAAAGCTGCACAGTACGACATTGATTTTCTTTAGAACAAAAAACAGAACAAAGACTCCGCATTCCATATTCCAAATGTTTCCTGATTCACCGTAACTTCAGCATGTTGTACTAACATCTCATTACACGCTATTCTAAAATCATCTTTTCCTCTGGCGTTCAGGAGCCGTTTTAATTAGAAAGCTCTCAATTATCACACATCCATCCATTGAGACCGAGTAAAATAGACGAAAGGTCTTCGGATTCAATCAAGGTTTGGGCTAAATCGGTAGTAGGCGTGAAGTCAGACCCAGATAGCGGCACAGTTTCATTAGCAAGACCTCTGCACAGCCAGGCTTTAGCGGGCCAGACCCAGTTTGAGGTTCCCAAGGCCCGACTCTTGTTCCTCTTCTTTGAGGTATGGCTGGGGCGGAGCTGGGGGATGGGTGAAGATCTTGATGCCTGTTAGCACTTATTGTGCACAGCATGCTGCCAGATCTGCTGCCGTCTTAGACCACTTGCTATTTTAAATGCATCACACATCAGGTATCTCATATATTCACAAAGCGATTCGTAGTTTCTTACTTTTTAGCTAATTTCTCGCTTACATTTTTTTTTTTTGCAATCGTGACCCCCCCCCTCCTCTGTCTCTGTGTCTCTCACGCTCTCGTTCTGTCTCGCAGACGTTTCTGCTGGTGGAGGAGTACCACAGAGACTCCATGTTGGTGCAGTGGGAGCAGGTGAAGCAGAGAGTGCTGCACACCCTGCTAGGAGCTGGAGACGATGCGCTGGACTTCAGCCAGGAGGTGGAGGTGTGAAAAACAAACTCACCACACAGAACACGCACACGCTCAGCGCAGACACGACACACTCGTTTGACTTTGTTCATATTTAAAATTATAGCACACAATAGCTCATTTTATTCCACAAATGATTTTATAATAAAGCAGAACTGTTTTTGTTTAACATAAGGAGTTTGTTTTTAGATCTGTTGGCGTGATGTAGGCAGCCTGTGGCTACGTGTGGCCTGGATCTCAGCTGCTGTGAAGTCGTATCAAACAGGCTTTTAGTTCTTTCCAAACTAGAATATTTAGACCTGATAATCTGTAAATAATTATACAGCATGATGGGTCATCCCACAAATAAACCTTAAAGGGGAAGTGCATGTCCAGCTTCACCACATGGAATTGCTCATATAATAATCACCTTTTCAGACAGGGTCAGACTTAGGCTTCAAGATGTTTGCATGTGAGCATATGTGTTTTGGTGTGTAGTGTGTTTGAGTGGCTTTAAAGAGATTACATGCAGAAATGACTTTCTGCATGTAAAGATCAATTGTATATTCACATGTTCATGTCATACAAGAGATAAAAGTCATGTGACAGTAAGATGAAATTACATTGGCTGGTGTCACAGGTCTTTGTCCTCGTTGTCAACATTTGGAGAGGTAAGCAAGAGGGAGGGATGCAGAAAACATCAAACATTGAAGATGACAAGCTCTCCTTCTGAATAATACATACACAAAAACCTGCATGTTTCAGTTTTGTGTCCTCAAGAGGAACAATAGTCTTTCTACACTGAGCAATGACAGTCCTTTAAAAAGATGAAACCTCAGAATATGTTTTGGTCTGTGGCCGCCTTCTCTTTTGTTGTCCCATAAAGAATACAAGTGTCATGTTTGTGTGTATTTGAGCACGTGTGCTTGTGCACTCGAAGAGATTTTTGACTGCTGTCCTGCTGCTTTAATTATTAAGCAGCAGTTAAATTTTCCATGCGTGACCTGCTGCTAACTTCCTGTGCCAGCAGCTCTCTCTTCCCTGCACCAGCAATCCGGACGCTCCACCACATCGCCTCAGTGGCTTTCCTGCCAGACTCTTCATAGAATCTGGCTATCCGAAAGTGTGTGTATAGCTTGTGAGTGTGTGTGTGTGTGTGTGTGTTGGAGAACTCCCTCCTAGTTCAATTTAAGAACCGTATGCTTTTATGATTTTCTTAGTTAAACGGTTTCCTTTAGAAAACAAACTCTTGCTCATATACTGTACATGGTGTGTGTTTGTGTGTGTACTGTGATCTCTCAAGCGTTAGTTATGTTCTTCACAATAGCTTCATGCTACATTGGCTGCCACATTTAGATGAAAACAAAAACACACGTACACCTACATGTAGGGAATATTAATACTCTTTGTTGTGTAGACATCCCTGTCTGTGCTTTAATAAGATATGTTGTTGTTGTTATGTGTTCACCCCACAGCTGAGTTTCGTGAGTGAGGCTGGAGCTCCAGGACGCAGTACACTAGACAGTGTGGAAGCTGCCTATAGCAGACAGGTTTGTAATGTATCATAACACTCACGCAAGGATTGTTGTATTACATTTGTTTGATGGCTCTGTAGTGATTTTGAGATAGCTAGTTGATTATATAGTATAGTTTCTTTTAAATATGCAGCATATTTCAAAATATTTTCTGCAATATTGACCCAGACATAAAAAATTTTTGGATGTACTGTCAGACATTTTGGTTAATAATGATAATTATTTTAATTCCAACTTACTATGGTCACTAATGTGATGTCCAATACTTAATTGTTAATGTAAAACAATTTAAATTTAATTATAAAGAAAATCGAATTATACGTTATACATAAATTATTATAACGTTATCTCTAACATCTTTTATGGCGAAGATGAATAACTGTTTAATACCTGATATTAGTCACTGAGAAAACACTAATATCACTAACGTCCTGTGTGTCTGTAGTATTAATGCATATCACTGATGTAGGATGTGTAATATTGGCCTCAGGAATAAATGGGTCGTGTTCTGTGAGTTTGGCTCGATTGATCCATAAGATTGATTGGCTTGAAGGGAACATGATGGTTTAGCTCCCAATCTATCCACAGAGGGGAGGGCCGTCTCACACTCCTCCTTTGTTCTGCTTTTTTGTCAGCTCTCTCTATCGCCTTTGTGTTTTCTATCTCATAATGTGTCACCACATCATCTGCGGAGTCATCTTCACGGTCTCCGTGTCTTTTTCAAAGACCTTTTAAATATTTGTATTATTTTTGTCTTGTTCTTCATTATTCATCATAACGCTGTCTAACTGTCCAGAGCTCAGACCTGGATGCCACTCAGTCTTTGACCTTTTTCAGTCTGCGTTTCTCCTCCTTCCTGTAGATCTACATCTTCAATGAGAAGATAGTAAACGGATGTCTTCAGCCCAGTCTGAGTGATCTTTGTGCTTCAGTTGCCGAAGGCCTCGATGATAAGGTACATCACGTTCTGTCTCCGTTTGAAGTTCAGTCTTTTAGTTTCGGTGTCTAGTATTGTTTTCTCAGAGATCTGTTTTGTAGGCTGTTTTTTTAATAGAGATGTTTGTGCATGTTTTTGTAGAACGTGTCGGACATGTGGCTCATGGTGAAGCAGATGACAGATGTTTTGTTGGTGCCGGCAAAGGACACCCTGAAGTCGGGTGTCGGTGGACATGCAGATGGCCTTCATCAGACAGGCTCTGCAGTACCTGCAGAACAGGTGAGAGAAAAAGGAATAATGCAACCGTTTGTATAGAGCAAACAATCTGACAGTTTGTTCCAGGTTTTCCTGCAGAATGTTGTTTTTGCATCCACAGCCCTCACCCAAACTGATTCAAATAAAAAAAATACAACTTTTGTTCTTATATTGTTATATATAAGAACAAAAGTTGTATTTTTTTGTTTATGAAAAAAATATAAAATCATAAACAATATGATTTAATATGATTGTAATATGTAATATGATTTTTTCACTCAGTGTAAAGTCTCAAAGCTTAGTTCAACTCTGTATCTTTTCCTGCAGCTATAAAAATTACACTATGGTGACTGTGTCTGGAAATCTGCATCAGGCACAGCTGGGTGGAGCGCCCAACACGTATCAGCTGGTGTGCAGCTTCCTGAACATCAAGCTGCCGAGTCCACTGCCAGGCATGCAGGTACTGCGGCACACAGCGCAGACATCACTGCATGTGCACGCTAGGCAGCAGTGCAGCAGAGTGAGCTGCTCTGAGTCAAACTCAGCACAGTTCTGATAACAGCAGTGGATTCTGCCTGCATGAACCAATAAGCTGCTTATTTCCTACTTGAAATTAGAGCTGCACAAAATTAAAGAAAATTGTGATATGCAATAACTTGCTAAATAATGCAGTGTCATATGATTATGCTTTAAGTCTGTAAAATCAGTTTAAGTTGTATTAAAAAGTATTTAAAAACAGAAAATTATATAACCAACATATATTTTTCACTTTCTTTCTAGGAAAAGAAAGTATCACTACAACTTTTGAAAATGAACAGCCGTGTTTTTTATATGTTACAGCAACATTTGCATGCTAGCTATCTGTATAAAACTTTGACTGTGCATGATTTGGTGAAGTATTATAGTCATTAGTTATAGCAAACTATTTACGGTTTATGAAAACATTTTGATATATTGTGCGGCTCTGCTTGAAATGTCAAAAGGGAGTAAATGTTACCTGAAGACAAATATTTGCATATGTGTGTGGCAGGATGGTGAAGTTGAGGGCCATCCAGTGTGGGCTCTAATTTATTACTGCCTGCGCTGTGGAGACCCATCAGCCACTATGCAGGTGGTGAAGCAGGCACAGCATCAGCTTGGCGACTTTAAAATCTGGCTTCAGGAATACATGAACAGCCCCGATGGACGGTGAGAATGCACATACATGCACCCCAAAAACTAGATCACATCCTGCTACTGGTAACTCCCTTCCTCTTTCTCGTGCGCTTGACCCAGCTTGCTCTTTCTTCCTCTGTCACACATACGTTTTTTAAATCAGTGTGTTTAATAATTCAGTTGGATAAGCCTGTAATGTACTGAACTGCTGTATTGTGGCTCTCAGTCTCTCTACAGCCCTCGAGAATAAACTGCGGCTTCACTACCGGCGCGTGGTGCACAACAGCGCCGACCATTTACAAGCGTGCTGTCTACTGCCTCATCGGTAAATGTGACATCGCTGACAACCATGGAGAGGTGGCTGATAAAACGAGAAGATTACCTGTGGCTCAAGGTGAGCTGCTCTTTGGTTACAAATACAAACACCTTGAACACTACGGACATGTTATTATCCGTTTTAGCATGTTATGTAACCACCTTTTAAATAATGTCATTGATGCACAATATTGAAGGAAAATGCAACATGCAATACCTTGCTGTATGTTTAAATCACATGTCTGTATAACTAAGCTATATATGGCATGTGATATAATGCTTTAAATCTTTTCAATTTTAAATGTTTAAATTTGATCTGAAAAAATCTAATATATATCTAAATGTAATATATTTAATATATATTTAAACACTGAATATTACATAACCAACACGTCTACATTTGCAATATTTTTGATATGCAGCCCTGGTCAGTTGAACGCGTTTGATGGTCAGCTGATGCGTCACATTTTGTGTCATTTATAAAAAATAGCAGCACAGCCACTATCAGTCACTGTTGACTTCTGTGTACTGGTGCACTGATGTGCTAATATTCCTGCTGATGAGTCTAGACTGGTATTACAGATCATCTGTGTTTGACCGTCGCCTGAGCTACATGGAGGAGTTCATCTGAATGGACTGAGCACTGAAGCGGTTCTGATTGTTTTGAGCTGTCTCTTATCCAGCTGAATCAAGTGTGTTTTGATGAAGAGAGCAGCAGCTCTGCGCAGGACAGTATGACTCTGGCTCAGCTGCAGAAACAACTACTGGAGGACTATGGTGAGATACAGTCACTGTTTCTACAGTACAGCATCCGGCTGAACTGACATGAGCTTTTAATAAAAAAAATTCAAAAGAATTCAAAAAATATAATCTCAAATGAAATGTACAAAAATGGCTAAATTTAAATACAATGTTTGCTCTGTCAAAATATTGTACTGTGTTCACCCAGTTACTCAGAAATGTTTGAAAATGGAAAACAATCTTTTTACAAAGCTGTCAATAGTCGTTGTCACTGTCTCAGGGGTAGTTTACACCTGACAAATAATTTTGTCTCACAATTTATTACAGTATGTCGACAGTATGTCTTAAATCTGTTAAACAACTGGTCCCTTGATGAGCCAGCCATGGGCCAATTAATTTCACAGAGGCAATTAGTTATCCCACTTATCTGTGGATTGGCTCCAGTCCTACAGGAAAAGATTTAAACGGGGTTGGAAAAAGCAGGAAGTTAGTAAATATGCAAAACCTACCATTCAGTCTCTGCCAGCGTGCCTGGCCCAGATAAAAAAAGTGCACGTCATTGTGCTGTTTTCTCCCGGCTTAAACTTCTCCTTGCCCCGTTTTAAAAGGCATGTGCTTATTTTTTTCCACCTGCCTGATGAGTAAGTCTTATCTCGTCGGCGTGCAGTGTACCACATTAAAGACTCTCTCTATGGCTGATAAGACTGCTTCACTCCCAGCTGTGCTGCCATTTCGCTCCACGCAAAGTCGCAGCAGGTCTTTTCAATGCGTTTTAAGACATCAGTTTTAACGGACATCTAAATGAGAGAGGATTATTTCATCTCATGCAAATGGAAATGAAACAGCCTATTTAAGCACTCACAGCTGATGAAGATTTATGTGGAACCCATTACTGTCTTAAAGAAGTATTCAGATTCCTGCCAGCTGCC
Organism: Chromobotia macracanthus; assembly: GCA_036877525.1. Taxonomy (NCBI): domain Eukaryota; kingdom Metazoa; phylum Chordata; class Actinopteri; order Cypriniformes; family Botiidae; genus Chromobotia; species Chromobotia macracanthus. Next base: position 2,179,494 of record JAZGTH010000067.1, on the reverse strand, counting down.
TATGCATGCATATGTACATACTGCGTGTTTTATATTAATCTCTAAATGGTTTTGGATGAAGCTGAAGACTCATTAATGTGTTTGTAAATGCACTCCAGCATTATTAATACACTGTTGTAATTGTTTTCTGCAGGTGAGTCTCACTTCTCGGCCAGCCACCAGCCCTTCCTCTACTTCCAGGTGCTTTTCTTGACTGTGCAGTTCGAAGCAGCCATAGCGTACACGTGGCTTTGGTGTTGCAAGAACTCAAGCTGCTTCTCAAATTGTCGGGTCAGAGTGCACAACTCTGTAAGTTGCAACCTTTAAGTGACGTGTCAAAACGTTTGCAGAGGGTTGACTAAGACCGACAGTGCTGCTGACAGTCCTGTTCATTTGCAGACACGATAATGAGCTCAGACTGTAATGAAGCTAATGTTTGCAATTCAAAGAATGACAGTGATTTAATATAATACTGCTGTTTTAGCAGAACTAGCTTCTGGTTCAACTAAATTGCAGTATCCTAATGAATAAAGACGTGGATTTTGCACTGAAAAATGCCTCCAGAGTGGTGCAATTGTGTGGTGAATTCAACCCTCAAATTTTCATGTTCTTTAAAAGATATAGTGCAGCCCATTAGTAAACCCAACAAACATCACAGTCATGTGGATTCAGTCATAAGTGATCTTGTTAAAGAGGTTTCTGATTGGTTGCTCTCAGTGAGCCAGGAGGCTGGAGATCCACCAATGGTGCGACGGCTGAACTTCATCAGGCTTCTGATGCTCTACACCCGCAAGTTTGAGTCCACTGACCCGCGAGTGGCCCTGCAGTACTTCTGCTTCCTCTGGTACGTTGACCAGCTGACACTTAGGGTTCACCTGGTGTAACATACCGAAAGAGCTGGTCTAAGATCAGTCCCATCTGAAAGCTGTTGAGCAGATCTGTACTGTAAAAGCACCAAAACTGTTCTGAAATCAGTTTGAGGTTTTATTGGTGACTGAACTGGAAGTCTTTTTGGTTTCTTTGAAAATGCTAATTGGAAGTCCCTCTCTGAGAAAAGATTAATATGTCATGAATAACTCAGAACCTTCCACGAATGATTCATGAATAATTAAACCCGAGCCCTGCTCACTGAGAATTCATGCTAACTCACTTGTTGTTTTAAGAGACCTCACAGCAGTTGTTACAAAGAGGTGGTTGATCTTCTAAAGGCCCTTTATCTCGAGGTTTGCGTGCATATCACAAAGCGAGCACATTTCTTCACAGGCTGAAGTGTTTTCATTCTACAAATGGCATAATTGCCGTACCGCTCTGTGAGCTTGCCGCTGTTGATGTACTGTTCTCTGATTGGCCACAGGAATGAGAAGGACAGTCAAGGAGAAAACATGTTCATGCGCTTTGTCAGCGAGCTAGTCATCGAGAGCCGCGAGGTAAGAAAGGCGTACAAACTCACTCAATTTCTGCATAATTATTAGTATTATTGTTGCACCATTTCTGATATTCTGATAATATTGGGTAATATTTAACTCTCTGATTAGTTTAATATGCTTCTTGGAAGACTCGAGAAAAATGGAAGCAGAAAGGTATGTTGGGCGCATTTCTATTTTTGTGTATGCTACGTTTTTATGCGCATGCTCATTCATTATTTTGCCATTCAGCTCACAGCGTTCTGTTGACTCGGAGGCCTTCACGACACAGTTGTTCTTTGATAGCACAATTATACACTGACAGTTATGCTCATCTCTAAGCGCTGTTTGTATGAATCCCTTCAGCCTGGCGTGATTGATAAGTTTGCTGGAGACACGGGGTATCATTGCTAAAGTCGCCTCAGAGGCCGAGAACAAGGGACTGTTTGAGGAGGCCATCAAACTGTACAAGTTAGCCAAGGTGAGCTAAGCCATGGCATGGAGTTGTGTTCATCAGCCTGGAGTTGGAGAGTAGAGGTTAATAATTTTGTGTTTTTCTGGAGCTGATGAACAAATTGTCGAGTCTAATTATCGTTTAAATCAGTGAACCCCAGTCTAACAAACAGCGACTCAAAAACATGGCGGTAGCTACTGCTGAATGGTAAACGTTTATTGCCTCTCCAACTAAATAGTTATGGCGTTTCGTCCTGCAGATTGATTTGAAATGGTGCCTTGTGTTTCTGTGAGCACAGGTATCGTGCTGATGGTGTCTCTGGGGAGAAGTCTGTGGACAGCACCTTCTACCTGCTTCTGGATCTGATGACGTTCTTCGATGAGTACCATGCTGGCCACATTGATCTAGCCTATGATGTAAGGCCTTTATAAGATGCCCTTCTGAAGTTTGGTCAATCCTGCCAAGTGTTGAACCGATTAAAACTCATTTATTTTGCTCTGTCAGGTGATTGAGAGACTAAAACTGGTTCCTTTAAGTCAGGACAGTGTTGAGGAGCGAGTCGCGGCCTTCAGAAACTTCAGTGATGAGGTCAGAGATTTGCCCTTCCACCCCTCCAAGATTTTCACACATTTTATTTTCTGTTATGCATGTAATGTTTTTGTTCATGTTTTTAGTTGTAAACTTTAGATTTTTTTATTGCAGGCATGTGTCATTTATATTAGAAATACTTTCTTAGCATACGTTCAGTTGACAACGACGTACTAAAAATCCTGTTTTTACAGACCAGAGCATTGTCAAAATGATCCACTGTTCTCATGGATTCACAAAACTGTTGTATAAAGACGTGCATTTTGTAACCTGTTTTTAAAAGTTTGCATTTTTAGGCCCCCAAAACTGCATTATCACACAAACAGCTAAAGCACAAAGCGTTTTTCATTTTTAGTTCAAAACTGTGTTGTGTGAACTCCCTCTTATTGCCCTTAACTTCCTGTCCGGTATGATTTGTTTTAAAACTTTATCTGCTCTGCTGATCACCTTTTAACTGATGAGCTAAATGAGGTGGGTGGGGTTAATTTATGATAACAGGTGTTCCCGGTTACCATGAAACCTTTAAAGCGAACCTCAGTGTGGACTTCAGTTTGTTTGAGGGAATGAGTGTTGTGAGTTTGTGGAGGAAAGTTGAGCGGAAGCATTATTTATGTGTTGTTAGCTGTTGTGAGTGGGGATTGTTTGTTTAGAAGGGAGGGAAGCGAGAACAGCAGAGATACAGGGAGATGGTTCTCCTCTGAGAGTGCTGTGAGCTGGTTCTTTCAGGTTTGATTGGGTGCAGTCTTATGAGTCTTGAGAACAGAAACTGTAATAAAAATAAAGCCCATCTTCAATACCTCATCCATCCTGTTCAGGCTCTCAGACTTGGCTGAGTAAGAGTCTTTGCATTCTTTTCATGGGCTCAAGTTTTTAGTATATTGTGGTGTCATGTAAAAGCTGAAATGGCAACAGTTAAAACTAGTATTAGTAACTGTTTTAATAGAGCCAGTGTGCTTTCTGTGTTTGAGGGTTTGCAAGAGAGTATTCAGGTATATTTATATAGATATTGAATATTGTGTTATTATACAATACAAAGCCACACAGTGACCCATTTTGGTCATGGTTATGAGCGTTGCCATAGAAACAAATATTAAATCTGAGCGTGTGAACTGCTTAGATTTGTCTTCTCTTAATTGCACGTTGTGAGCGCAGTATAGTTTCAAATGCTGATCAGTTAACACTGTTCCACATGAATCCAAAATACCAACAGGATGTTAGTTCGTTTCAGTATTTACTCAACAGACTGACTGATGTCTGCTGAGACTAAAAACCTTGACCTTGACGTGACACTCGCTTTGACATTGATAGTCTCTGCGTTGTGTCGTAACCTTTCTGTAGGTAAGGAATAATTTGTCTGATGTTCTTCTCGCCACAATGAATATTCTGTTCATGCAATACAAGCGTCTGTAGGGGGCAGCAGCGGGCACACCAGGAAGACCGCAGCGGACACTAGAGGGCAGAGACACAGTAAGAACACTACAACAACTCCAATGTCCAATGTGGCTTCTGTTCATATGAGCACTGTTCATTATGCCCTGGACAATGGACACCTCCTTAGGAAATGTCTGTAAATCCTGATATATGAGACTGACTCAGTTGCACAACTGCAGTTGTGTTTGTCTGCAGTTTGTCATTCGGTTGTTTGTTTTCTCTGCAGCTGCTGCGCAGTCAGGCCCGAGCACTTATTACCTTTGCAGGGATGATTCCGACACCAATGCCCGACTGGTTCAGATGGAGGTCTTAATGAACTGAGATCTTCCCTGATCTTCTCCCGCAGTTCCCCTTCACTGTCCTCATTCCTTCATTATTTGGTGTCCATTTCTGTTTGTTTTTGTTCATAATGTGAAATAAAAAATTAAGTTTTAATTTTGCTTCTGTTTCTTTATATCGTAAACCCTCATTTCTTTTTGTTTGTTGTTTTTAAGTTAAAGTTCTCATTGTTTTGTCCTGACAGTGTCTTCATTTCTGTTGATTTCATCCAGCTTGCATGAATCTTTCCAAGCCATAGTCTAAGGTTTCATGAAGGTTATTTGTAATTACATACAGTAAAATAATACAAAATAGGCCATTGAGAATATAGAATTACAGTCCTATACAGCATGATACTTCATTTCAAACCATCAGTTTATAGCTCTCTGATATGTTCTTTGAAAACAGTGAGATCAGAGGTAGATTTGGTGGTTACTAACAATCTGTGTTGTACTACATTCAGGGATCTTTTGGGTAAGGAAATATAAAGGCATTTTAAAAACAATGTTTTCCAGACCTGAAGAAAACATGTTTTAAGTCATTGACGTTTTTATTGTGTAGTCTAACATATATTATAGTATATTATACATTGTATTCATATTCTGTTTGATCACAAGCCACCATTGTGTCTAATCTGTGAGCAAATCTTTCCAGTCAGTTCTTTTCACTTCATTTTAACCTGAAAACAAATGGCATTGGTCAGAAAGTGTGAGAACCGTGTGCATTTATTTATGTATATTTATTTGCCTCTGTTTTGGTTTGCACCTGCGTTCCTCATCAAATCTAGATCTAGAGAGAGAGCAGGAACATACGTCTCTGACATAGATTCAGCAGATGGAGGGTTGTGGAGGAAATGCCCGGAGAACACACAGATGGACATTTTGGCTACATCAGTATCTGCTCCAGTCTCTGAGCCTTTTTAACTGTTGACATCTGGCAGGATAATTATTGTGTTGCTTTAAAGGCAAGATGGGGAGGAAACATGACTGTTGGGGACGTGTAAACTGTAGCTCACACTTGAAACAAAATCATTTCTTAAATGACGTGTGTTGTATGGGAACTCGTGGAGAAGCACTGCAGGAGTCACACGTCTTGACGCGATGCGTGAGGTGTGTGTGCTGCAGCTGGTGTTGTGAATCAGGCCGATGTCACAGGTCCGCGATAAACCGGCTATTTCACAACACCAGGGTGGCCCGGCACCGCTGACCCCGACACCAGACAGAGAGCAACCCCGAAGACACAGATCACTTCACCCAGCCCCTTATTATCTGTCTAATAATCTGTCTAGTAATGTGAACATGTCCCCTAAAATGATGCCAGTGGTTGTGTGAAATAAAACTTTGATATAACTTTAAGATTAAGGTTTAGAAATGTGTGTATATAAAAATATACTTGTGCATATAATGTATATATGCATTAGCTATAGATAATTTATATAGTGTCCAAATGTCCAAGGTCTTTTAAATAAAGAAAATTTGTTTATATTTGACCAAGTGTTTCTCATTCATTTTTGAAATCCTAAAATGTTTTTCTCTCTTGAATGGCATTTTAAAGTCTCAGACTTGTAGACTCCAATGTATATATAATAATAAATGAAAGAATGTTTAATTCATGATGACAATCTATTTGAACACAGCTGCTCATCTCATCTTATTTTTTAGAATATTGTATTCCAGTGAATACTGGGACATTTCAGGTTATCCCTGCTGTTTTATTTCCATTAAAATCGACATTATTTTGGTTTAATTACGCATGATTTTATGCATTAGGAAAACTCAGCAGGGTAACGTACAGTAGAAGCATTTTCAATCTGAAACACTCTTAACTCTTTGTTATGACAGATTCCTGCAGGCAACACAAGGATTTCAAAATGACCAGTAGCTGGTTTTCTGCTGTGTGTCTATTAATAGAAGTTTAATCAAAACTGGGTTTCAGAGAAGAGCACGTGTGGGTACGTTTGTAGGATCTGCACTAATTACTTTGAAAAGGCTTCACCTTCGGGGCTTCTGGACCAATTTCAGCAGAAATAATTACTAAACCTGAAGCTGCTCCGGGGTCATGTGAATGCTGGACGTTTGTCTTTCAGTTAATGAGGAACTGTGATTCAGCGATCAGTCATTGATCAAGGCAAAAGTCTTTCACCTCATGATGAGTTGCCACCACTGAAATGAAGGTCACTATGGGATGGAATGCACTGTACACTCTTTATAAAAGATTTCTTAAACAGCAGGTTCTTCACAGCGATGTTATAAAAGAAACATTTTTGGTTATCCAAAGAACCATTCAGTCAAAGGTACTCAAAATAATAAATTCTTTCCTACATTTTTATAGTGTAAAGAACCTTTTTCCACTATAAAAACCTTTTATGAATCAGAAAGGTTCTACGGATGTTAAAGGTTCTTTACGAAACCATACAGCCAAACATGGTTCTTCTTTAGCATTGTGCAGCACCTTTTAGAAAAACGTGTCTGCCAAAAGCATGAATGTAAATACTGTTCAATAATTCTTTCAATAACAGAAGCAGACCACATGTCTGCTATAGAAATATGTTGTATATTGTTTCTCAGTCTCTTGTGCAACACAAGACTCTCTTACAGACCACAGTTGTCCTTGAGAACCCATGGCAAGGATATCTTATCAAAGATCTTATCCAGTGCACCTTCTTATGATGTTTACAAGCCCCAGTACAAGCTGAAGGCTTGAGGCCCTACAGTGACAATTAAAAATTAATGACTGATAGAAAAGGTCCAGAATATGTTCTGACACTAATTAAACATTTAAAAGTGGTTCCTTCCTGCTCAGGTATAATATAAGCCCTCATACCACTTCCTCCCTTCACTCTGTTACTTCACTTATAGTGGAGATACCAGGCCAATGAAGGGATGAATCTGACAAACAACAGAAGTCAGTTCCCAGTGTCTTCACTGAGCAATGGAGACGACCGCAGATTCAGTTTGGGCGGATGTAGCAGTTACGACACTGACAGCATCGCCTCATGTAGCTCTGGAGTCTTTTCTGGATATGACACGCTGGATATGCCACCAAGTTACGACTTCTATACCAACACTGAAGTTTTTGGAAGATCGAAGAAATCAAGACCTTCTCTGTTTCAACTTCATTCCAACCCTCAGGTAGGACCAGACACGGCTTTCACAATTAATTATATTTAAAAATCATACCGAAAGATATCAGTGATATCTTCTCGCCTAAAAGAAGATTCACCTGATTTAATATATATTCTAACTGCTAAAAACACAATTATGGTATCAGTATAAAGAATTCACATATTATTTTCCTAAGCTAAATTGAGTTCTCCTCCAGGATGACCCCTCTCCTCCTCCTCTGTATGAGGAGAACAGTTTGGACAAGCCCAGCCCGGAGGAAGAGGAACCAGCAGAACCTCCACCAGAACCAACACGCTTTGGATGGGCTCAGGGTGTCATGGTAAAACAACAGACACTTAATCAATGTCCAAATGTCCAAATCAAGTCAAGCTCAAAACATTTGTAGATGTTCTGTAGCTTTGAACGCCTTCAGTTCCAACAGCACTGCTGTATCTTCTGCTCCCTTTAGATCCGCTGTATGCTGAATATCTGGGGAGTTATTCTTTACCTGAGGCTTCCCTGGATCACAGCTCAGGCAGGGATCGGTATGTCAGCCTCTGCTGTTATCTCTCTTGATCTTAAACTTTTTTGTGTGTGTTTAACAGTAAACGTTTCCCGTATAGATCTTATGAGAAACCTCAGGGCTGTTAAATGACGTATTAGTGCGATACACACTTGTGTGTGTTTCTACATTATTTCCTATTAAAATGAACATGTTCCACTTTCTCATCTCAAAGGTCTGACGTGGGTTATAATCTTGGTTTCTTCTTCTATAACGGGCATCACTGGACTCTCCACATCAGCCATTGCCACTAATGGAAAAGTTAAAGGAGGTAAAAACTGGAGTAGATTTGACTAAAACTGTACTGTAAAAATTACATCAATAAGGTATTATTTTTATAAAGGAAAATGTTAAATATTTCTGGAAATAAAAACCAAAACTGTCCCACTAACGGTTTCCATCTAAGACATGACTAAGGTTTACGTTAAAATGCGTTAACTGAAGTTTGGTCCCCATAAGCTTTCCATAGTCTTTTGTGCATTTATTGTATGAAGATCAGTTATAAGTCAGTTATTCTCACTTACATTAATTATCTGCAGAACGTAATGTTTTGCAGTAATTGAAACGGATGTTCATTATTGCAGAATGAAATGCAGTTTGCAATAGATTTCATTCACAATATTATGTCTGATTTATAAAACAGATTGTACCTCTCAATTACTTTAATTGTGACAAAAACGACATGACATGAAAACTTAATGTAAGGTCAATTACATTAAAAATCATTTGGGGCTTAACCCAGGATCTCACGTGCCACCTGTGCTCCCCAATTATATGATATTGTCCAACCACGTATGTTTTTTAATACTTATCAGAGCTGCAGCAGATTAGTGTTGAGTCACAGTCTTCATGTTTCTTTTCTTCAGGAGGAACATATTTCCTGATCTCTCGTAGTTTGGGCCCAGAGCTCGGCGGCTCCATTGGCCTTATATTTGCTTTTGCTAATGCTGTAGCCGTGGCCATGCACACTGTGGGCTTTGCTGAAACAGTGCAGGCACTCATGCAGGTGCGTGAGTGCAACATTCTATTGCTCAGCGGTTGCTCGTTCATACTTCACGAGACATACTGGAGCTATAAGTTTTATTTACTTATATTTTAGTTAATTTATTCTCTGACTTTGGTGAACAAGTGAACAGTTTATAGATTGTTGTTAATGCTCTCTTTTGGAACTCAAAAATAGAAAAGTGGAATTGCTCAAATCTTTCTCATGAATAAATTTGAGAAGCATTCCTAAGGTTGCAAAATTAAATAAGAAGTTACCTGACTACTGCTCATGTTTTTTGGCACACTTCATTTGTATTCTTTCTGATCCTCACATCAGGAGACTGAGGTCAGTATGGTAGACCGACTGAATGATATTCGCATCATCGGAGTGATTACTGTCACCTGCCTGCTGGCCATCTCAATGGCTGGAATGGAATGGGAGTCCAAGGTTTGTTTCAAAAACAAAACAAATTTAAGCAACTGGATTACAGCAAGACCAAAAATATTACTCCAGTCTGGGTTTTGTTTTCCTCTCAGGCCCAGATCCTGTTCTTCTTGGTCATTATGCTCTCCTTTGCCAGTTACCTTGTGGGAACCATCATCCCATCAACTCCACAGAAGGAAGCTAAAGGATTTTTCAGTTACAGAGGTCAAAAGGCAATTTTGTCAGTGTGTTCCAAATATGCTAATAAAAACATGTCCTCCATGTCTCATGTCCTCAACGTTTGTGAGATTACACAACCATATGTTCTTCATAAGGTGTCTTCATTTGTGTCCAACAGCTGATGTTTTTGCGGCTAACTTTGTGCCCGGCTGGCATGGTCCGGAGGGCACTTTCTTTGCCATGTTTTCCATCTTCTTCCCTTCAGCTACAGGCATTCTTGCAGGGGCCAACATCTCTGGAGATCTCAAGGCAAGATTAGCTGCAAAAACTCCAAATGTTTCTTTAAAATAAAACATTTTATTAGGCATATTGAGCCTATGAACCCTTGTTTTTCTGGCTGTTGTTCGCACACACGCACAAACCCTTCGACAGGATCCTAATGTTGCTATACCCCGTGGCACCATGCTGGCTATTTTTTGGACCACTATGTCTTACCTCATTATCTCAATTACTATTGGTGAGTATTATAAGTGTCTGCCCATGCAACACTTACACTCATGCTGTTTGCCTGCTCCTGAGCTATTTCATTGCATTTCAGGCTCCTGTGTGGTGCGAGATGCTTCTGGTAGTTTGAATGACACATTTATCCCCACTGTGCCTCATGGGGACTGTTTGGGTGTGTCCTGCAACTACAACTGGAACTTCACTGAATGTATCGCCAACAAGACCTGCCCTTATGGGCTCATTAATAATTACCAGGTAATCATTATGTCTGAATGTTTCTTAACAATTTGACAGTTATGGAGCATGACAAGATCAAATATTTCTCTTCGATATTATATAAACCATTATTCAGACACTTAAACATCAGTTTTTCACATCTCTCTCAGCCAAAGCTGCATGTGTATGTTCTGGGCAGTTAGTGTGTAATTTCTGATGCATTATGATGTGGTGCTCATGTGAGCAGTACAGGTTTGAGTCTGGCTGACGTCATTTCCTATTTCCCATCTCCTCTCCCCATCATTTTCTGTCAAAAAAAAAAATATTTTCAGATAATTAAATATTGAAATAAGAAATTAAAATATAATATAATAAAATATGTTCTTCTGTTCTATATTACAGACTATGAGCATGGTCTCTGCATGTGCTCCTCTCATCACTGCCGGAATTTTTGGAGCGACGCTTTCATCAGCTCTGGCTTGTCTTGTATCCGCTCCTAAAGTTTTCCAGGTAATCGGCCCTTCATTGTACAGAGCACAAAACCTCTTGTGTTTACGCATCAGGCCCTTTATTCTTTATCTTTTTCCATGTCTCTCGATAGTGCCTTTGCAAAGACAACCTGTATCCAGGCATTGGATTTTTTGGGAAAGGTTATGGAAAGAATGATGAACCCTTGAGGAGTTATATGCTGGCTTATGTCATTGCTGTATGCTTCATTCTTATTGGTAGGCTACCAAACCGAAGCCCTGTGCCTCTAGATTCACTCCCACATCTTCTCTACACTGTAAACTGTTTACTGTAGACATTTACTGTAGACAGTTTACCTACAGACAGTTGTCCTTGTGTTTATATTTCAGCGGAGTTGAACACCATTGCTCCCATCATCTCCAACTTTTTCCTCTGCTCCTACGCCCTCATCAACTTCAGCTGCTTTCACGCCTCCATCACTAACTCACCAGGTGAGCACTACAACAAGTCAGAATGGATGGAGCTAACAGTTTATACCGTAATATTTACACTCATCATTTCTAAACAGATTTTAATAGCTGTTTGCAGATCAGCAACTGGTTTGCTTTTCCTGCAGTAGAATTACATTCTTTTACAGCCATTCATAACGTTATAACTCACAATTCTAAAGTGTTTGGTGCTCTTTATTGTTCAGATATTTAAGTCTGCTCCAGCCAACAGAGAACGTTCTCAGAACGTTGGCTAACATTTTTGAAAATAATAAAAAATGTATTACAAAATAAAAAATGGACATTTTAAACATTCCTATAACATTCAAAATAACATTTTTAACAATTTTGTTCCTCTAATGTTTCCATTAAGTAACATTCTAACCTAAACAACCTAAAACTGTTAGCTGGGGCAAATGTTTCTTCCTGTGTGTGTGTGCAGGCTGGCGTCCAACGTTTCGATTCTACAGCAAGTGGTTGTCTTTGCTGGGAGCTGTGGTGTCTGTGACCATCATGTTTCTGTTGACCTGGTGGGCCGCTCTCATAGCCATTGGCATTATTATCTTCCTGCTGGGATATGTGCTCTATAAAAAGCCCAGTAAGACACTCTATGTAGCTTTTGGTCTTTGTGAAAAATAATTTGTTGTATGAACTTTTATTAGTCCATCATGTGCATGATTATGCAGCCATAACTTCATGATTTATGAAATTGTGTTTATACATTTTAGATGTCAACTGGGGCTCGTCAGTCCAGGCCAGCTCATATAACATGGCACTGTCTCACTGCGTAGGCCTCAACCAAGTGGAAGACCATATTAAAAATTACAGGTACATAAATGCCCCCCCCCCACCCCCGCAGGTCAACTCATAGTACATCAATTCTGTACTTATTCCTTCCATGTTGTTGTTTGTTTGCCATTAGGCCTTGCTGAAGAATATCCCATATGTTTTTTCTCTCTCTCTACTTCTGCTATCGCTTGTTCTTCCTCGTCACTTCTTCCTGTGTCCTACTTTTTTCCATCTGTTCTTTCTCTCAGGCCACAGTGTCTGGTTCTCTGCGGGCCGCCCTGCATGCGACCTTCCATGGTGGATTTTATCAGCACCTTCACCAAGAACCAGAGCCTGATGATATGTGCAAATATCATTATGGTGAGTCTGGCATTACAAACAGCCAGCAGCAGGGTTCTAATAACCATGAACCATAAACTAACTTCAAAATACTTTCCCATTTCTTTCTAACTCTAAACTCTCTTTAACTTGTTCTCTTAAATTCAATTCAATTTTATTTATATAGCACTTTGTACAAAGTTACATTGCTTCAAAGCAGCTGTACATATTAACTGTATCTTTATAAACTGTACTAAACACTGTATCTGTGTGACTGACTGTGTGTTATTGACAGGGGGGGCCCTCACCAGACACAGCGGACTCAGCCAAGACTGCTGTTCATTTGAACTGGCTAAACAAGCGCCGCATAAAGTCCTTCTACCACACTGTAGTTGCTGATGACCTTCGTGCTGGTGTAAAGACGTTGCTGCAGGTCAGTCATGTCCCATAATGCACCATGCTACACAATCTAATACATCATACACCCAAAACAAACATCATTTATTTCACTTTTCTGTGTCTGATGGTGCTGTACCACCAAAATGAATCTCATGGTTTGTTGATGTATTTTTGTGGTGGTCTGTTTCAGAGTACGGGATTGGGTCGGATGAAGCCGAATGTTCTAGTGATGGGATTTAAAAGGAACTGGCGTAAAAGGCAACCAAGCATCATAGAAAACTATATTGGAATTTTGCAGTATGTGTATCACATATTTTTTTATTACTTTTTCAACAATATATTCTGATGATAACCACATCTCTGAGGCATGTGACAGTTTACTCTATATGTTTTTAGTGATGCGTTTGACCTTCAATATGGTGTATGTGTTCTTCGGATGAAGGAAGGTCTTGACATCAGTCGCACAATGCAGGCACACGGTCAGAATTTCAAAACTCCACGTTTATTCACTTTGCAATTTATTCACAAGCTCTTGATTGATAACAATGACCCCTAAAAGACACTGCGACTGACTGAATGTGACTCCTTTTATCACAGTGAATCTGGGGTTCGAGACATCCACTGAACAAGGAACTGGCACAAAAAAACCCACTGATACTACAACACCCACAATCGACACATCATGTATGCATCCAAACCCTCAAATCCTCGGGCCTTTACATCAGACCAGATGTAATGTGAGCACTCTGCACCAAAACATTTGCTTTCTGCTGTTCCATGTGTTTCAGTGGACCCTGAGACACTCATGGCCACGTCCCAGCCCGCCACTGTCTTTCAGTCCAGGCAGGGAAAGAAGAACATTGATGTGTACTGGCTCTCAGATGACGGGGGTGAGTTATATTGATATTCTATAGATCCATATTTATAGCAGATGCTATAATAACCCAGTATGAGTGTGTTGTCAGGTCTGACTCTGCTGGTGCCGTATCTTCTGACCCGTAAGAAGCGCTGGGCCAGATGTAAAGTCAGGGTTTTTGTTGGAGGTGAAGCTCAACAGATTGATGAGCAGAAACAAGAGTATGCATGACTTGTCATACTATTTGTGACTATTTGTGACAACGTTACACATATAACCTGAATATGAAATGATTTCATAATTAGTCATCCATATTTAGCATTCACTGTTTACTAACAATTTATTTTAGCCGATTAAATATCTTCTTGCTCAGGTGTAAAGGTAGAAAAAGCTTATGGTCTATGTATTTTCATTACCAGTATCCTCTACTGTAAGTTTGCCAAGAAGAGCCATTACACAGTGTGTGTGTGTGTGTGTGTGCATCTGTGTGTATGTGAATTACAGGCTCAAAGCTCTGATCAGCAGGTTTCGTCTGGGTTTCCAGGATATTCAAGTTCTTCCTGACATCAATGCAAAACCGCAGTCTGAACAGTAACGTGTCTCTCGCTCTCTTTTCATTCTGATAAATCTTTCTGACTTGCTGTGGGATTTATTTGAATTTTAAATAAATGTATTTCTGACCTCCACTTATTAAAACAGCATAAAGAGATTTGAAGATCTTATAGCTCCGTACAGAGTGAGCACAATCCCAAAGAACGATCAAGAAGCTCATGAAACTACAAGCGGCTGTCCCTGGATGGTGTCTGATGATGATGTGGAAAAGTTCAAAGATAAGGTAATTAACTGAGTATTTTAGTACGTCTGAATGGTGCCATTCCAAGAATTCATATTTGAGACCCTGTATTTTATGAAATCTGTCATATTTTGTGTCCTGTATTTGTGAAGTCCCTTCGACAGATCCGCCTGAATGAAGTTATTCAAGACTACTCAAGAGATGCTGCGTTGATTATTGTGTAAGTGTTATTTATACAGGATGTGTTGCCATGACATCATTATGATGTCATTCTGCAGCACTGAATCAAAGTGTCTGACTGTTTAACTGTGAGCTGAGTGAATTTCTCATCACATTTCTCACGTCATTTTCATGTGTCTTCGGTTTGGCAGATCTATGCCTGTGGGCCGAAGGGGGGCATGTCCTAGTGCCCTTTACATGGCTTGGTTAGAGATTGTGTCACGTGACCTCCGACCTCCGGTTCTTCTTGTTCGAGGCAATCAGGAGAACGTGCTGACGCTGTACTGCCAGTAAAGACACCTTTACCTGACACAGCTGATCACATGCTCGCAGCTAATGGAAAGAGATCCAAAAACTTGTTAATGGCTTGTTAAAATGACGTTATGACAGATGTTTTTTATTTCATGTTGTGTGTAATACTTACGTTTGTTCTTCCTAACGTGTTGTCTATATACCTTTTTATGTTCTGTTCAAAATCTTACATGGCATACGATAGTTTTTGCTGCATTTGATATTAGTATATATTGATGATTAGTAGCTTTCTCCACAAGCACCAATACAAACATGCCTTTAGTCACATAAGATCCTCTTAAAAGCAGAAATTAAGTGTAAGAATCATAATAATCACTCATTATTTACAAGCCTTTCTGTTGATTACCTTAATTCAACAATTGCATATATAATATATAATATATATATATATATATATACTTTTTCCTTTTTGTAATGACTGAAACATTTTGTAAAATGTTACGAAATATGTTTAATAAATTACTACTGAATATTAGAGGCGTTTTATGTCACTCTTTATAAAAACATTAAACTCACACTGTACTGTACGAAGAACACAACAACTCGTCCTCACTGCGCATGCCCAGTGCGTGGG
The DNA here is from genome assembly GCA_036877525.1 of Chromobotia macracanthus. NCBI lineage: Eukaryota > Metazoa > Chordata > Actinopteri > Cypriniformes > Botiidae > Chromobotia > Chromobotia macracanthus. The sequence continues at coordinate 2,164,131 of JAZGTH010000067.1, read as the reverse complement.
GCTCCGCGATAGGCTCGCGTCCGGCCGCGAGCGAGCGGCAGCCAATCACAGGCGGCCACCGTGTGTTTGTAAACAACGCACGCAAATCCTTCATCCCGCACAGAGTCGCCGGAGCGCGCGCGTGCTGTCGTGAGGTTTGTAGTTTTATTGTTAGTTTTGTTGTTAGTTTTGTAGTTTTATTGTTAGTTTTGTAGTTTTATTGTTAGTTTTGTTGTTAGTTTTGTAGTTTTATTGTTAGTTTTGTAGTTTTATTGTTAGTTTTGTAGTTTTATTGTTAGTTTTGTAGTTTTGTTGTTAGTTTTGTAGTTTTGTTGTTATTTTTGTAGTTTTGTTGATAGTTTTGTTGTTAGTTTTGTAGTTTTATTGTTAGTTTTGTTGTTAGTTTTGTAGTTTTATTGTTAGTTTTGTAGTTTTGTTGTTAGTTTTGTAGTTTTATTGTTAGTTTGTAGTTTTGTTAGTTTTGTTAGTTAGTTTTTTCATTGTTAGTTTTATTGTTAGTTTTGTAGTTTTATTGTTAGTTTTGTCTTGAGTTTTGTAGTTTTATTGTTAGTTTTGTCTTGAGTTTTGTAGTTTTATTGTTAGTTTTGTCGTGAGTTTTGTCGTTTTGTTTACGCGATTCGTCACATCTGTAAAGGCAAATGGAGAGTCCCGAGCTGTCGGAGATCGCGCTGATCATTAAAACGCCGAATCAGTTTCACGGCGATCAGCTGATCGCGGGAGTCCGGCTGCACTGGACGGTGAAGGAGCTCAAATGTCACCTCGCCAGGATTTATCCCAACAGCCCGGTAGGATTTCCACCATAAACATGTCGGTGTACATCTACCGTCATAACATACATTAACATTAACATCTAGACTGTATTTCACTTCCGGTTTGCAGTCATTTCTTTTCAATGCAGCTTTCCTTTACATATTTAGGGTTATATCATTATAGCTCTTTCACATGCAGTTGCATGCATTACAACATTTATGCAATGCGTATCATAATGCATTCAATACAGTGCATTTTACACTCACTCATCTGTGAGGCATATAAATATCTGTGAAGATTGAAGGTGATGTTTGGACTCATTTTCCTCCAGGCTGAGAAAGATCAGAGGCTCATTTACTCGGGCAAGCTGCTTTCTGACGGCCTGTACATGAGAGATGTTTTCTCTAAGGTGAGGAAACATTGACAAGCACTTTAAAACTGCTGGACATGATGCGAATTAATAGCAAGATTCAAGAGACACACATGAAATGTATGAGACATGCAAAAAAGATATAGTTATAAATCAATATAAGAGTCATGTTTTAAACACAATCTGTCAGAGCTTTCTTTTACAAAAAAACGATTCTTTCTTTGGTGATTGTTTTTGCCACCTCAAAACACATCGTCAAACGCTTCCTTAACAAAGAGCTAAAAAGTATCGAGGTTTGCATATGTCGCACATGTTTGGTTTCCAGATACCAAATGTTTATCCAGAGAGACAATCTGTTTTTTGTCTTCTATAAATAGGTACCTTCAGATACCAAGCCCACTCTTCACTTGGTGTGTGCTCTGAGACCCCAGCCTGCTGCCCAACCAGGAGCAAGACCCAAAGTATGTTTCTCCTGATTTACATGTGTTTGCATTATTCTCCAACATTTATAATACTGCATTTAATTCTACCAAAAGCACCAGTTATGGAAGTAAGTAATGAAAGCCGTATTCGTATGAGCTGAAAAACTGTTATGAGAACAGTCACATGGTGAAGGAGGTATTAGAGTGTTTCTGTAAGCTTCACACTTGAGTTTTATAAAGGAAGTTTATCGGATCAGTTCACAGTGTGTTTAGTGTTAATGAAACTGAGATGTGTTTCTCAGGGGAAAGTGCTGTTTCAGTTCGGTGGAGATGTCACAACACCGCTGCTGTCTTCCTCTTCCTGTAACACGATTCAGATTGTGGTGTATTGTCATGCACCTGTTCTGCTCATCCTGTTCAGAAAGCTGTTTCTCATCTGTGTGCAGCAATCCACAGCACAGCAGCAGAGCGTTCAGTCCTCACCAGCTGCTGGCCGAAGCACAGAGTCTGCTTCTCCAGTGCCACCCCTAACCTCTGCACCCTCTCCGGATGGCATAAGGCAGCGAGGTCACGCTGTCTCTGCCGCATCCACTGCCACTAATACAAGCACATCTATGTGAGTTTGGTTTGAACCATAAAATTTTCACCCAGTCATTGCATTCGGGCCAATGTAACAAACCATGTATACGTTCATGTGTTGGAGGAGGTGTGGCTTTGGTGAGCACTCTGGAGGGCGGGATCTTATGCTTTTAAAGCTAGCTTGCTATTGTTGGCCTCTCCAAACTTGTCTTCTTTTTTTATACTTATATATATAAAGTTATTTTTAATATTTTTAAAAACTATTTTTTGCAGGCCTGTAACAGCAGCAATGAATCACCCAGTCTTTCCCACCTACTCCCTGTACAGTCCACAGCAGCTTCTGTGGCTACAGCAGATGTATGCCCGCCAGTACTACATGCAGTAGTAAGTGATTGAGACTTCCTACCGAGTGTACTTACCACCCCATTCACTTCACCAGAATGGTCTAAAACATCACAGGTACTTTCTCTTGATATGTTGTCCAGCACTAACTGTGTGTTTGAATGCTGTGGTCTTACAGTCATGCTGCCATGGCAGCTGCCGCTTCAGCTCCAGTGGCTGCCTCTGCTTCCTCACTTCCTGTTGCCCCTCATCAAGCCGCAGTACCTGGAGCTTTAGCCAATCAGGGCCCCATCAACAACCTGCCAGCCAATCAGAATGCCCCAGGTCCTGCTTTCATTAATCCAGAGGGTGCCAATCAGAATCTTCGTATGAATGCTCAGGGTGGACCAGTGATGGAAGATGAGGAGGACATGAACCGTGATTGGCTGGACTGGGTGTACACAGCATCCCGACTGTGTGTCTTCCTGAGCATTGTATACTTCTACTCCAGTGTGAGCCGGTTTATCCTGGTCATGAGCAGCTTGCTGATTATGTACCTGTAAGTTTTAAGCTTTAATATAAATACTTTATTTTGTAAACAAAATAATCAGTTTGTTACTGCGGTTTGTCTTGAGAATGTGGTCTGAACTCTGATGGGGCTTGCTTTTGAAAATTTGCATTTATAATAATTATAATTAGTGAGTACATTACTCATTGTTGACTTAAATTCTAGGTTTATTGACAAACGGGGAGAAAAATTATGATTTATTATAAGCTAACACATATTCCTGACAGAATCTGTAAGCACAGTTACACCTGCTGTTATGTCATTTCAGACATTGGGCCAGTCATCTGTGCACAAACTCACATGTGCACATTCATGAGCAATATGAAAGGAATAAATCTGGTTTACACAAAGCAGAAATTACACAGGAAACACAAAAAACACATCTCCAGCTGATATGACTGGGGCTGTTTTTCAGGCTAATTAAATACTGAGTTCTCATACTTCATCTCTGCAAACGTGGTGGTTTGTCTGCAGATGTGTGTGGGTCTCAGGCAATCATTAGCTTGATCTGAGGGGGTTCAGTGTGGGGAACTTAGCAGATCTCCTGACAGAGCACCAGTCGAGCACAGACTGGCACAGAACCCAGAACCAGCTTAATTCTGAAGAAACTCAGTCTGTCTAAACATTGTTTTTGCTATTCTGGCTTTTCCTTCAGACACACAGCGGGCTGGTTTCCTTTCCGACAAAGGGGCCAAGCAAGACCTCATAACCAGCCAGCACCAGAGGTCATTCAGAACCAGCAAAACCAGAATGAGAACAGACATCCCGAACCAGTGAGTGATAGTTTATTTCAGGTAGCTGTAAAATAGAAAATAAAATGCTTCACTTGTACTTGCAGTTGTAAAGTGGAGTGTGTGAGTGAGAGTGTGTGCTCACTAATGCTTCCTTTGTCTGAAAGGTGGAGCCCCCTGCTGGAGAGGAGGACGCAGATGAGGCTCCGGAAGAAGTTGTTCAACCTCCCATGACAGCAGTGCCTGTTCCCCCAGTTAGACCACCTATCCTCTGGACTGCCTGGATCTTCTTTAAAGCCTTCTTTGCTTCTCTGATACCAGAGGTTCCACAAGGGGTGGCAAACTGATTAAAACAGAGCCAGACAGACTAAAGTAACGGGAGTCAAAACCAGACTCAGAGCCCATGACCTGACCATTTGGACTGAACATGATTAATGAAGGTTATAAATCACTGATTTCTTTTGCTCATTGAAAAGGGAGCATTTTTGAGTCCTGTTCTGATTGACAAACCTGAGCAAAATATGTATCTCTTCCTTTTTTCCAAATGGTTGCACATTACATGGAGATGTAAATACTTCTGGATGGTTTTCACAAGCACTTTAGGTCCTCATTGACATCAGTGGGATCAGTGTCTTGGTCTGATCCTCTTTGTTAGGCTCCTGTCACCAGGCTTTGTTTTCATGGAGTGCTTTACGATGAAGTGACCCAAAAATAAAATTTGGACTTCTACAATGAAGGCCATAGGCATATGCATTTGTGGCACTTTGAAGGTCTTGGAAATGGTGATTATTTCTGTTTTTGCAAGGAGAATACAATTACCTATTCTATTGTAATTATGAAACAAGTAATGTGTTCATGAATGTCTGAATGAAAGATCTGGAATGTGTAGGTACTATGAGAAGAATCTGTAAGAATCTAAACTCAGTAAGCAGTAAGAGTTAGTTGTTGACCTCACTTTGAATTTTGTGTTGTCTTTACTTGAAGACACTGCACTCTGGTACTTGAAAGGACAAAAGAAACCAAAAGAGAAATAGTTTGGTTAGACAAAAATACAGTTTTTAATCTGGTGTTTATCAACACTGTAACATGCTGTTTTTTATTTTATGTGTAACATTTTTTTTGCTTTGTTGTAAGCATTATTATATACACATCTTTGTACAAGGAAATTGAATAATAAACCATTTGTTTCAGTTTCACTTTAAAAGGCTTTTGTGTAATGTATTTATATAAGTATAAGAGAAATGTGTTACAATAACTTGTCTAATGTCTGGGTGATGGGCAGCATGTTTTTCTCTTGTTCTTAATTCTTATTAGACTTTTAACATTTGAACTTGTGATTCTTGGCTTTTCTACTTCACACTGAGGCTCTCATCGACTGCTCGTTCTCCAGCTGATAAACATCAGAACTTGTTTGTATGCTTTGTTCCTTTCTAAAGCCACTTCCTGTGCTCTGGTGATGAAGTCCAGACAGTGTCGTAACAGTGAGGTTACTACAGGGTATTACATCCATTTTCACACCTATGAGTATGAACCCCTGCATGGATTTTAGGCTGGCCTTGTCTGCTCTGTGCTATGACCATTTTTTTGTTTTGTACAGAAGAATTTTAAGAATGTTCTGTTTACAGTGGTAATAGCCTTGAACATCATATGTTCATTGACCCCAGGGGCACTTTCTCCTCCATTCTTCATTCTTACAACCCCTTTGGGGTTACACCTCAATCTGTCCGTTGGGTCCCTCCTTCTCAAATTCTGGTTCAATGAAAACTGAGCTCTTTCAGAGGCCCTAATATCAGATACGGTATAAAGACAAAAGGAGGAAAGTGTAACACTGCTTGTTTCTCAGTCTGGTCAGAAGAACTTGCCTGCATGTTTACAGGAGCTTTGTGCTGGTTTACCTGCCCTGCTGTCGTCTGTATGTGTATCAGTCTCTCTGCTCTCTGTTTCTGTGTAGTCAGTACTTTTAAAACAGATGCAAATACAGTGCAAATGCAAATGGTAATAATTGTACTGCGACAGAAACCAACACGATTAAGGATTTTAGTCAAGAGCAAGCTTGAGGTTAATAGAAATATGCAGTCCTTTTAATGTAACTATTTCATATTTTATTTCTGTTTAAGGAGCACTTGCATGTACAAAGTACCAGACAATTCTGGTTAACTGACGAATGTACAGATTTACTCCACATATTTTCCCAAAAAAGACGAAGGGATGTTCATCAAGATGAAAAGATGTGAGGAAGAGAAACACTGTGATGTTTATTGAGACAACATGAAATAAATCGAATAAAACTTGTGATGTTTATATCGTGTGGCGTAGGAGCTAAAACTAAAACGCTATAAGGGCGGGTTATTTTTAAGATATTTTTAAATATTTATATACCTGTACATATGTACTTATGTACAAAATATTTAAAATATATAATAATTGTGTTTTTTATTTTTAAGGTAAGATAATGCAGTCGTTTTATTTTGCCACTGTGAGGTGCTAGTGAGCAGAGCACAAATACATTGTAATGAAAATAAAAGATTTGCTGCTGCATGTTGAACTCTCACCAGCCTTCTTAAATTAACATCAGAAAAACTGAACTGACTTTCTGCCTTTGTAGGCAAGTCAACTCACTTCTAGGCTGCTTTAGCGAATACCTCCAACTCAAAGTAAACCAACAGGTGATGATGCCTTCATCAAAATGTGACTGGCTCTTTTAACTGAAAGGTGGGACCTCTGATGAACTTTCTCAGGTTGAAGCAGCGTAACATCTGAGATCATGTAGCCAGCATGTGTACTAAACTGCAAAATCATCTCAGAGTAAGAATTAAACTGCACAATAAATCTCCTTACAGAGTGTTTCAGTCTCAGTCAACAGAGCACAGCAGATTTAGTTGATACACCCACAATTCTTCATATTTAGGTACATTTATATGAGACTTTTTATGAGGCTTTCTTCTCCTGTCTCTCAGTTTGTCCAGTAACTTGCTGGGCCTAAAGAAAGTTCTAGATCTTCTGCTGTAAATTGAAATGATTCAGGAGATGAAGTAGGTTTCTGTGTATTGTAGTTTGTGTTGTTGTTTGTTTAATCGTGACAGTTAGTGTGTGATATTTCCTTTTCAGATATTTTTCTGCTTTCTTCTAAACTTTCCACAGTGGCAGTAATAACAGGTCTATATGGACGGGTTGGTGTTGCTCCGTGCACAGTAGAATCTGAGGAGAGTGAAGGCAATGTAACTGTAATGTAAATTTTGCCATTAAAAAGGCCAACACCATGTTTTTCTCTCTACAGTGAAAGTGGAAAGAAAAACTGATTCTTTGGTTTGACACCAGCACAATGTACGAAAACATAGGTAATGTTGAGAAAAGAAATACTGATGTTCTTCTGTATGTATCAATGCAGACCTGCATCAAAACAACATGAAACGAACATGAAACTGGGTTACATCTGCATGAAAATCTCAGGTACAGCATTACATTTTATTCAGTACATTAATTTAATAATGATCATTTTTGAATCCTTTTTGTAAACAGCTGGTTAAGTGTGAAAACCTGCTGGTTATTGAGGGAATGTACTGCTGTCCTTATACATCACAGCCCTCACACAAACACACACATTTGTTAATATGTGGACTGTTTGGTGCATCTGCAGGATGAAGAGCTCATAGGGCCGCATAGGGCCCTTAAACTCTTAAGGGTCGTGAAGGATTGTGCTCTCTAGTGGAAACAATTAGTCAATACATGATAATTCACCTATTAAAAGCAGGATAGGCGTGCATCATCTCTCAAACATTGTTGGGATCAGATATTTCATGCTTCTCAAAGTGTTGTAGTTTGACTCATAAATAGCGGGGGGTCACTAAGATGTTCTTCTGTACAGCTCACATTAAGGCTGGAGACGAGGAGCCAACCCACCAAACTTTGTGTTGGGCTCCCTGTGGATTTGGGTGATGGCCCTGACTGCACTGAGCGGGTCTTTATGTTTCTCTCACAGCTCGTCATGAAATGAATGTGACGACGCACAGAAACGATCTGAGATTCTGTCTGTGTGTAAAGTGTCGAAAAGACTCGAGTAAGCACCTGATCCATGTGGTGTAATAACAGCTAACATGTGACAGGCCAAGAGATGTTTACATGTGAGTTGCAACACCGGAGATACAGCGAGAAAAATGAACAACAAATTCATTGTTCATTTCTCTTCTGATCCTCCCTGGACATCATCACGTTCTCCTTGAAGTGCGAATTTATATCTGGACTTTTCTGGCATCTGTGCAGGCCTTACATGTTTAATGTGATGCAATGTATGGTCACTGTGATGGAAAATTGTCGTTGTTGCCCGGATCAGTTTTCAATTCCTTAAGGAAAGAGTTTTGAGCAAATGGAAAATTTGTAGTGCATCATTTTCTGGAAAATAGCCTCTTATTTACTCACATGTCCAAAACAAACACATCCATCCATCCATCTACCGACATTTGCGCTTTCTGTGCTGCTTTATCACCGCAAGATGGCAGTAAACAGCACAATAATCCAGCAGGGCTGCTTGGCCCGCTGTTCTCAGAACGGTTTCAACGAGTGGACAAACTCACACGTCACTACATAACCACATTAATGCGTTATATCAATCATTATTTGTAATGATTATTAATTCTGTACATACAGCAAATAAAGCCCTTTATGTGCCTTTGGCATAAAACAGAAAGATGTAGAGATATTTCTACATCTCTGTCTTCATCCGTTCAAATAATTCATAAAATATGAAATCAATTTATTTTTTTAAGTTTTATTTATTTTTAAATAAATTAAAAATATTTTATATTCAATTTAAAGAAATCAGCGCAGTTTTGTATGGTGAGCAGAGTTGACGGCGTCAGAGGGGCGGAGCCGTGAGAACCGCGCGAGCGTCGCGTTCACCGCGCGTCTCCGCCGCTCACCTGCCCGCCGGCCGCCTCGCTTCACCTGGACGATGCGATCAGCCCGAAACCGCTCCGAGGACCAGAAGTGCCGCCACCAGTAGACCGACGACAGAGAGAAGGGCTGCGGGTTCAAGAGGTGAGTTACCCGCTGACTTCATGAAGTCCGTTCACAAACAAACCGGAGAGGAGAAGATAAAAGCAAAGCGCACTGACCGGCGATCTGTGCATTAACATGAACACGACCGGCGTTATGAACGTCATGCATCTTTGTGTTTTATTATTATTGCATGTATGATTGCTTGTGAATTTGGCTCTTTGGTGTGTGTGCTCACCTGTTCATATCGTTTTCAGTGAATTATTGCACATTTCTCTCTGCATTGCAACATCGTATCACACAGTTAACGGGGTGTCGCGCTGTTTATTTCTTTCACTCAACAGGAGAGATACTGATGCTTCACCGACATTACTGCAGTGTTTTCTCCTGTAAACTCCAGATAAATCGGCCCCAGTAACAGGACATGATCTCGTCTTAGATGCAGATGCGTTTTAATTCAGTTTTTCATAATAAGAGAATATGTGCTGCATGCCTTTACATCAGAGAGCTGATATTGTCCTGGATGTTGCTCATTTGTACACGTTTACTTGTTTTGCATGAACAGTTTTTGCTTTATTTCTTCTTCATTTCTGTAATTTGGGAAAACCTTTTAAGTTTGTGGTAATGACAAGGAAGTGGCACTTGTTGACAGGTGATCGTTGTTTCTTTTTTAGAGTCAGTGAATTGGGAAGTGTTCTGCTATGTGATAAAGTGAGTTTTAATCACTGTTGTTAAGTAAAGGTTATAAAATAACATGCACATTTATAGTAAGGCATTCGGTTTAACAGCAGAAATGCGAAGCTTGTATTTTTATTAAGACACACATATTAATTCTTCCGTCCAAAACGTGTAATGTTAGGGCTTTACAGTTGTCATCATTTTTCTCGTTGTGTTCTTGTAGAGTACTCGGTTGCATGCGTGTAGAAAATGAATGCAGTGTTTAAAGGAAATGTGCGGATGGTTCACACCTCACAACCTCAAGAAACACATCTGCTGTCTGCTGCTGCGCCTCCCAGATCAGTGATGAGAGATGAGCACAGACTTTATTTTCATACAGCTTCATTCATGTTCGTGTGTTATCGAGAGTGTTGTCATTTTGACCTTAGATAAGTGGGTCCAGATAAGAGCCACAATGATTAACACTAACATTGACCAGCAGGGTTAGTCAGTGGGTTATTAATCTGAGCAATATTTGACACTGCACAGATTAACTCTCATCTCTATCTTTCGCTGAACAATTTCTTAAGTGAGTTTGTGTGTTCAGGAAGTTCACATGCCATTTTGGATGGAAACAAAGGTGAGTTTTCCTCACATTTCCCAGCTGATTGAAAAGAAAGTTTAATTTGGGTACCAGGGTAGTCCAAAAAGCTTTACAAGTGTTAGATCACCTAGAAATGAAAAAGATGTCATTTACTGACTCTCAAGTTAATAAGTGAAAGTGACATATAATATGTCGGATATAATAACCCATACCCGAAATGTGACCTCTGAATTTAACCATCACTGGTGAGGAGTGAACACACACTGGAAGTCGTGAACACACACAACCGGAGCAGCACTGCTGCACCTGGGGAGCAATCGTGGGCAATCGCCTTGCTCAAAATTGAACCAGCAACCTTCTGACTACAAGCCTGACTCACTAACCAGCAGGCCACAACTGCCAAACCTCTCTTAATCCAAACATGATGAGAAATTTTTTAATGCCACTTAATGTTTTATAAAATAAAAGTGAATAAGAATTGTGTTCCATGCAGGAAAAAAAGTCATACAGGTAAGCAAAAATTGACATAATTTTAGGTACATTATCCCTAAATTATCTCCCATCTCTCAGATGTTGTTTTGTTTTGAGATACTCCGCTTGATAATAGCTAGTCAATCGTTTTGTATTTTTGTCATCTCTGATTGGTCTCTCTTTCTCTTTTTCTCTCTTTCTCTATCTTTATGTGATGTGGTACGTTTGTGTGCTGTGACCACCTGGTAGATAAGCTGATCAACAGGCCATGAACTATAAGCGGTTGTGAAACTACTAGTTGATGTTTACAGTCTTGTACTGTATATTTATTTCCACTGCCAAGCTGTGGCCAATAATGAATCAAATTAACTAATCATAGTTCCTGTTGTTAACGTGTTAAGTTGTAATGACATTTGGAGGTGATGTAATGTGATTCTGTGTAATATGTTTTTGGCTCGCATGCATCGTTTAGGGTGGTCATCACCTAATTGTGGTTTGTGACATTAACACAGAAAGAGACGGTGGTACATCAGTATCTAAGCAACAAGAGCCCTCACTGTATTCCTCTGTATTCCTGTCTTGGTGTGACGCTCGTGTTTCGTGCGCGTGTGTTTGTGTGTCTGCGAGCGTGTGGAAATCATGAGTGTTTTCATGTTTGGTAGTTATTTGAGGAGTTGTTTGTCAGTTGGCCTTGAGCTCATCCTGTCTCACAAAGATGTGGCCAAGGCATTTCTGTGAAAACATGTTGAACAGTGCAGTGTGTTGTATTTATTTCCTCTGAAGGCGCCAGTTCACTGTCATACACTTTCCTCTTGTTGCAAATGAACAATGTGTTTACCACTCACCACTCAATGATGCTCACCCCTCCTAGAAGGATTCTTAAAGAGCGAAAACATTGTGACCTTTTTGTGGCACTAATAAAACTTTGCTTGTTTGTTTGAGCCCCCCAACCAGTCTGATAGGGCCAGGCCATCTCTATTAACGACAAGGGATGTTTTAACAAACTGTTTGAAAATGCTTGTTATATTTGCTGTTTTGTTTGGCAATGCTAGTGCTGCAGACATTGCAAACATAAGCTTAATGAAGTTTAGGAAATCAATATATATATATAAATATCAGCTACTTTGTGCAAATTAAAACAATTTTGTTGCCCCCAGGGTGTGGGAGAGGAGGTATTCCCATCTCTATGGCCTATACACTGGGCTCAAGGCCCAACGCAGGTCCTGCCATCGGGCCCCAGCACTGCGTCACAAAGGTGGAGCTCTCTGTCTGTGGCTCCAACCTGCTGGATCGTGACGTGGCATCGAAGTCCGACCCCTTTTGCGTTCTTTTCCACGAGGTGGATGGCAACTGGGTGGAGGTAAGAGGCAATTAAAAGTGTTCACTTTTCAGTGAACTTTCAAAGAATAGTGGAGTAATTGCCGTATAAAGGGGCATAGAAATAACTGGCGAATTTAGTCTTTAACTCAAATGAATAATACTTAAAAGGAACCAATAAAAAAGGTGTCAATGGGAGCGCAGGAGCGTGTGTCCGTGCAGTCTCGGGTAGTGTGTGAGCTGTCCAATCATCACAGGTCCAGACTGCTGGTCAGTAGGGCAAGCCTGCACATAAAATCTATCGCTGCACACCGTAACCATGGAAACAGCAGGGGAAACAAAGGAATGCATTTGTTGTACAGAAATGCACAATCAAAGACTTTAATAAAGGATGTTTAGTAAGACTGCTGAAGTGTTAAACAGTAAATAAACAGTAAACATGTTTAGACTAAAACTGTACCATAGATCTTATATAGATTGCTTATAGCTAAAGAGCTGGCAATATACAATATAAAATATTGTACGCAAAATGTTATAATGGAACATATGTTTAACACAGTGTTTATGTAAAACATAAAATGTGGGATTATAGGCTGTCAGTATATTGTAGCACAAGACTGTGACACAAGACAGTTAACACTTCTGTTAACTAGCCAAGTTGGAACGGTTTGTTGGCATGACAATTATTCACCCCCCCATTCACATGCATCAGCTGGCTCGAACGGAGACCGCCGTAAACAACCTGAATCCAGTGTTTGGTGTGAAATTTCAAGTGGACTATCACTTCGAGGAGGTCCAGAAACTCAAGTTCGCCATGTTTGATGAGGACAAGTGCAGCTCACAGCTTTATGAGCACGACTTTCTGGGAGAGTTCACCTGCACGCTGGGAGTGGTACGGTAACATTTTGACCTTTAGTAATTAACTCAGACTTTTACGGTCTCCGTTATAAAAAATATCTTTCTATAACAGCTCTACTTATCTGTTTGATGGGCCACCCATTCTGTTTTAGATTGTGTCAAATAAGAAGTTACATCGACCACTGATTTTGCCCAACGGCAAACCAGCAGGAAAGGGTTCCATTACTGTAAGACAAACACGCACTGAAGCAGATACATACACTGATGAAGTTCTAGAATCATGACACACTCTGTTTGCTCTAGATAACAGCCCAGGAGTTGTCAGACAACAGAATAATCACCCTGACCATGTGTGGGAAGAAGCTGGATAAAAAAGTGAGTGAAGAGGTTGCAGTCACCAACTCAAGCACTTTTAAAAGCTCTCCGCTTATTTTATACAATGTTGTTTTTCTTTTGACTTTTTTCAGGACTTTTTCGGAAAATCAGACCCCTATTTAGAATTCCATAAACAAGGGGATGATGGGAAATGGATGATGGTTCACAGAACAGAGGTAAACGCTAAATACACTGTGATGATTATAATATCTCGTACTGTTAAAGTTTGTACATGTTTCATGATTGTCCATCTGTTGAATGAAGGCCAAATGACAAATCTGTTGTTTATTATTTGCCTTACAAATAATACAAACAACGAACAGGCTGGACAGCAGAAAGAGCAGTGGAAGAGCAGAAACCCGTTTCTATAATGTTCTACTAACTGTACTGCAAGAATGTTTTAAATAACTGAGAGAACCTTTATAAAATGTTCCCCAACATTCTGAGAATGTTTCTTGTTAGTTGAGAGGTGTGTTGAAAAGGAATTTTAAAATGCAAACAATTAACCAGAACTGGAAAGGTCACGGAAAGTCATTGCATTCATTCATTTCTGTCAAGTGTTTGTACTGTAATTCATTCTTCTCAGGTCATTAAGAACACTCTGGATCCTGTATGGAGGCCATTCACAGTCCCTCTGATCTCACTCTGTAATGGAGATGTGGACAGAAACATCAAGGTGTGATTTACAGCAGGATTTTAAATATCCGCGTCTTGTAGTATTGAGTCATTTTGTGTCTTTCTGTAACTGATCTCCTGCAGGGATTGTTAGCATTCACATCTCACTTTAAACACTCATGCTAAAACTCACAGATGATGCTAATAATGTCTTGACAGAAAGATGATGTTTAGCATTCTCGCCATTCATCACGTCAATGTAAATGTGTGATGTCACAGGTGCTGTGTTTTGATTACGACAACGACGGTGGCCATGACTTTATTGGCGAGTTTCAGACCACCGTCAACAAGATGAGTGAAGCGCAGAACTCAGTGGAGGTGGGCTTGCCCTAAATTACATTCATTTATTTGACAGACGTGTTTATCTAATGCAACTGACTGTATGTTTGACAATGGGGATCGAACCCACAACTTTTGCATGCTCTATCAGTTGAGCTACAGGAGAACGAACCACTGAGAAAAATGTTTAATTGTCTTAATGTGGAAAGGAAAGCTTGGCTCACAATAATGAATGCCATTTTTTTGCCAGAATACTACAGTATGTGAGTACTAGCCATGCCTCATTATCTGGCATAATGAAGCTGGAAATTAGTGAGTGAGAGAGCGAAAGACAGAGGGAGGTGAAGAGAGAGAGAGAGAGGAGGTGGGAGAGAGTAACTGGCGCTTTTGAGATGCAAATCGCTTGTTGTACCGCTGCCTTGTTTATCAGAACAGGCATTGTGTTGCCAGTCACACTTAAATGTGTTGCCAGAAAATGCATTCAAATCTCCTGGAGCAGGGGCTCTGTTTTGCGATAATAAACACAATTTCACCGCATTCACGTATCGTCACTCTGTTGCAGAGCATTAGCTGGAAAATGTATTTTGTGACATGTTGTAAATGAATTGAGCTCCTGCGGTGATTGTCAGCCCTCTGGCTTCATGCAACATTCATATCTCACTCAAACGCTCATGCTAACACTCACAGATCACACTGATACTGTCTTTACAGAAAGATAATGTGTCAAAACAGTATCTTCTAACGCAAGTGCTTTCTTGAATTGAATTTGCTCAGAGAAACCTGTAAATGGTACAGTGTTAAGGTTATTAAAACTTATTTATTATATTAGTAGGTGGTTTTTAACAGTCTGTCAGGGTTTTCTTTTTTGTCTAGTGGTCAGTAACTCAGTGCTCTTTGTTCACAGATCGAGTTTGAATGCATTAATCCCAAAAAGCAGAAGAAAAAGAACTACAAAAACTCCGGGATCATAATTCTGAGGTCATGCAAGGTGAAGAAAAAGGCAGCCCACTATAAACCTACAACAAAAAGCAGCATGAAATCTCTGTTGCATGCAAATGAAAGCACATGTTGTACTGCTAATGTGTCAGCTTATTTGATTATATATTTCTTTAACTACATTAAAGGTCTTTAATTGTAGCACTGCGGTAATAGAAGCTTAATTTTGCTAAATCCCTGTTAAATACACTGTCGTAATATCAGCACAAAACAGCTGTCAGTCCTGCGGTCACTGCAGCTTTAATTCTCCTGACTGATGGATTAAGTCATTAAGCAGAACACGATTCAGTTATTCTCGAGAAGTCTCTATGCAAACTCACATTATATGCACAAATATAAACACACAGTACAAAGAATTGGCAGCCTTTTGCTATAGAATGTCCAAAGGTGTTTACATGATGTTTTTGTGTGAGTGTATAACAGTCATTTGTTTTTGTGGCGATTGTTTGTTAGATCACGAGAGATTATTCCTTCCTGGACTACATTCTGGGGGGCTGTCAGCTAATGTTTACTGTGAGTATAATAACGTCACCTCTTCAGTTGAATGTGTTTTTCAGGGAATTGTGTGGTGGGGGGGTTTGGGAGGGGCCATGCATGCAAAATATGAAAATATCATTTGCATGCTAATGAGTTTGAAACGTATTCTGTCACTGGTAATATTTCAGCTGACAGCCACAGTGGCAAAGACAGTTTTAGTTAGAAAGTATCTGAAACGTCACATTTTGGTTTTAAGTGAACGCGGTGCAGCAGAACCCTTCTGTTTTCACACGCTGTCCGGCTGAACATGCTTTATATGTGGCTCCTTTGTGACTCAATTGCCTTCACCAGCGTGATTGGTAAGAAATGATACAGAAAGTGAGTGAAATTCACAGGTTGCTATAGTTACAGAGCGCTGCAGTGTTGAGGTCCATGTCTCTCATTTGAAACTAAAGACAGAGATGCATCGTGATGTAAAAGAGAGAGATCAAGATAGTGGAGTGTGTGAACAAAGAAAAAGCTTTGAGGAAATTTCTCTCTTGTACTTTATGATGCTTCAGTTTGTTGACCTGCAGGCGATTATAATCCCTCATGTAAAGATTTTTCTTGTACTGATGCCGCTTCATAGATTATTATTTCTTAAAAAAAACACTTCTGAATGTATTAGTCTCTAGTAATGACACTATATGTGGAGGTAAAGGAGAAAAGCCACATGTACTGCCTTTCTGACTAACACATTTAAGAGATGACGTCACAGTCACATTCTGCTGGTACAGAAGCTGTGATCTCACTGGAGCTGACTCGAATAGTGTAGAATCCTGCTGTTTATCAATGCATTAGTGCTTACTGCAGCTTTACAGAGGCAGTGGAGATGAGGGGAGATAAACCACTCATACAATGAAAGAATGAAGAATTTTAACACTGAATATAACAGCTGTTGGAATCTGTTGCAGTTCAGCTTTTACGTTGAAAAGCGATCACCTTTTTGAGTTTGCTTACTCTTTAACACACTTTTGTCATCTCTGTTTAAAGGCAGGGTAGGTGATGTTGTTCCAGAAACATTTTTTGTTATACTGGTTAAAGTCTCTTCACATCTGAGAGGAATCACCAGAGTTTTCTGCAGATATGTGCAGGTGCAGGTTCATCAGGCCTGGCAATCACTAAGTAAAATGATCTAGATATATTTATATTTATAAATATGTATCTTCTGTGGAAGGTGCAGGACCATAAGATGTTCGTCCAATTATTGCTCTCGGTCTGGATGCCATGACAGGATGTCCTACTTGTATGTCAGACTATGTATTTGCATACTTCCTCGCACAATAAAGGAAGTGTGACTTTGAAAAACCATTTGGATCTTATGGTTTCAAAGCTAGCAAGCCTCTCCAAATTTGCCTACCCTACCTTTATTCTGTAGTCTGGGTCTACTTTTCATTTTCTTAAAGAAGAAAAGACCTAAATTTATGACACCACTGTTGAAGCATTTATTGCTAGCTTAAAAAGGGTTGTAAAATACATGGCTCCAGCAGGAAAGACACTCTGTCAAGGAGATGGAGAAGGAGGATTTAACAGTTGTAAGAGCCACACTGAGAGAATATATCAGATATCACTATGATTTACACTCACCTCACAGCTCGGTCGGCCGCAGGCCATGCCAGGAAATGTGAGGCCATTCACAGTAAAGGGAATGTGAGGCCATTACCACCCCATTCTGTCACCTTTTATTTCTTCATCCTCTCATTTCCTCAACACTGTGTTTTCTTCATCAGTCTGTTTTGAGCCTCAGGAGGTGTCGATACAGTGGGTAGGTGTTCTGTATGAACTGATATGAGAAGGTTAGACACACAGTCTTTCTGCATTAGATAAGTATGTGTCTCATTGTGGGCATGTAGTGTAGGAGCAGGTCTGAAGTTTCCTGACTGCTGTGAGACAGAGCTATCAGATCTCAGATCCCCTGAGCATATCTGACAGTTAAACCTCCCCGGCTGAAGTCAACATTGCCTTCTACAGTCAGAGCTTTGATGCACCACTATCTGAGAAAGCTTATGAAACACTGGATCGTTCCAAAGCTGTGTGTATTTTTTATACACCGGCACCGTTGGTGCATGTATTTCCAACTAACAATTTCGCTGTAAGAACGTTTTCCTAACGTTTTCGTTAAATAAAGTAAATGTCAAATGTTTCAACTTTTTTCAAACATATTTTTGAAACATTCCACTAACAACTTAAGAGTAATGTTTTAGATAGGTGAAAAACATTCTACTAATGTTAATGCGGGAACTTTTTTGATAACTTTTTAGAGAACTTTAGAAAAGGTTAGCCAATGTTCTAAAAACGTTCCCTGTGAGCTGGTTTGGCTTATACCTTCATATGAATAGCTGTCACTCTCATGTTATTCCAAACCTGCGTAACTGTCTCTTTAAATTAATGCTTTTAATGAATTTGTGCTTATGGATGTGTGCTTTTCCAGGTTGGCATTGACTTCACAGCATCCAATGGAAATCCGAGGGAGCCCTCCTCTCTGCATTACATCAACCCGATGGGCAGCAACGAATATCTGTCCGCCATATGGGCGGTAGGCCAGATCATCCAGGACTATGACACGTAAGTATCAGTATTATCAGTATCATTAATAAAAACTGTACATGGCCACAGAAGCAGCGGCTGCTGAAATCACACCTCCTTGTTCACACTTCACATCCACAGACACAAAATGTTTCCTGCTCTTGGATTTGGGGCTCAACTCCCACCCGACTGGAAGGTGAGAAAAAGTGTCTATAATGATGCGTGTTTCTGTGTGAGCGTGTCCACATATGATCGGGATGAAAATGGGTGCATTTATTTTTGTGTTGATCTCTCACAGTTGTATCTTCTGATACAAACTATCCTTGTAAAAAATCAATCAAATTGAACTGCAGGTGAATTGATTATCTGTTGAAGACTTCAGAAGTGTGAATAGAAAACGAGAATTTAAAGTGTAAGATAGAGAAGAGGGAGATAAAGAAAATGAGTAATGCTCACATATCCCGACGATTATGCAACTGCCATCCCATCTGTGTTGCCATGGCGCTGGAGTGAATACAAGGAAGTCTGAGCGAGGGAATAAAGGCAGAAGGATAGATAGATAGATAGATAGATAGATAGACAGCTGATGTTTTGAATACTGATGGTAATTGCTTATATTTTCTTGTTCAAAGCAGTGAATTTGAATATGAAATTGTTAACAGTCTGACTTATGGCTGCAGGTATCCCATGAATTCGCAATTAACTTTAATCCCACCCACCCGTTCTGCTCAGGTAATCTTCACACACATGATTTACATTTGACTCTTCGTGTTCGTGGCATCAGTGCAGAGGAGCTTGATTAGTGTGAGTTTGTGTGTTACAGGTGTTGAGGGGATCGTTCAAGCTTATTCCAACTGCCTGCCTCACATCCGCTTTTATGGGCCCACAAACTTTGCCCCCATTATCAACCACGTGGCCCGATTTGCCACTCAAGCCCTCCAGCAGGACACGGCTGCAGTAAGTGCTTCCAAACCAAACCACAAATGAAGGATTGGGGGAGGGGCTTGTGCGTGTAATCCAGCCAATCACACTGCGAGGGATGAACAGCTGATTACTACACTCCTAAATTCACTCCACAATTATTTTACCATAATTTCGTCACCCTCTTAACTCCAACTTTTATTTTGGTATATTTAAAGGCAGAGTAGACAACTTTTTCCTGTGTGTGTGCGTGTGTGGCAGAGCAATGCTGGACAGCATGTCTCTATAGAGAAACCTCATTGCTGGTTTTGCATCTCATTTCTCAACTATGAAAGCACTCTCAATCTATAAGACTTAAATAACTAAAAAGTGAAAAACAGATCCTTAGTTTCTTAGATATCACATTCCAGAAGGTATAAACCAGGTAGATCATCGTTTTCTCATCCTTTTTGTTACTTTTCCCACAGTTGAACTCACTCTAGTTAACTTACTGAAACTGTGTGTGTCATTTGCTTTAGAAAGGGGATGCATGTTTTCATTTCATTAACTTTTCTTTAGTGATTCAGTATTCTGATCTGTCACTCTGTCTTTTTCCTCAAGAAACGCCCAAAAAAAGTAGTCCATAAGACTCGTGCTATATTTTCTTTATAGTCTATATAACTGTTAAAAGCTTTACATTAGCTTCGTCTGAGAGGCACATAACGTAACTGTTTCTTTAAGAGATCAGTCGTCTAGTTTTGCTGGGGTGTACAGAAATGTGTGTGTCTGTGTGGTCGTCTAATAGATGCCAGCACTGACCCGGGCTCAGAGTCTAATTGCTCTGTAAGCCGCTGGGAAAATGTGCCTCTGGATGTTAGTTCAAAGTCTACCGAGGGCCTTTGAACAGTGCAGTAGCACTCACAATTTCACCTGCTCTTATTATCAGCTCTGAGGAAAACGGCCATTAAAATCCCTTTTCAATTATAGCTATTTATAGAAGCTGATTCAGCTAACAAATGTTCTCTTTTTCTTCCAGTTGTTCATGGGTTTTAATGACTAATGAGGCTGCGCCCTCAGGTCTGTTGTGTGCACAGGTCGACCGCAGTGCTGGCTTTAAAGGAGAATGAGAACTGAGCGAGGTTTGTTTGTTGTGAGGGAGCAGAGCTATGCAAAATGTACGGTACCCAATAGCTACAGAGATTATTACACACAGCGGCACACGCAGAGCTCCGTTCCTGCAGAGAAACTCAGAGGTACAGAGCTGCAGAGAATATAATCTTTTCTGTTTACCTTATACTGACATGTTTAAATAAGTAAAATTATGCCCTTGAGTTTATAAAAGATTATTACAAACCAAAATGGTAAATCTCATGAAGGCTGTCAAGAATATCTCTGGTTTTAAAATTGTATTTTATTTTATTACACTAATTAGATTCTAATGGAAACTCTTTGTTGGAAATGTCATGTAATAATCAGTAAAAACTTGTCTAGAGCGACACATTGCAGTAACGAGAATTTGGGGAAGGATGCATGATCTTGAAAATGATTTTACCACGAACAAATTCATAACAGTAACAAAAGGCTTCATTTTCTTTAAGCAAATATAATTTCATTTTCTCTTAATTTGAGGCGTGCTCATTGAAAACAGCATGTCACATCAGAACAATGATGCCACACCTGAGTGAGTTCAGAAATTCCTGTGACGGGTTGAGCTGAATACAGAGCTAAACTCACATGTCCTGACAAACACACACAGTCTCAGAGGAAAACGTAATAGTTGGTTATTATTTAACCTCTGTTAGGAGAATCCAGAACACCTTCTATCTCTAATTGCACCCTGTCACCTTTAAAAGATAAAAATGGGAGAGAGACTGAGAGGAGCAGAGTCTTAATCCAGTAAGAAGAGGACTGTGGTTTCATCGGCTCTTTCATGCTGAAAGGTTTTTAACAGCAGTGCTACTCCAGTGTTTTAAGCCATAATCATTATTTGTTACCACTACTGGTTCTGTATGGTCGAGAGGTCACGGAAAATATTATAGACAAATTTGTGCAGATTATTTAAAGCAAAGACAGGTTTGATATTATATTTGTGTTGCATTATGGGAGTGCATTATTTTGTGTTCTGTGGAACATTTGACGAGGTAATGGATCAGTTTTGAGTGTCTGTAAATATTCAGTTTTACATTCTCTCTCATGCTCTGATTAATGAGTTCAGCGCTCACTGTCATACACAGTCCACCGCTGGTGACCTGTGCAGGTACTGCAGAAAGTCCAGCAGCTGGGAGCTGCTAACTGTGTATAAGCCTGTCCAAACAATGCATTTGTTGAGGTAACAGAATCCACCTGGTTTATTACTGCTCATCTGCTTGTTTCATTGCTCAAAGGCTGCCCTCTCACAGCTCACAGGAGATTTACTGGAGTTATCAGTCATATTTACATTAAGATCAACATTGTCTCATGCATTTCTTCTAAAACCCCTTTGGAGATAAAATAACAAGATGAGCTCAGATTATTTGGTTATGCAGTGTTGAGAAATGTCTGAATTCACATTGAAATCTGTGTCTTTTGGTTACTGCGTCTTTGAGTTTATTTGATATATGTTATTCAGGACAGTATGATGTGGAGGGCAGGAAGCACTGCCTTGTTCCTCACTGATTTAATTTCACATGTTTGTACTGCTTGTTTTGGTCATAATGGACCTAAAGGGAAGAAGACACAGCTTGGCATTCGCACAGGGAACACATTACCTTCCTAATAACATTGAATGGCCTCCCACATTTGACAATTTGGTGCTTCCCTGTGCATCAGTTAATATCGACACAATGCTAGGTTGCTGTGTGGTTGCTGTGGTTGCTGTGTGGTTGCTATGGTGTTTTGTGTGTTAAAGTGCATTTCTACAGTGTTGTCAGGGTGTTCTGACTGGCTTCCAGTTCTCACACCCATTTCTGATCTCTGATCTGAACTGGGTAAACGTGTTTTATTATCCAGCAAATAAAAACAGCAACTCAGATTTCACACAGTGAAGCACGGAAGAGCGAGTTTTATACGTACAGTTCAGAAGTTTAATTCTTAGAGTAAAGGATTTAAATTAATCCCTAACAGTATGAGCCTTAGTAAAAGTGATGCAAGCCGCACTAAAGAGCCGTGAGCTGCATAAGCGATGAGATGAGGTTTTTACAGGGAGTCCGAGAAATTACATTACACAACAGTGTTTGGAGACACTCATAGATTAGTTGTCCACCAGAGTGTGTATCGCACCGGAGTGTGTATCGATGAGATGCAAAAAGTCTCCTCATCTCATCACCACAATAAAGGTGGTAGGTGGAATGGTTATTTATATACTATCATTTATATGAGGGCAGTTTTTGAGCGAGCAGCGGTTAAACCAGCCCTCAATGGTCTTGATTGCCTGTGCCAAAAAGACCGTTTAAACCATCCTAAGCTGGTTTGTTGGTCTCATCTGGTCTTTCAGCCTGGCCAGACTAGTCTGATTTTCGGGCTGGAAGACCAGCTGGTAGATTTTTTTAGCAAGAGTGTCAGATCATTTTAGGGAAATTGTCATTAAAACACCCGTGCAGCAGCACTGGGCTCCAGGATAAAGTGTTACAGCATTACATCATGTCTGTGAAGCAAAAGAGAACCAGCTGCATGCTGAGTGTTCATGTCAGTGAGGAGCTGCGAGGAAAGCAGGAGGAGGAAAAAAGTGACAACATAAATCCCCTCCACACATTTACTCTTGCTCTCTCACTGTGTGGAGGGAGGGTGCTGTGGCTGTTTTAACGCAACATTTCATCAGCATGTTTCTGTCATTCTGTCATTAAATCTCAAGTAAACCATCAGATCTGTGGCTAGATTGAAGGTCTCATCTGTGGCACTCATGGCTATCACCTGCTGTGTGATATAAATATATTTGTGTAATGTACATTTTCTTACAGATTGGACTTACAGTGACTTGGGGTCTGTTTGGTCTTGGGCCCTTTAGGTAACCACTAGCAATTCCCTAGCAACCACCTAGCACATCCTAGCAACTGCATAACAACAGGCTGACAGGCTTTTAGAACACCTTAGCAACCCCATAGCCCTGTCAACCAAACCCCCTGATTAAACTATAAAGCAGTGATGGGTGTTCTTGCACAGTCTCCTTTCATATTATTTATGTGTGTGTGTGTGTGTGTGTGTCTGCAGCAATACTTCACACTGTTGATCATTACTGATGGGGTGATCAGTGACATGGATGAGACGCGTCACGCGATCGTCCAGGCTGCCAAGCTGCCCATGTCCATCATCATCATTGGGGTGGGCAATGCTGACTTCACAGCCATGGAGTTTCTGGATGGAGACAGCAGTGCACTGCGATCCTACACTGGAGAGGAGGCCGTCCGAGATATTGTGCAGTTCGTCCCATTCAGAGACTTTCGCAATGTGAGTGTCGTTTTTTGCCTTTGAAATTGTTAACCCTAAGCTACTATAAACCTTGGGTAAGACTAATTGTTTTATGTTTCACACTGTTCATGCTTGACCCTGGGTTAATCATTAATCCTGAGCTAACACTTAAACCATGATATAATCCTTAAACCTGGGGCCAGTTGCATAAACATAGTTGCTAAGTTAACTTATGAATTGCGTTAAAGACTTAAGAACTAGTCTGACCAGCTAGCAATTAGTTAGGACTAATTAGTCTTATTTTTTGGATTTAAATTAGACATAACATGTAACAGACATAAAAAGTTACATCTGCGTGGCCACTGATGTTAACGCCACAGAAGTGCAGCTAAACCTGCTGGTTAAGCATGGTTAAATCAACTGAACCAGGTTAAATCTACTCAAAAAAGCCAGAGTTAAAAAGATGATAATTCAGATAATTCACAGGCATATGAATGCACAGTGGACACCCCTCCTTTTGGTTTGGTAGTAATTCAGTTATATAAGGGTGCAGGGTCTAAGGGTCACATCATAGGTTACATGATGTAATGCATCCATGGTGATTTTAGAGTCAGGTCATAAAGTCTAACACACAGCATTAAACTTTTAATATTATGGAGATAAATTGACCCTTATAGACTTTATCTTCTGCATATAATCAATATTACTGCTGCCACAGACCTCTGGGTAGTTGCTTGTTCTGAACTGAATCCAATCCTGGATCATGTATGTAAACAGAATCTGCAGTAGGAGGGCGAGTGGGCAGTGTGTGGGCCATGTGATTTCCTCACCAGCAGGAGGGAGCGGGCAGCACTTTCTCATTTGGGCTCCATTCAGAAGAAATGAAAATTCATTTAGCTTAGAGAAGATGGAGGGACACTCTGCCAACATTCACTGCCGCGCTAGCAAACGCGTCTGCCGTTCCTTCATTCTCATTGGATGGATTTAACAATCAAACTAATCTAACAGTCTACTGCCAACCTGTACTGGAATATGCATATTCAGTGATGTCGTGTTTGTTGTTCTCACAGGCTCCGAAGGAAACTTTAGCCAAATCCGTATTGGCTGAGCTGCCACAACAGGTCACACAGTACTTCAAACAGAGGAACCTGTCGCCTAGCAACACAATGCCAGAATAAGAGCTCGAAGCCTGAAGTTCCTCTTGCATGTTGCCAAAACCTGCTAAATGTTTACAAACCCCCCTTGACCAGTTAAACGGACAAAGTGCATGTTCATTTTTTGTAAATAGGTGTTTTAAGTTAACACTTTTATTTATTGGTTTATATATGACGTCAGTCAAATGCAATGGCTTTTTGTGTCCATCACAAAATAAGTAACAGTATTACGGCTGAATGTAACTTTATACTAAGAGAAGTGAAGATAAACAGAACCTTTCACGTGCTGATTTGTATTTAGTGACTGTTGTATGGTGTCATGGTCAAGGTGGTGTTGTTGAATTTGTACTGTGTTTGTTTACTCAAGTTAATAAATTTAATTTGTGAAAACTGACACAGGGACTGGTGCACAAACGGCTGTGTTGATTAAAACTGAACTTAATTTTAGTTTACATTCATATTCAACACCACATCAAATACTTCCGAACATTCGCATTGATCAGGAATTGTAAACAGGAATTTCATATTTAGTCAACAAGAACAAAACCATGAGAAACATCTTTATTTTTCCATTCTCTCCTCACTGGTTATGCTCCAGTGAACTATTACACACAGTTTCATTTATTTATAGGGCACAGTTCATGAAAATTCCAGCATTCTTTGCATAACAGCATATTGTTAAAAAAATAACATCAAACAAACTTAAAACTCAACAACCAAAATCTTGAAACGTCTTCAAACAAGCACTGCCCATAACATGTCTGATTTGGATATGGTGTAAAAGTTTCGTTTAAGCAGTCTTCTTCCACAGCTCTCGCTCATTCTTTGGCCACTAGTTCTGAAGAAGCCGCAGGGGTGGGTGAGTAGTTGGGTAGGTGCGTCACCAGGTTAAGCTGCCAGAGGTTTAAACTGTATAAAATGTAATAATATGAGGAGGATGGGGGGGAAGTGTCATGTTTTGAGAGCACAAGACATCAACAACAAACAATGAATGTTACCACTACAGAAGTCTTTAATAAACATCAAGCAATAAAATGAAAAATGGAACAAACGTTTCAAAACTGAAACGCACAGTATCAAGCTGACGTAAGAAAATACGTAGTTAGGGAGCTCAATCAGCTCTGTCAGTGTGTCTATCTGAAGAGCCTGTGGCGCTTCATGGGAGAGCCAATCTCGTCCACGATACCTTCACTATCACTGCTGGATTCAGAGTCGCTGCTGCCCGAGTACGCACCCAGCCCTGGCAGGATGCCCACGCACACAGACGCAGAGGGCAGGTGGAGGATGCCCGAGCGGGTCACGCCTGTGCCGGGGGATCTGGCCTCACCCGCCTCCTGCTCTGAGAACACAAAACACATAAAGGGCAAATTCAGCCTCTGATCTTCTGTACGTCTAAAAGGATGCCTTTTTTACCTCACGATTGCTAATCATCAGCACACTTTGTTAAGCTCTTTTACCGTATTTAAGTAATATTTTGTGTTAAGCAAAAGTTCAATAAATAGTTTCTAAGGCATACATGAATAATTTGGTCTCAAAAAATGTATTGACAAAAAAACTTCATATTCATGCTGAGGCAAGTTTCTGTGGTAATCAACAGCATGTCACAGACATAAAGGTTTAACCTGAAAATTCTTTCAATTCCACTTCTTAAACAGATTAAAGTCAGTTGCTCTAACCGAGCACAAGCTCTAATGCTGGAATTAACCTTAGTCGAGACAAGGAATTGTGTGTTGAGATGTTCTGTTACATTTAAGAGCAGTATGACAATCAGATCTCTGATCATTCTCACTAACTGATGTGATATAAAGTTAGGGTTAGGTCATTGCTCACCTGTATGACTGCCATTGCCAGCTATTGTTTCTTCTGCTTTCAGCTTCTTACTTCCCTCTGAAGACTGAGACGAGCTGTATAAAGACAAACAAACAAGCAAACAAACTACAACCTCGGTTTTGTTCAGGAATTAACTTCCACAGTCATGGACACATGATGGACATTTTCTGGAAGTTCCTTTTTCATTTAATTCTAATGTTAATATTAAATAAAACTGTTTTATGAGTGCCTTTGGGGGGGTTGTGTTCTGCTGAAACCACTTATTTTAGTTTCCATCAGCCCTGTTTTGGTACCTGCGGCGTTTAACTGCTCCGGCCAGCAGGTGGGCCTGAGACAGGTGACTGATCCTATGCTCTGCTGGCTTGACTCCTGCTTTTTTCTCAGGTTCCTTCTTCTGGCTCTCACTGCTGGCCAGCTTCTGCAGAGCGCTGTGACACTCATTGGTCAAGAGAAACCACTGACACACACAGGTGTAACAAAGCCGTGAAAAAAAACTCAACAACTAACAACATTCTTTCCTACACTGTGAATTGGGAGCTGTTGTAAGCCATCGGATAAATGCAGTTTATTTAAAGCTATAAGAGCTTTTGTTAGGACAAAAGCTGGAGCAGAGCTACAGCGGAAAACAGAACAAAACCACTTCAAAAGTTAGGAAGCTGAAATAAAGCCAGTGTCACCACACACATCAAACCTCTCAGCGCTCACAAATGGTCTAAAAAGGTGACACACTTACAGGTAAGAGAGTTTGATGCTTCCAAGAGGAGCAAAATTCAGTAGAATTAGGGCACATTAGAAGCAGATTGCGGTTCTCAGTGGTGCTTTTAGATGCAGTTATCAAGCCCGGGGAAAGGTTTCAGTTGCCACGACAACGCATCCTCCAACCTTCTATCTACAGGCGTACCTGACTGGCAGAAAAGAAAGGGCGCCACTGATGGTATCACAAGCTTCAGGATGAAAAATCAATCATACAGTGTGGATAAAAGCATACCGCCTGACTTTAAATGTCTATGTAACAACATCACGTTAATACAATTTAATGAGATGAGATTAATTACTGTGTGTCCTAACCCATGATATGTCACTAAATAGTATGAGGAATTCATATTCCTTGGTCAAAGTACACTTACATACTTTTTTAGTTCTTTGTATCTGTTGCTAAACTGGTTTATGGTCATAAGTGTTTCCTGTTTTCCATTAGTTCCCCTAATTATGACTTAATGACCTAATTATGAAAAGTGCAGCTACATGACGATGGCTGAAGACAAAATATTTCAACATTAAATACTAAGGAATTCTAATGTGAAATCAATCTTGCTTTAAACATTCTTAAACACGTTTTTTTCCTTAAACCAAAACATTGTCAGAATTATTGTTTTAGACCGTAAACTTGATGCATCACTTCAGTGTGAATTTTTTTCTAGTTGCAAAACAAAGTCAATTACTTGAATGTGAAAGCAGGGAGACTTCTCTGTTTCATTTCCCACCAGTTTGCCATGCCAGAGTGTCTTACTGTTGAAACCCTCAGTGCAGCACGCTCCCCCGGGGCTGTCTTATTTCAACACATATACACTAACAAGGTACAAGAATTCTACTTTACTTTTCACCTGCCAGCAGTGTGTTTGACAGCTGCGGCTTTCACTGCCAGCTTAACAAAGATGAGAGCGGAGACAGATACGGGCAGAAAGCAAAACTGCCTGTCGATTTTCAAGAGCTGCATGACAGTAATGTTGTGTGCACTTTAAGGGGTAAAAAGGATATCCTGTATTCCTTTATCTCCTGAGCCTCCTCATCCCGCCTGCGTTTCTCTATTAGAGACTGCTGCCGTGACACCTCGTCAAGAAAGCTGGTTTCATCTTCATCCAAACCTTTAACCATATTCTCTGTGGAGGAACAGACAAACACAATTGGAACACAATTTATTTGGCATTTGCCGTTGAAACACTATTTTCTAGGGAAATGAATCCTAAGGAATTTAACAATTCTGGTTCCTTTAATCTATTCTAATTCATTAAACAGCTAGTTTACGCAAATCTTTCCTTCGAAACCTCTATGACTTTTCTTTTCTGTGAAATTCCTAAGAAAGTTGACACTGATTTGTCTTCATACAATGAAGAAAACATGAAAAGTGACTGAAGCTGTTAGTTTGTTACAGTCTGCATTATATCTTTTTTTGTGTCTTATAGAAAGTCATACAGGTTTGTAATAACATGAGACAAACTAAAACATCTTTATATTTTGGTAAACTATCCCTTTAAAGATTCAGTTAATGATTCTTTCTGCAGACGTCAGGAAACTGTTAATGGAACAGATTGCTGCCAAAATAATTCTCCTCAATAATCCAACTTAATTGGAATCCCCTTTAATGAAATAGATTCCCATCGAGTGTTCTCTGTGAATACGACCACCGCGCTGGTTCTATAGCTTGTAGATGTAGAGATCCGGCCCTTGGAATCAGCAACAGGAGCAGTGGTCGCCAGGGAGACTGAGAGTGGGATTGTCACCAGGGATACGGAGACGAAGCAGAGATGTTAAGCTCATGCCAGTCTCCCGTCAGTACCCGCAAGAACAGACCTGCTCTTGATCTCCAGCACTCCCATCTGTTCACACCCACCCAAACGCTCAAACACACACCAGCACTTGAACACACACTCCAACATGCTTATGTGCGCAAGCAGTGACAGATTAACCCAAAAATGAGGTCACATCTAGACAGTAGAGGCAAGCCCCTGAGACTGTGTGATGTGTGTCATCCGAGAGATCTGCGTTTGATACAAATAAAGGTTTAAAGATGGGGCAACCATCAGCGCTTACTGAATTTGAACTGCTCCTCAAATTCTTCCTGTTTCTTTTCTTTCTGCTCTTGTAGCCTCTCGTACAGAGATCGGGGGTCGTACTCTTCCTCTGGCACCTCTGTTGCACAGCAGACATGGAACGGACATGATCAGAAGTTGGCACTTGTATTTGAGAAGATCTTACGTGTATCAATAAGCCTCTTTTGTTAATATGTGTAACTGCTGTTAGCTGAGAGCTTCTCACCCTCTGGGTCGTCTGGTTTGCGGACCTTCTCCCATTCCTCCTGTCTCTTCTTTCTTCTCTCTTCTAGTTCAGACTCTGAAACAAACTTCCGGCCGAGGTCCACACCATCTGCCATAGCTGAGCCTACACAGCACACAGTCACCAGAACTCCTTTATACTTTAAAACATGTTTCTACACTCGGTGTAAATATCTTCACTCACCGGTTTGGTGTCAATGTGATGAGGATAAATACTGTAAGCAGTTCATGAAGTCATCTGCTGTATGTTCTGTACAGAGATATGAGAGAATACAAGCCACAACTTTTACCCATCATCAATTTATACTTAATTATGAATTAGATTAGGAACTTAACATTGACTAATAAAGAACTAAAGGAACATTCATACATCACTGGTACATTTATAGGTGTAATACAATATGTTAACCAGATATGCAATGTTAAAAATATTCAGTTTCTCTTCTGTAAAAAGTTAAACACTCCCCCCTAGTGGTCGATTTGAGCAGTTAACATGGCATCAGATACAGACCGACCTTTAATCTGTATCTGATGCCATGTTAAAGGTTTAATGCAATCAAACCTTTAACAAGCAAACGCACAAACAAATTACACTTTAAAACCCAAAACCATTTCATATCTATAACAGGGGTATAGATATGAATATCTTATAGCTATAACCCAGCTATATGTATTTGTACAAATCAATGCAATTCATCACATCGTTTAATAAACACTTTCAAGGCAAAAGTGGTGACAAATATGAAGTCCAAATCAAAGAGTTTACGTGATAACAATAAACATCAAAACACACAACACACGTATAACGCAACGACACTGTACAGCCACTTTATTTAATACATATAGAAAAGTCCCCGCAATAAGCATGTACAACATGCAATATTGGCCAATATTTGTCATTTGACTGATTCAACAGCACGACCTGATCATTCATCTGAAGGCGAGCATGCATGGCCATGATCAAACTCACTGGATGATCAACCAAACGCGATATTTACACGGCAGTCGGACAAACGTACGCGACACAGCTTTAGAAAACGCTCGCTTTGCACGTCAGATGAACATGTCATCGGTCGCAGATCAAACGAGGAATAAATCATCGGAAATACGGTCGGATATTTACCTACTCCGGTCTGTGTCTCCGTATAATGAACCCGTGGGAAACATGTTCTGACGTTACTCGTTCCTACGCTCAAAGGCTCATGGGAAATGTAGTTTTATTGGACGACGCGCTTGAGAAAACGTCGCTTTCATGATGTTATAATGTCCGGCGGATTACTTTTTTTTTTAATTATTATATTCCTTTTTTTTTTAGTATTATTACCCAAACTTTACAAGTATGCGTGTTTATTTTCTCCTCAGCCGTGGCTGCAGGAAGCTCTTGATCGTTCCCGTTGAAGATCATTTTGTATATTATTCCGCTACAGGCTTCTTGATGCAAGCGGGAGAGTATTTTAACACACGTCTGCAGAGAAAGTTATTTATTTTTTTACAAGCTATTTATAATGTGTGTAAGCCGACATCAGATCGTAAGTGGCGGCGTTCACCGGTTGCGGGGAGGGGTCGAGCGACACACATGACTGATCCTGTATCAGTCCTCCAGCGTGTTTTCGTGCTGTTACCGACCCTGTTCGTCTGGATCTGTGTGCATGTGTGATGCACACGGTGCTGGTCATGAAGGGCTGGTCAATATCATGATAAACATGGACGATGTTTTGCAGAAGTAGCTCCAGGCTTCTCGTGTCGTCTGTGTCCGGCCTCCAGATCAGCACGGCTGCCTCCACCCTCCACCCTTCACCCTCCAGCCTCCACCCTCCAGCCTCCACCCTCCAGCGGGTGAGTAACTCTGTCTCTGTCTGTATTAATGTGGTTAATAATACACGGGTTACCTCATGTGTGTTCACGATCAGCCCTTGAAAGGCTACATGGCTGATGTGAGGGGCTGTGTCACATCTGTTGAGCTGCACACTACGGAGGGAGCTCGGTAGTGCTTGAGTAAGTTCACTGACTCGTATGAAGTGAAACGACCACATTTCTACAAGCTTGTTTCGTGTGCGTTTGTGAATGGCGATTTTGTTGTGTTGTCCGTGTTTATTATTATTATTAATTATTATTATTATTATTATTATTATTATTGGCGTTGTTTATAAAGTTAGCTGTGTAAGTTAGCCGCGGCTAACACCAGCGAGGTTATGTGTAGAGGATCTGTTTGTTAAGATGGTTTCACAACAATATTACTTATTATTTTATTAACGATGACTTACTGTTGTTCTGTTAATAAACTTTATAGTGTAAACATACACTGGATGATGTAGTCTACTGTAGTGTTAACCATTCAGGTCGCGTTTGTTAATGGTTTCAGTCTGTTAGTTACAGTAAACGATACTGATACAGCATTTATTAATCCTAAAAATGTTCATTTCAACATTTCCTAATACAACCAATACAATCACGTTCATGAATAATGAACTAACATGAACAACATTAGTGTTAGCTCACATTAACAAAGATAAAAAGTGGTTTACAATATTGTACATGTTAGTTCCTGTTAGCTGAACCATTAACCAATGTTAAGAGATTGAACGTTATTGTAAGTTATTATCAGTGGATTATTAGCTCACAAGCTTATGGTCTGTTATGTTATTTTTCAGCGAGTGATAATCAGATCAGAGTCTATCATGAGTGTTTTTATGGTGTCTTACTTTAACTGCCTGTTTCTTTCTCTCTGAGCACTTAATTTTTGTGTTTTGCGAGTCTTGGGTTGCTATGATGTCTGCCCACATTGACAATAACTTGATGAGTAACCTAATGAAATTTCTCTGCTCTTTCACAGGAGTGAAAACCTCCCGGGCTGTAGGATGCGTGTTGACTGCGCCGTCAGTTTTGCTCGTGGCTGCTGATCGCATTCAGTAGCACGATGACCGACACGTCTACCCGGCTTGTACCGAGACACCCTCTAAAGTCCTTCCAGTGATATGATAGTGGCCACCTGGATTGCATTCTGTGCCAGCAGGAGCCTCGCACAGGTTCTACGCCTGACCGTAGAACAGCTGCAGTCATTGCAGTTTTGGCCCAGCCTCTCGTCCAGTGGAGTTATGGGGAACAGCTGCGTGTGCAGAGAGGACAGTGATGTGGAGGAAGGACTGGCCCCTCGCAGGCAGCTCAGGCGAGTAGATAACTCTGTATCTGATCCCCCGGAAACCAGAGGCAGCCGGCCAAGGGACCCAGTGCGACCACCCAGGCGAGGTCGAGGGCCGCACGAGCTGCGCAGGAAAAAGCAAAACGTGGATGGTTTGGTTCTCGACACGCTGGCGGTTATCAGGACTCTAGTTGACAAGTGAGTGTAACTTTAATGATGATAGGAAACAGAGTCACTGCTGAGTCGAATGTGATCTGTTGGTAATTCCGTGCAGGGATACGCCATGAACATATCAGTTTCATTTTCCATTTGGTTGTTTGTCAGCAATAAATAGAAACCTCCATCTTTGGCTAAAAGCATTAGTTGCATATTAAATCGAAGCTATGCTTTTTTTTGGTCAGTTAAAGTTATTAATATTTACCGCAGTAATACTGCATCTGTCGCTAAACCCTAAAACACGTCTGTCAATTTTGCAAATGGAAGGTTGATGAAGGAGCTTGCCATTATTTATTCATTCATTCAAACAGCAGCACATTTCATCTTAATGTATTGCCCAAGACAGCAGCTTGAGAACAGATGAGCACTTCATGTTTCTTTAAAGCTTTCAGTCAGATGTCAGCTTGAAATCAGAGCTGCCAGTCGCTCTTTTTCATGTTCTTACACCTTCCCACTCAGCCGGCCTGCAGCTTTCAAAACACAGTCGTTCACTTCGTCCACACCAAAGATTGTTTTATCCATCTGTCAGATTCATTGGCTCAAACCGTACAGATCCTGCTGTTCTGTTTGCATGCTGGACGACAGACCTGACTCAGGCTTGACCTTCATCAATCTCTGGAATTTTATAGGAATGGGACCCATATCTTTATAACTTTTTATATTTCCTTTTCTAAAGATCTAAAGATTTAGGTTACTGAAAACTACGATTTAGCAGAAAAAGGAAAAACAGCATTCTGTTCTTGTCATAATGAAACTGTTTGGTTTTGTTATGGCTGATTTAAAAACAACATCTAAAAGTCACATGCGGGAGTGCCAGGGTACAGTTCTTGCTTTTGTTTAAAGCTGGATTGTATTTTGGTTGCTCAGCCACATCCTTCGACAGCTGTGGTATGCACCTGTAGCTACAGCAGGGCTGTGTGATGTGGACTTCAGCTTTACCACACCAGTTTAAAACACACCAGACAAATCTTTAAGACTGAATATTTGGTAAAGCACCAGTCCTACCTGAAACCCATGTTACACATCTGCGGCTGTGCCTTTGATTTTAATTATAGAAGAATCTGTTTTATGCTGTGTGAGAGAGAGAAAGATGGAGAGAGAGGGCAGAAAAACAGTGCTGTTTTAACTAGAAAATACCCCTGTATGCATCACACCACAGTCACAGCAGTCAGACACCCTAAACTGCGGGCATTAAACCTCTCTCTCGCTCGATCACCCTCACAGATGTCTGGTCCTTCCTCTCATCTGCTGTTTAAAACATCACCCATGGTGCTTCCTGGCCTCTGATTTATGACTGATAAATGAGCCACATCAATGACACTGCAGAGTAGAGGAGAATTTGTCGTCGCTGCCTCTCGTGGGGTTCTGATGATGTCGCACTCCCTCCAGGAACATCCCAGAGGAGTTTGCCATCACTGCTTAAATTTACTGTAGCAATCCCAGCCTGCAGAATGGATGTGCAGTCCCTGCAGTCAAAACAGGCCAAGCAGAGGCAGTCTGCACGCCTGCGATCCGTCTTGTGTCGTACAAGTGCCCATTATACCATTAGGCTTTGATATTAAATGCCCAGAGCCAAGGACTAAATGTGGTGCTTATACACACATTTGTTTATCTGTCTAAATGGGGACATTCCATAGACTGCTATAAATACAATACTATTGTATTTATATACAGCTAGTTAAAAATTATGTAACCTAACCAACACTTAAACCCTAATCCTGACAGAAAACTCTCTGTATTCTTACAATTTAAAATACTTTTTACTACATTTTTATAGTTTTTACAAATGAGGAAGTCCCCAAATAGATGTTTGGCTCAGATTTGTCAGGTTCTGCTGACTTTTGGTTACACATTTATCCCTTATATATGGTTAAGTAAACCCACACACACACAGTCAGGGCAAAAGACACAGAGGCAAACACTTGTTTATTGGTTGCTCTTCTTTGCATCACCATTAAGGGCATTTGGTTCTTTGTGTTGCAGTGACCAAGAGCCGCCGTACTCCATGATCACGCTGCATGAGATGGCCGAGACGGGTGAGTAAAGTCAGTCACAGTTTACATGGGGGTCAACTTGTTTATTTCCATTGGAGAAGCAAGTGCATCTGGTTGTCACCCCTGGCTCCTGATTAACTTGGTTAACATTCATTAGGATGTTCAGTTCTGCTGCTGTGGTTGAAGGTTGTGAGTCGCAGCTCGGCTGTGGACTTTAAAGTCATTCAGAGGCTCGTAATTGCTGAAACACACACTGTCTGACTTTGTGTTTTTAGTGTGTATATAAATGTGAGCTGCCCTCTGCTAGCTGGGTTTACAGTGTGCTGCTGTCTGAGTGCATACTATATGTGCTTGCTAAGTTTTTTTTTATTTGTCTTTGTGGCTATATGTTACTTGTGATGCACCGAAGCGTTCTGCTGTGGTCTTGGGGGTTGATAAGGTGTGTATGCAGTCCGCTCGGATCAGGGGTCAAAATTTAGCAAGGTCACACGTGGGTCGCCGACCGGCCTCTCTCTGTGCTTTTGCAAGAGCCTGTGCGACTGTTTGATTTTATTTATACATGCATCTGTTGCTCTGAGCTGAGCCTGTGTGTTGTGCTTTGAGACTGTGTGGTGTCAGGTGGTTTCAAGAGTTTCATGCTGGAGTAAACGGGTGCAAACACTGCTCCAAGGACTTCCATCAGAACCGCTGAAGAGAAGATCAGAGCGGTTTCTGCAGTGTTTCTGTGCTGTATCTCAATTCTGAGGAGGCTTCAGAAAAACAGCGGTTCATCATGTTACATTTAATCACATCTTAAAGTAAATCACATTTCTTAAAGTAAACGTGTACTTTAAGAAATGTGTTGTATAACACATTGCTGTGTGTCACACTGTGTATATAATATTGGCATTCTATTAGTATAATCATTCTCAAGATGTCTGTACTGGCTGTTGTAAAACCTCTATCAGTTAACTAATAATTGTCAGTGTCTGAGTGCTTTGAATCATTGAATGGCTGTTTTCTATAATAAACACGTCTCACCAATGAAACTGATCTTGTGTTTCTGTGTTTTGTCACTGCAGATGACGGCTGGTTGGAGGTGGTGCAGTCTTTAATTCGAGTCATTCCTCTGAATGATCCACTGGGACCGGCTGTGATAACGCTGCTGCTGGATGAGTGCCCTCTGCCCACCAAAGTGACTTCACAAACACACAGCATCACATTCTCCATTATGGATGTTAATGCACCTCTGTTCATGTTAGCACTTTAAATATGAGTTTGTGTTTATAATTGCAGACAGATTAACACTCAGATAAACACAACACATTAAGACTTTTACTGGTAAATTTCTAGAATACTGTCACTGGCTGTTCAAGACTAGGGTTTTTGAGAACCACAAAATGTGGGTGGTTCTCAATTATTGGGCAATTTCCAATGTCTCAGCCTGATTTGAAAAAATTGAGTGGGCAATTCCCAAAAACGTTCTCCCATTGGATGGCTAAAAGGCACCTATCCTGATTTGCAAATGCCCAGTAATTAAGAAACACACTTTTTATTTAGCAGAAATTGCTACTTTGGCTGTTCAGAAAGTAGCTAAGATGTCCTCACAAATGTACCTAAATATTCTGTTAGTGGTGGGTTTAGATAATGAATGTGTTCCCAAACATAACTAAGCAGAGACATTTGGATATTTTGCATTTGACATAAGAGCAGTATATGAGCCTCCCTTGTTTTCTAGTATGAATGAAGTGTTGATTGGTTCATGTGTGTGTTCTCAGGACGCTCTGCAGAAGTTGGCGGACATGTTGGATCTGAGTGCTGTTGTGGCGCGTCAGGCGCTCATCCCTGCCAGACACCGCAACATCACAGCAGTGCTGGGCTGCCTGGCTGAGAAACTGGCTGGTGAGGAGCACGAAACTGCAAAACTGAATTGGTGACAAAAGTGTCCAGTTAATTAAAGGAGAATGTCCTTATAAAACTGCCCAAAAAAACACCAGCTTTCAAATGCACCTTGTTTTTGCTTTTGGTTGCGATTGCTGACTCTGACACTGAAGAGCTGAGCTTGCACAATGCGAGCTGTAGGCCCGTCATGCCCCAGTGTGCAGCAGTCTCTCTGAGAGTCCTGCAATCTGACAGCTCTGCTGATCCTGCAGCACACAAACACACAGAGTTCACCTGACACATCTCCAGTCCATTTCTCTGAGTCTGAAGATACATGCTGCTTTCTTTGAGGTCAAAGTCCAAATGAATCATTTGTTTGAGTCTAAAGTGCTTCATTTGAGTTCTTCTCCGGCTACAGGTCCAGCAAGCATCGCGCTCCTCAGCACTGGAACTCTGGAATACTTGCTTGAGAGTTTGGTGAGAGCATTACACACTGCTTGCTTTACCCTCCGCACTAACTAACTTCACTACACAAACTGTGCTACCTAAACCCAAAATATTTACGAAACCTGGATCCCATAATGGGTTATCTTATGGTTGCCTAAATTGTGATTTTGGTGCAAAAACATGAAAATGAATTGAAGGCCTCTTTATAGCCTAGCTGGTCTGTCTTGTTTTACATTATAATGATCAGCTTTCACTTAAGTTGTAGTTTTGCTTATAAAGTTTTTGTTACGCTGCCGTTATCATCACAGGTGTGTTCTTATTGGTTCCAGAGCTTCAAAGCCCATCCCACGGTCATGCTGTTTGCTCTCATTGCTTTGGAGAAATTCTCTCAGACCAGTATGTTTTTTAGTCTTTAAATGCTCTCTCTGGAGTTTTTGCACAATGTTAAACTGAAAAGAAAAATGTTTTTGAATGAAAGCTTGTTTTTGTTTCAGGTGAGAACAAGCTAACAGTATCAGAATCATGTATCAGTGATCATCTGTCTGTTCTGGAATGCTGGGCTGATCATCCGGACTACCTGAAGCGTCAGGTCGGCTTCTGCGCTCAGTGGAGTCTTGATAACCTCTGTGAGTAACCTTGATAGTGGTGTGGGTCTATTTAAATAAATCACGCAGCTCTCTGTTGTTTTGTAGATGTCACTGGGGTTTTTTAAAGGGACAGACACCTGTCAAGCATCAACAAGCACAACTTTTCCTTAAATTTGGAACTTTTTTATTAGGAATTTGTTTGTATTAGGTGCACTTCATGTTTTTAAGTAAATAAAAAAACACAAAAGTTGTTAAAGTTGACAATTAGCCTGAACAATCAACGTTTCATCAAAAGTTTGTTTATTTCATAGCTGACTTTTAAATTTTTGTGTCTCAATGTGTCTTATTGAGAATTTTATGTCTGGTCACACTGCAGTCATTAAAGAGGGCCGTCAGTTCACCTATGAGAAGGTCAACTTGAGCAATATCAATGCCATGCTGAACAGTAATGATGTCAGCAAGTACCTCAAGATCTCTCCTAGTGGACTAGAGGTAAGAGACTAACCAGTTCTGCTCACTGACTACTTGTTAAACTCATAATCTGCACACCATGTCCACTTTTCTGAGGTATAGTCTGGAATTCTGTGCGTGACCGTGCACACAGGACGTACGGGATGTGTGTAGTTTAGTGAATGATGGCTGTTTGGATCCTGGAAATCTGAGAAGTGCTTTGCTGAATTCTGTGGGTGCAGATTCTGTGTGGGCCAGCAGATGATTCAGAGAGCTGACTTCACTTCTAGGAGGACACACTGCAGAACAAAATATAAACAAAACATTTTTTCACACTTCAGTAAACAGTTCACATATCGCTGCTATTCTTAGACCAAGCGTGCACAGAATTTTTCCAACTCTTCACTAAGTCACATGTCCTGTAGAGAAAAAGGGATTTCAAAAGAACTTGTACCAAGTGAATACTTACTTCAATAAAACAGTGTTTGTCTGTGTTATATGTAGTGCTCAGTTTGGTACCCAAGTGCTGTAAAGAATTATACACTTCCAACTTTGTAGCAACAAAACTTGGAAGACAAAAGCACATAAAGGCAAACCCTGCAGCAGCCATGTTCCTGTATCGCACTGGACGCTTTTCAAGAACAGTGGCACTTGTCTCACTGTTACCACGTCTCTGATATGTCATACTCTTGGTCTTTTAATGTACTTTAGCGCTACATGTTTTTACACAATGCATCTTCTTTCTTAACACAGCTTTTCAAATGAAAATGTTGTTCAGTATTTTAAACAAAAATCATAAATTTTGACTGAAATTGTTGTACTGTGTTAATGTAATTTAGTTGTTTATTTGCAGTGAATAAAACTTCAGTCTGACGTGATCAGTGTCTCGTTCCTCAGGCACGCTGTGACACGTCGTCCTTCGAGAGCGTCCGCTGCACGTTCTGTGTGGATTCAGGTGTTTGGTTCTATGAGGTCACAGTCATCACCTCTGGTGTCATGCAGATCGGCTGGGCAACCAAAGACAGCAAGTTTTTCAATCATGTGTGTTTCTGCTTATGTGTAACTGTTTGCAGAGTGAAGATGAACAGCAGTTTTATTCTCTAAAAAATGTGTGTGTGTGTCCAGGAGGGTTATGGGATTGGAGATGATGAATACTCATGCGCGTATGATGGCTGCAGGCAGCTGATCTGGTACAACGCTCGCAGTAAACCTCACTCCCACCCCTGCTGGAAGGAAGGTTTGCACACAGCTTCCTGTTCCACAGTCACGTTCTTTAATGACATGATGATCACCCACAACACATTTCATAATTTGTGAAAAGTCTTCTGCAGTTTTGGGATCATCGTACTTTGGGTTTTATAGGTGATGCCATAGGTTTCCTGCTGGACCTCAGCAAGAAGCAGATGATCTTCTATCTGAACGGACACCAGCTGCCTCCTGAGAAGCAGGTGTTCTCTTCTGCCACGTAAGTGCTTGTGCTTCTCCTCCACAACAAGTGCTCATGGAGCTCCTTCACCAGCTTGCTCTCCTCCGTCAGGTCTGGCTTCTTTGCTGCGGCCAGTTTTATGTCCTACCAACAGTGTGAGTTCAACTTTGGTGCCAAACCCTTCCGCCATCCCCCCTCTGCCAAATTCAGCACGTTTAACGAGTTTGCCTTGCTCGCGTCAGACGAGAAAATCATTCTGCCCAGGTTTGCTCCAGTTTTGAACGCAAGACGAAGCATCAGTGACTGATTAGTGGATAGAAATAATGGATTTGCTTTGTATGACACGTAAAGTACATGTATGATCACAGAAGACCGCGCGCACAATTTCTCAATCTCTTTTGTTGCAGGCACAGGCGCCTGGCTTTGCTTAAACAGGTCAACATCAGAGACAACTGCTGCACCCTCTGTTGTGACCAGATGGCAGACACTGAACTGAGACCCTGTTTGCACAGGTACAAAGATCTGCCTATAGAATGAGTGTCTACACCAGTGGGTTATAGGTAACAGGACGTGATTAAGATGCTCAGATAGATTGTGCTACTGAATTCATGCTTTGTTGAATTGTACAACAACACATAGAATATAGAAGACATATAGAAATTTTGATTATTGCAAACACAATGCTCTGCCAATTGAGCTACAGGTTCACCTGAATTATTTCTCAACCTTACCTGGTGAACCTCACCTTACACCAGATAGAAATCCCACGTGTTGAAAACAGCACCTGAGCTGTATCTTTGGACCAGAATATCATAAAGATAGATATCATGGAGGGGTGGGTTGGTGTGGACCAATAAGCGACCATCAAACAATCACCTGGAACAGCCTAACAACAATTGATTATATCACCAGTTTATTTGTGCTGAACTGTTCTGATGGTGTCCTTGTTTCAGCCGTGTGTTTCTGTGTGTCACACCTGCAGTGGGATTTGTATGGAGTGTGCCTTACAGCTGGAAACATGCCCGCTGTGTCGTCAGGACATTCAGACACGAGTCAGACTCATTTCTCATGTGTCCTGACATCAGCTACATCGAACCTGGATGTGGACTTTCCCCTTCAAATTTCCATCCTGTCCAATGGCTTCTGCCTGAGAGATCAGGCTGGCCAGGATTGGACAGTGCAGCTTGGACCTTTCATCCTTTCTGAGGACAGTCAGGTCAGACCCTCCATGAAACTGGAGGAAAAGAAAGAGAGCGAAAACTCTACACTGTTGCACTCCAAGGTTGGCCTTAGTCACAGAGGCAATGAGGGCTAGTGAGGAAAGTGGGACGTTTAAAGGTTTTTATAAAAATTTGTAAGCACTATTTTCAGGAGACATTATATGAGACAAATATATCCATAAAATGCTGATCTGTTGAGTCTTTCACCTCAAGCTCTGATCAGGGTCTACTACAGTATGTGTCTCTGTTCTGATGTTCTAAAATCAATATGTGACTTCTGATTTTTATTCCAGGTTTAAGTCATAGCAGGAAACAAACAGTTTCTTCTCCACACAGTTTCCTTTGAATGTTTCATGCTGTCTCAGAAACCCATTATTCCTCTTTCAGACTTTATTTTACTTGAATCTGTTCTGGGTTGATTGACCCACATTCTGATAGCAAACGTCTTAATGAATGAAAATAATATTATTTTATATTGATGTATGATACAAAGCCCATTCAGAAACAAATGAAGCCAAATTACATTTGGTGAAAGGACGGGATCGAGCGACTGATGACGTCAAATGCAAATGGTGTGTCACCAGATTGAAGACACTTGTGAAAACCCATAGGTGATGTTTGGGGAAGAATTTAATATGTTTCCTCCCACGGATTATACACATATCAGTGTCCTAATGCTGCTGAGGCTAAATGTGAACGTTCTGCAGCAGTTACAGAGAGACTGAAATCTCCAGAGCTCCCAAAGATGTGAAAGTATGATTTGATTTAAGAATATTTCTTTTCCTGAATTGTAATGTTTGTAATAAATTTCATAGATGAAACAGAAATGTTTCATTTTCTGCACAGAAATGTTACAGCTGCCATTACTGATTGTACTGTATTTATTTTGCAACATTTCTGGAAGATAAAAACAAAAGCGTAACTGTTAAAGCTAAACTACTAAGTGTTTTATGCATCATAATTCATACCATAATTCATTGTTATTCCATACCATGTCTGTTATTTTACACTAAGATGTTTGTTAATAAGTTAGCTTTAAAGATACTCTCCCCTTATGAATAAGAGCTTACTAGACTATCACAGTATAATTAAGGTACGTGCCCCTCGAGCAGGCTACGTAATGACGTCATGCTTGTCGTCACTTGTATGCCCACCACTAGGAGGTGCTGCAGGCTTCAGTCGCCTAGAGTCAGCAGCCTTTCATTCATCAGTATTATCTTGCATTTAAAACATTGATTTAACATATATGATAAACATATGAGAAGGTTTGCATGTTTATTAAAGTCGCAGATGGGTTACGCAGGTGGGTTGGCTCTTGTTTAAAGTTTTTGTCTCGTAGCAATAATTTGACAGGCATTGGAACTAAATATCATGAAAAGTACTGATTTTATTAATGTAAATATGGAAAAAATTCATATCTGAAGTGGTCTTTGGTTAACAAGGGGGTTTGGTGTGTGTGACCTGTACATGTACTTCTGCTTGTTATGCAGACTGAAAGTGTCTTCACATCCTGATAGCAATCACTAAATGGTCTATAAAAATAGATATGTGTCTTCTGTGGAAGGCGCAGGACCATAAAATGTTCATCCAATCATTTTGTACAGTCTAAATGCAATGATAGGATGTTCTACCTGCCTGTCAAACATTGTGTTTTGCATACTGTGTTCATGTGTTTTGGAGGAGGCGTGGCTTAGAAGAGCGCTCAGAAGGGAGAGTGGGATTTATGCTTTCAAAGCTAGTTGAAATTGCCTATTCTGTCTTTAAAGACAACTTAAACATCATGCCTATCATGCTGTCTGGCTAGTTCTCAGACACTAAAGCTAAAGTATCACAGTTTAATCATCCTAGACCAATGTTTTTTATCACATTCATGTGGATTTTCACAGTGGGCTGAACCTTTGCACTCTTTCTGAAGATCACCTTATCCCATGAGGGAGAAAAGAACAGAAGATCACCAGGAATCTGAGAGGTAATTGTAACTTGATGATCAGAAGAATAGCTGAAAGTGTGATTAATGTTTAAAATGTTATCAAAAGAACTATTTTCAATCATTAAGCTACTTTCAAACATTCTCAAGTTTAACATTTAAGAGAAACATGCTCATGAGAAACATGTCAGTCATATTACACACAGTAAAATAGGTTGTCTAAAATGGTTTAAACTCTTTATATCCTATATAAAATCATTTGTGTCCTATATAAAGTTCTATATATAGGCCTTCTCTGTAAAACCTGATGAATCTGTCCAAACGTGTTATCCCTGAATGTCACTGTAAATGGTTGGTAGACTACAGTATGGTGCTGATAAGTTAGACTGCAGCGACTCTGACTGAGTGCCATATGTGACCCCTCCCGTCCTCTGGCTGACCCTTCTGCTGCCTCTCTGCAGCTCATAGAAACATGCCCAGAGAACAGGCCATGGAGTTTGTGTTGCTGGGGTTTGGGCATGTGAGCGGCTCGTGGTGGGAGACGAACCCTGTGGAGGGTGGCTGAGCTGACGGAGGATTACCTGGAGCACTCCTCCACGTGCCACCTGCTCTTTCTCCTGGCTGAAGGTTTGCACCTGTACCCAGAGGAGCTCAGCACGCTGGCGGAGTACCTTCAGAATCACCAGGATCATCTGCAAGCTGAACACACTACAGTGTAGTTACATTCTCATTGTTTTAGAATTGTAAGACTAATTTACTGTATTGATCTTTATATATGCGTGTATAATTTAATGATGGCAAATGTGGTAACAAATTCAGTGCACTTTACAAAATTTTTTTAAATTTGTTTTTACGTTTTGTATATTGATTTTGTTACAGAACCCCCAAGAACAATACAGAATATACAATTGTATAAAACTGTATACTATTACAGAATACAAATCCTCCCAGTATTTATCAATAAATAAATTTTAAAAAAAATCACATTTCAGGACATTATCAGTATCATATCCATCATTGCAACATTTCACATCAGATGTCCTTTATCTACCTGTTAAGAAATTGTATAAATAAATGGAACACGTCTCTTGAGAAACCGCTTTACCTCCAGTTACATGGAAGTTTTTCAACAGCAAAGTTTTCAGATCTCTTTGATCCACACTGAACATTTCAAAAATTATTTGTCTTGGTCTGTCGGTCTGTCACTATCCAAAGTGCTTTGTGAATGTTCTTTAAATGTTTGTCTTTTTTGCTAATTTGTTCTTTTTTTCAGTATCTTCTGAGGAGCTGGATAATGATGTGGCCCATGTTATAAACGCTCTGCCCCTGGGATTAGGAAGCCCCTCCTCTTCTACCTGCTGGATCTGGACCACCAAGAGAGCGGACAAACCCACCCTCAGGCTGAGGAGATGCACCTCCAGGCCATCACATGGCATCACAAGGTTTGTTTTGGGCAGCTCAGAATGAGACACAGCACACTAAAATGTACTGCTTTAATCACTTTCTACAATCTTTCCTTGGTTTCCAGGCTCATATCCCAAGACAAGCTGCCACCGCATGCTCCTGCACCCTCGCATGCTCCTGCACCCTCACATGGTCCCTCGTTTAGTCCCCAGCCACCAAACCCTCATGGTCCTGACACACCACAGCCTCTTCTACAGTCTCCCACACACGGTTGTCTGCTTGACATCCATCTTGTGGTTTCCACTCCACTTGCAGGCCATTGCAGCATTCAGCGTCTCATTCACTGTGAGGCTCGGCGCTGATTCATGGACCCCCACCACAGAATGACCCACGTGGTCCAAGAGCTCCACCACCTTCACTCAGAACCCTTCACATAGGAGCACCAGCAGGTCTGTTTGTAATGACTGATGATGTTTAGAGAAAGAGAAGTTCATTT
Organism: Chromobotia macracanthus; assembly: GCA_036877525.1. Taxonomy (NCBI): domain Eukaryota; kingdom Metazoa; phylum Chordata; class Actinopteri; order Cypriniformes; family Botiidae; genus Chromobotia; species Chromobotia macracanthus. The sequence continues at coordinate 2,119,638 of JAZGTH010000067.1, read as the reverse complement.
AGTAATGATCTGAATTTCTGGTGATTTTCTCCCTCTTGTTTGACCAGGTTTAGGCTCATGCCCCCGCAACATCTGATACCTTAATTCACTCAGGACAGCTGATAAAATCACAGGCCAGCACAGTCATGTTAGACACTTGATGAATTTTGGACTTTGGTACTTTAGTATTTAGTTATTTTTTAGGAATTTATCTTTTTTGTTTATGATGTTGAAATGTATATGGTTTTATATTAGAATAAATATGCAAATGTTTTAATGGCATGCATTAATCTTAAGGATGTTGTGGCCTAATGGTTACAGAGTTGGACTTGTAAACCAAAGGTCGCAGGTTTAATTCCCACCACTGGCAGGAAACAACTGGGGTGCCCCTGAGCAAGACACCTTTCCCCCAGGCTGCAGTGATAGCTTCCCACTGCCCCAGTTGTGCGCTCCAGTTCTGTGTGCGCTCACGGCTTGCAGTGTGTGTTCGCCCTCACTGGATGGGTTAAATGCAGGTCACATTTCAATATGGGTTACCGTACATTGACAAATACATCACTTTTACTTCATTACAATTATAAGAATTGTTCTTAGAACAATGGATGAGTGTGTTATATTATTCAGATTATCCACACCAGACTGTCAAACTCAAATAGAGGCTGATGATGATTCTCCACGTTGCACCTTTAAATTTTTAATGCATAATTTGGGCAACACTAATTTAGCACAATTTATGGAATTACAATGTATTCAAGAACATTAGCTGTTCAGAACAGCATCACACTAATGCCATATTAACAGTTATGGTTTTGAGTCTCTTTGGGCATGTCAGTATGAACTTTACACATTTTGGTTGGGGAAAAAACTTCTACATTTCAAATTTGCTCCAGTATCTGATGAGATTAAATTACCTGCTGTTTGTATCACACCACAAAATCTTAATTGTAAGTCCGGACCACTTCAGAATAACCATTTATTCTTTGGAACAAAGTATTAACTGCTTTAAACAATTCTTTGGCAGGCTCGTACAAGCACCTCTCATAAGTTTGGCTCCATCCATGTTGCTCTTGATAGAAACAGGCTTTCCAGTTTCTCCTACTGAAACTCCAGCATGGTGCTGACAGTAGAGATAGTGATAACTTTGTCTTCAACCAAATGGGCACTTCTGTGCCAAACAGCAGAATTTTATTCTCACCGGACCTCACAATCTTTCCTGCAGGACTCTGTGTCAGTCTGCTGGGTAAGAGGAACTGGTCTCAGGCTTTTCAGTCTCAGGGATCAGTGGTCAGCTCCTGGAGTTTCAACAGCCACATGGGTCTTATTTGCAGTTTTGGTTGTGATTATAGCTTTTCATACACCTCAGCTGTGGTTGTGATCTCGCAAGATCTTGCCATGCTTCATGGGATATGGAGTTTACAGTCCCCTGCAGATGATGCTCATCAATAAAACGGACTGTTGAGGTATATAAGTGATAATGTTTGTGGAACTTAAAGTATTTTAATGTTTATGATATAATTAGATATATTATTTAATTTGTATGGCCATGAGCTTAACACTGTTCACATAATGGTACATTGCACAAAACGTTATATAACGATTGATTAATGTTTACTGGGGACGCAACTCATTTTCTCTTTTCACCATTATAAACTATTTGTGGTTATGGTGTAAAATCCACGTTAACTGCTTAGTTAGTTGTTTTCTTTACTCTTCCTGCAGGTAAATACGCAGATGAGACGAATGAAAGTTTTAAAAGTGCATTAAAGCTGTTTAGGGGTATTAAATGAACACCCAAAACAACCTTTAGTGAACGTTTGTTTTTAATTGTCATATTAGTTACTTGAATCAACCAAATGGCAAACATACAATAACGTTCAAGGAACCTTTAATTAAGATTTGCAATGAAGTTTGCTCAGTTTAACCATTAGATGGCGCTGTAGACTTACAGAAGGTGCATTGAGGGTCAAACTTTCATTTATGGTTTTGCATCTTTTCTATAACAGATATCTTCTCAGATTAAACTGATGTACTTGAATATTTATTGTGAAAACTTAAATTAAACGTGATACGATTTAAACAGAGAACGAATCCAGAAATGCTCTTTTTCTGGAATACGATCCCATCTTAAAAATCTTTTCCTCAATAACAGTAAACATCATTTTGTCAAGCAAAATGACCCATTGGGAGATTAATCAGAGGCTTGCTCAGTGTAGCTGCTCTTCCTTGTGCAATTTAATAATAATAAACTGTATTTGTGAAGCGTTTGCTTGTGCACGTCTTGAATTGAGCAAGTTAATATTGTTTTCAGACTACATGATGCTGTGTCTGTGGACAAATCTATAGATTGACTTTACAAACCAAATATAGAAATAACACACTAGATACCGCAAAGCAATGTGATGCATGATGGCAAACGCTAGAGAATTCACATGCTGGTTTATTGTATACAGTATGTATTAATAAGCAGTATTTCAGTTTAGATTTTAGGGCAACTTTGGAACAAATATAACAGTTAATATGTTGTTTTAAGGGACATTTTCAAGGCCTAGAAGTCTCCTTTAAACGTGCTGTATAAAAGCTCAGATTTGGTGGTTTTGAAGCTCTTTGTCAGATCAAGAGAAGGATGAAGTAGTTTAGGGTAAATTGTTTTAGTCGTGTGTGTTTGTGTGTTTACATGTACATGATTCTGTTGCATACTCTTGGCAAGTTTTACAGCTGTTTGTTTCCTCACTCTGATCACAAACACGACCGCAGCTGTGAAGTATCCATCAAGTCTGAAAATAACAGAGGCTCGGTTCTGCTTCATTTTTACCAGCTGGAAGGTGTTGATTGCACTTTTTTGGGGAACCAAGCAAAAACAGCCCCACTAAAGCTAGTGAACAGAAGGCAGAAGAAATACCAGACAAATGGAGTAAAACCAGCTTTTGCCAGCTCACATGTAACAGAAATGCAAACATGCCTCATTTCCGTCCTGCAGCGTGCAGTTCAGTTACTGTTTCAATACTCGTAATCACACAGAATTCTCTTTTTTCCCGGCAGAGAAATGAACTTGTTATTCCCACCCAACTGGATATCAATCAAAATGTATCACTATGAATATTCTTGGCGTTGTTGTGTTAGAATTCACAGATACTCGGGTCGGCTCTAAATGTGATGGGCTTCTTCTCAAAAGTGCGTCACACTGTGCTCCTGTACTGTGCTGAGTGAGATCTTCATTAGAAACCTTCAGCCCTTCCGCAGGATCTGTGCCAGGTACTCAGTCTAACAGCCAAACATGTTGATAATTAAACCCCTGTAATCGAGGTGTTATCACAACAATTAACAGCAAAATTGTGACCGTATGAGAGTCTCGCAGTGTGTGCCTTTGTACACTTTTTTCAAATTGGAATCCAAATATTATACAATTGTATTTATCACGTAATGATAATAATCATTTTCATTGTGATTAAAACATGCTTTAATATAGACCCAAGGATGTCCTGATGCAAAACTAACAGAAGTGCATAACAACAGACGAATCAGAATACAAAATACAAGCAGAGCCAATGAAAATAAATGTTGACAGAAACAACTAACAGCTAAACAAATGTTTATTTATTTAGTTATTTATGTGTAATTGTGATGTGCATTTTTGTGTATAAATTGCAGATAATTCCTCTATCAAACCATCTTGGGGAGAAAAGATTCAGCATTCAGTGACAAGAAAACATCATTTCTCTTCTGCTTTTTTTAAAGCACATTTGTCTCTCTCTTTCTTTCCCTAATTCTCCATACATGTTCCACTCTTTCTTTTCATCTCTCTTCTTTCCATCTCTCTCTCCTCTTTTCCTCCCCAAAGTTGGCTGCCTCTGCCCTTGTTCCTAGACGTCAGCTGAGAGCTCAACAAGACCTCCGTACACAAAGAGTTTTAATTGGGTTAAGTTTGTCTGCCACAGATAACATTTCTCTTTCTGTGGAGAATAAAACAAATTGCTGGCACTAATGGCACTGTTTAATGTAGCTCTTTTTATTATGGATGGAGGAAATTAGGAGGAGACTCCCAGCAGAGTGCCAGTGTCGTGGGAGTGAGTGCATTGTTGCAGCTCATCAGAAAAGCGGTTTTGCTGGAGAGCTGGCCTTCTTGCTTTCATTGCTCGTCTTTTTCTTTCTCCCTCCCTTTTCGTTGCCTCTTTTGAACCCTTTTGAAAATACGTCTGTGAAAACTGCACTGCAGAGTGAGGGAGTTAAACGGCAAGCCGTGGCCTTTACTGTGCAAATTGATAAGATCTGATTTTCACATGTTGTAACATGCGTTCTCTACCTGTTTTGCGTCTGTTGTTTTTTGGTCTATAACGCTGGTATTTCTTTGTGTAAGTCCAGGGCAAGAGCCAGTGAAACAGGGGTTGGAAGAGGGCTTGTCACTGCAGTTTTGGCACAAGATGTGGTAATCCTAAAAAGCGGGTTTTGAAGCGGGTCATCTCTTAGAGTCAGACATCTCTCTGCAGCAAGCTAATGGGTTGTGGGAACAGATGCACACCCTGGCATTTAACATGCCAACACCTGAGTGCGCTTGGAAGACAATCAGCAGTAAAAATGTAATGTTCATTCTGGATTTTTATGGTGGTTAATCAGGACTGATGAAGTTGAGGGTACATTAAAGTGCAGCCGAGCGGTCAGCCCCAATCTGCGGTCCTGCTCTGCACCTCTCCCCTGTGTACCCGTGTGCAGTCAGAATCAGTACCACCGTCCACCGGCTGTCTGGGTCACATAACAAACGTTTTTTTATTTGGCACTCCAGAATGAAGGAAGGACAGATTATGCTGATGCCATATTTTAGTAATCCTGCATTGTGTTGACTTTAGGGCAGCTCACTGTTGCTCTTTACCTGCCTCAGGTAAAGAGGACAAGAAAACAGTTAATGTTGTGCAGCTCTTTCAGATCCATTACCTCAAAGCAAATGTGCATTTTAAATCTTGTACTTTTGCCTGTTTGACAAAATGAAATCGGAAGCGTTTGCTTTCTCGCGTCTCTTACCCTTTTAAGTGTGATTCTCATGCATGTTAACGAGACAAAAGACTGTTAGCTTTGCAGTATTTAAATCAGTTATGTCTAATTATTTCATACAAAAATAGCCTATCTAGGGCAAAGCCAATGAGATGTAACGCTGTCTGCGGAGGGACCTGGTGGAGTTCAGCTGCACAGAACAGAGAAGATGCTGTCGAAACATAAATCTAACATAACATAACATATATGTAATATAACATAAATATAATGTAACTCTCCAGGCTTGTGAAGATCAGAGATTAAGAGCTTTTCTGGAGTTGCATCGTCCAATGGACGCAGTCACATCTGTACGGACCAGAGACAAAAGTTATTGCTATATTTTAAATATTTGTGCCATGAATAACGTAAAGAAGTCAAAGTCCACAGCACTGAGGAATAAAAAAAACATTTAACATATAAAAATAAAAAACATATTTATACACACGAGCTGTCAAAACACATTCAATGTCAGACGTGCAACCATTCACCTAAATGTGAGATATTATTTAAATTGCATCCAGATCTCCCTGAAACAGACCCAACAGGACCGGCTGGTCTCCAGTGCGCAGCTCTTCCTCTCCAGTGCGCAGCTCTTCCTCTCCAGTGCGCAGCTCTTCCTCTCTTTATTCACTTCATCCTCTTGTGCTTCAAGTCGAAACTTCATTTCAGAAAAAGAGGAAAATGCAGATCCGTCATCAGATGACAGAGGGTGTAATCGCATGCCGTGTGATTTCACAATGCCACTCTTTCAACCCATTGAAGGCTCGGCTGTCCTTGACCCTTATGGAGCTTGTAATGTGACTGTTTTCCTCCTTTGAATTCATCCGAGAAAAAGAGGGACAACTGCGGCGAGCTCTGGCCCCTCGGTGCCGGCGGCCCCTCTCCATGTGAAGCCAGAAGCGCGTTTAAAAGCGGCCTCCAGGCGCAGTTCAGACGAGACAAGAGGGGCCCCGGTCCTCCGCAGGGGGGCAATTTTGAAGGCCGCTCCGTGGCTCTGCAGGGCGCCCGGCTCAGTCTGCGGGACATCCCGCTGACCGAGACGGGGAGCCCGCCGTGTTATCCATGACAACGACCGAGCAGCTCCGCCGCACCGCGTGTGAGGGCGAGAACAAAGCGGGCTGATTCTGTCCATTTCTTTGGCTGATTTTGGGCCTGTCGAAAAGGCCCAAATGTACCCAACACACAGAGATAAAGAGCCTTTACCATAAATAAAAACATATCCTGTTATAAAAATGGTCGGTGAATTTATCAAACATTTTCTTTTCCCCATACATCAAAGACCAAATAAAAAAAAAAACCCAAAAAAAAAATAAAACCAAAAAACCAAAAAATAAAAACAAATCCAAAAATAAAACCCAAATAAGACCCAAATAAACTTTATAACCAAACAATATTCACATAAAGACCAACAAAACACAAATAAGATCCTAATAAGACCCCCCAAATAAAACCGTAATAATCTCTAATAAAAGACCCAAATAAAGACCCAAATAAGACCCAAATAAAACCCAAATAAAGACCCAAATAAGACCCAAATAAGACCCAAATAAGACCCAAATAAGACCCAAATAAAGACTCCAAATAAAGACCCAAATAAGACCCAAATAAGACCCAAATAAAGACCCAAATAAGACCCAAATAAGACCCAAATAAAGACCCAAATAAGACCCAAATAAAGACCCAAATAAGACCCAAATAAAGACCCAAATAAGACCCAAATAAAGACCCAAATAAAGACCCAAATAAAGACCCAAAAAAAAAAAAATAAAGACCCAATAAAACCAAATAAAAAGACCCAAATAAAGACCCAAATAAGACCCAAATAAGACCCAAATAAAGACCCAAATAAAGACCCAAATCAAAGTTAAAGACGAAACCCCCAAAAAACGCACACGGTCACGGTATCCAGCTGGAATGAGCCCAAGATGACGGCAAGAGCGCAACTAAATGAATCCAGTCCGTCTTTTCTCCGGCACGCTGCAGTTTCCTCCACGCTCCGTGTTTTGGCCCCGACCCGCTCCGAGTCGAGCTGTAGTTTCCACGGCTGACCATGGTTTGGTGCTGTTGGCTCTCTCTGTCTGCTCAACCCAGGCTGTGCGGAGCTCCCTGCGGGATCAGAGCGCTCCCCCGCCGGGACCCTACTCTCACATCCTCCTGCTGGGACACGGCTACATTTCCAGCCAAGCCTGGCTTTATTATGTGTGTCTGCGCTGCAGCCCCGCCAGCAGTCGGATCGGGAGGCGGAGGGAAGACCAGAGTAAGGACAAAGAAAAAGGCAGAGAGAGGCTAGCGAACTGCAAATATTTACCGTTTCAGGACGCCAAAGGGGGAATAAACAATTAAAATAAAAACGCAGGTAAACATGGTGCGTAAAACGGCACCGCAAGTGCCGCCTTCTTAAGAGCGCAGAGGAGGGCGGTTCGGCGTTCGCGGGATCAGAAAGGAAAGAAATCCAGTTCCGACAACTACAAAAACACACAACAAGAGGAGAAAACGGGAGGAAAGCGTTCAGCTCAAACCCTTAACATTGTGCAAGCGGGCTTACCGCATCAAGGGAAGTGTTGGCACGGCTCGACCCCGATCAGGTGTGAGCGTAATGCTGTAATTTGGGCACGCCGCGCGTCTCCAAACTCCGTGCGCGCTCCGCCGCCCGCGATCCGCGTTACGGAGGAACAAAAGAGCGTCCGCGTCTCCATCACGGAAATCCCGCAAGTTACGCGTCCGGTCCACAGGTTGAGCCGAGCGGCCGGAGAAGTTTGATCGCCGGAGGATCCGGGCGCCGCGTCTCTTTCCTCGGCTCCGCTCTCTCGCTTTGAATGCTTCGGGACATCGAGGCTGAAGTTGCCGCATTGCAACAGGCAAAGTGAAGAAATCCGAGAAGTGTCGGCGCGTAACCCGCACCGGTTTACCGGAGAGGACGAGACACCGACTGAAAGCCAAACATTGACACTGACATGTCGCGGCGCAAGCAGGCCAAACCGCGCTCCGTTAAAGGTAAGCGTTTCACGGGTACGAGAGGAAACAACTCACGGCCAGTGAGACCTGACGGATGAACCCGGCGGGGATTGTGAGACTCGTTCATTTGAACGCGTTTGCTTTCGTAAGTGAAATAGTTAGAGATGAGAATCATGTCTGCGGACATCGATTAAGAAATGAAGTCTCCAGTTCTTGTGTTTGCTGATGTTAAGTTATAAAACAGGCGCTGGGTTGACCTGAGCATTCACAAACTGTGGATGAGTTTATTTTAGGCCTGTTGTTTTATTGAAATGTGTTGTTTTAGTCTTTTGATTAATAAGATTTCAATGTGATGTTGGTTGTAATTCGTGTAATTGAATTGAGGGCATTTAAAGGAGTGTGTTAGTTTCATCTCCATCATTTAACATGCTTATGTAACATGTTAGACAGCTCCTCTCAGTTTCTTTCTGTGGTGTTGTGAATGACATTTGCGTCTCACACTGGTGTTGTTTCCTGGTTGCTGGTTATTGTGTTAAGCTGATGTGTTGGTGAGTTTTGACAGAATCGGACACATCTCATTCCTGACCCGCACAAGATGAATTTCAGGACCAGTAAAGGCCAGTAAAGGCCGGCTGCTGTTTTGTCATGTCCGTCAACAATGTGTGGCAAATATTGTGCTGCTGGTCGACATCACTTGGCACCCTCACCGCAATAGAAACCAGATGGGCCTTCGGGTGGCCATGTGGCCCATATTAGTCCCCCTCCCCCAAATAATAACCAGTTTTTTCTTTTAATTAACCACCACAATCTGCAGAGGTTTAGGAAGAGGGCAAAGAATTGATCATGCGTTTACATAGTGTAAATGGCTATTATTTGTGGCAGCTTAACAGAAAACTGACCATTTCAACAATCACGTTTCCATAATTATTACTGCAGATATTTAACATTTCACGCCCAGCAGGTTCTGTTATCGATCCTAATGTTGTTGACTTGTTTTGGGGAGAGACAGGAGTCTATTCATGCTTACAATCAATAGCTGATTATTTTCATGCATTTTTAATATGCACATGCACAGAGTGACAAAAATTGCATGGCAGCGTTTGCGATACTGCAGTTTTTATGGAGGATGCACTGGCCTGCTGCAGCGCAGGGGTTTGAACAGGAATACACAGTGATTGTATTGCCTCAGACATGCACGTCCATCAGAGGCCAATTAAATATATGTATATATTTAAAATAAATATATACGACTTGCTCTGTCCTTTAATCGATGTACCCAGAGATTAGAGAAGCACTAACATAATGTCTGTATGGTATGCACACAGTCGTTTGTGTTCTTTAATGTCACTGTGTCTTGAGTATCAGCTTGTTTGTCATTATCTTCTGCTTTGATATGTTCACATATGCAGGTGTTATGACTCTGTGTGCAGTGAAGTGACACATGGGGAGATCTTTAAGAAACTGTGCTCATCACATTAGACCAGGGATTGTTTTGTGGTCAAGCAAGTCATGTGCTCACATCACATTACATTAGATACTGTTATTGCCAGTATTTCTCATGAGAGAGAGAGAGATTGTTTTGAAAGGAAAAATACAGTGCTCGTCAGAGAGGAAGAGGGAGCTGCGCTTATCAAAATATTCTTTCTCTCAATTAATCCCGTTTTAAAGCGTGTCTATGCACTGACACGCAATAAAAGGAACGGCCGTGGCATTCCTGTTTCATATCTCCACCGTCCCCATGAGTGTTCCATGCATTATGTAGCGATGATTATTACTTAATTACACATTAATAAATCCCCTTCATTTGCAGGACGTTAAGAGGGAGATGAATACACACGACAGGGCTGAAGACAGTGAGGGCATTTCTGTCTGTTTTGCAGTGTTGTGTACAGTCAGTCCAATCAAATTGGACCTGTAGTTGTACAAAAGCGAGAAACATTTGAGTAACGCTTGTCTGACACTCACTAAGAAAGAAATCTTATGGCTTTAAAACCCCCCCACAATAACAATGGCAATGCTGCGTATGTGTACATGTGTTTATGGATGAGTCTCGTGTTGTCTCTCTCAGTGTTGAAATGTTTTTAAGAATGCATTCAGCTCTTTCTGCAGAATGTGTGTTCTTTAGCAGAGATGTGGGCAGGGAATTGCATATTTACTTACTGTTTCGAATGTAAATTCTTAAGCTATGCTTTTGAGCAACTGAGAGACGGTAGAACAAATACGATTTTCACACATAGATTTTTAACATAACATTTTTATACGAGCACTTTAAAAAAGTAATTTAAAAGAGATACTGCCAGGCGTGTATCTAAGAAGCAATGAAGATTTTCCTATGCGAGACTTCAAGGTGTGCATTTCTCCGACTTGAAAGAAAATCGAGCTGATTTACGATCAGAGGTTTTCTGTGTTGTGATTGTTTGAAATGTCAGACTTCCACTGAAGAGGTGATGAAGCTATAATGTGCTGCGGCTCTTTTTCTCAGCACTGGAGATATATATGTGCGTGTTGTGCTATAGATCTTATCTCACAGTTTTTCTTTTCTGGCACCATCTGGTTTTACATTAAATGTCTTTTTAATTGTCACATTGGCTTTTGGCAACGGTGCAGAAGTTTTATTAATCAGTGGGTTATTGTAAAATGCTGAATTTGGTTACCATAGACCTGCAAAGCCACAAATAAAGAGATCAGGGGACAAAATCCCAGAGCATTCATATGCTCTCACAATTGTGTTTCCTATTTCATGCTTCTATTTTAGTGAGATTTCCTTTTTTGCTGTTACATCTGTTGCACATTTACAATGATGGTTTATTGAGAATAATAGACTGTTTTTAGTCAATAGTTCCATTAACGTTTCTATTCTGCTGCCTGTGATTAAGAAATTACATTTTGCTTAGTGTTTTTGTAATTGCTTTAGTTTGTGTTTATTATGGCAATTTTCTGAATGTGAAGAGAATAAGTGTTCTTTTATTCAGATGAGGATAAAACAGGAGACGAGTATTGTTATTGTTTTTGTCCGTGAAGTGTGTTAACTGTTTTTTGAGGTAATGGCAGATGAACCACAAAACTGATTTTTATGCTCTTTCTTTTTTGTTTATATTTTTATAGACTCCACAGCATGAACAGTTAGTTAAATAACTCTGAAAGTATTTCATCAGCACCAGGAAAAAAGTAATTGTGCACAGTTTGACAGCAGCTTGTTACTTTTTATTTTAATGGTGGTCTTTGGGTGATGATGTGGCTGATATCATGATTATGTGGTCTTGCTGAGCACAGTTTTCTTTTTTTCATGTATTAACACATTTTCTGTTTAAGGTTTGCATGTGACATGGGGACGGGAATGTCTGTTTGATTACATCACAGTTATAAATGGGGTAGTTGTGGCCTGCTGGTGAGTCGGGCTGAAGTGCCCTTGAGCAAGACACCCAACCCCTGATTGCTCCTTGGGTGCAGCAAAAATGCAAATGTCACTTTCACTTCACTTAAATAATAATTTGCTAATAATTTGTCAGTTTGGGGGAGGGACGTTTCCATTTAAAATTTTCTTTTTTCAGTCAGAAAAGTTTTTTTCTGAAGGGAAGACGCCTCTGTCCCTGACTCTGTCTCTCTGCAGTGACCCCTGCTGGTGTGGAGATCATGGCATATTTTTATTCCTCTCTGTGATGGGACATAGGGTGAGGGGAAAAAGGCGGGTTTAGATGTGGGTTTCTCCCTGCTGGCCAGAATGTCTTCCAATGACAACTCCTTATCAGCAGCCTGCCTGCTAGTTTTGTGGCAAAGAATCTGTCTTAATGTAAGAGCTCAGTTGTAGACTCTGCCATTGTACCGGCTTAGCCACACGCTTTATCAGAAGGCCTGGGCTCAGTGGCCCAGAACCGGTGCTCGCTGTGGACGTGCTCAGAACCAGCTCAGTGCTTCTTCTAAAGAGAAGGCATCGCTCCGACGACTGCTGTTATTAATTCTGTTTGTGTGGTTGGCATTCCCAGCTCCCCCTTACGTCCCCACCGATCCTGCCAGCTGAGGCTCCCCTGTCAGGCCTTCCCGGTGGACGATGGACGTTCTAAGATGCTGCGCTCTGGAACTGGATTGGGCTGCTGCAGAGGGCAGATTAAAACGTGCTGGAACAGCTCGCAAAGAAAGAGTCTCTCAAAGCTGCTCATACCCATGTAGATTAAACATGGCAGCCATTTTCACCTAGTCCATTGAGAGTTCTGAGGACGTTTGACTGTGCCGTTCATAAAGCACATTGTGGTGCGTTTAAGCGTTTGTGTCTTGAAAGTGTTCTTTCACATTCTGAATATTTTTGTTTCATACACAAGGCTGGTTTCATATTTTAGAAATGTCACACAGCCTATCTGCGGTTATTCTGAGGTGGAAGTGGATTATATCAAAATTAGAAGTTTGAGTTCTCTTCTCTCCTCTCCTCTCCTCCTCAATGTATTATCCTGTCTCTTTATGTCTCTCCTCTTCTCTCTGGATAACTGTTCTATGCCTCTTCCCTGTCTCGTCGGGCTGTACATTAAACATAAGGAATGGGGGCAATTAAGCCCACTCTCCACACCTGGCTGATGCATATATTTATTGGGCTCTCTTCCCGCTGGACTGGCTTTGGGTCCCGGTCTGAGCTTTTATGGAGTTGATGAAGCACTGCAAAGGTCTTTAATGGTGCTGGTCTGACCCCTAGAGTCCCCTCTGACCCCTCAGCAGGTCATCTGCTCTCCAGTGGCTTGAGACTTCAGGGAGCCTTGCAAGACCGGAGAAGGACTGAAATAGCTGGAGGTGGATTGTGTGTGTGTGTGAGTACGGATGCATGTACAAGCTCGTGCCCACGCACATAGAAATCGCCTAAGCGTTTGTGACTCCTATTCTCATAAGAGCTGAACCTATTGATTTCAGAAGATCTGAAATGTTTTCTGCCAGCAAGAACAAAACCAGTGAAAGCAGAGATATCAGAGAGTCGAGTCGCCTTGCACTCTCGAACACACTCGAAAACAAAACGTTTGAGTAATTTACAGAGTTCATTAGATGGCAGAATGTCTGGCTCTACCTTGTTTCAAACCTTTCAGCAATTATGTTAAGGAATAAAGAGGTGTGACTGATTTGGCAGAATCATCAAACATAACCGCCACCCCACTGCTCATCAGGTAATGTAACAAGTTCTAAGAAAACTGCTGTGACCCCTGAAAGTGAAGCCTGACCTGCGCTGAACTGTTTCAGATGCTGCCTCAGTCTGCCGTTCATCACTGATAGATTATGCGTCCTCAGAAAGACTGCTGCTCTCTGTGTTGGATTAGTAATGTGTTTGTAAATTGGTTTAAGAGCGTGAAGCTACTTTTTGTTATCCCGAGGCGAGTGTGAAACCTAGCAAAGAAGCCTTTCAGTGGCTTACACAGAATCAGTCCCTCATCGTCCGTTCCGCTGGCCTGTGTGATGTCAGAGAAAGACAAGCTCTTGATCCTGAAGTCAGCCTTGTTTTCCTTATTTTTCTTCATGTAATTCGCCGTCAAACAGCAAGTTCCCCCTCCTGCTACGCGCGGGATAATAACCCGTGCACACAGCAGGGCGGTGCTGAAGAAACAATTAAATTCGCTAGTCGTTACAAAGCGCTCACACACACGCACGCTCAGAAAGGGAGGAAAAAGTAGAGGGGAGAAAGTAAACAAGCAGACTAATGACATTTACAAAACAGCCGTTCATTGGATGTGTTCATTTGTTGGTTTAAAGTCAGGTTTTCCATTGTGTGCAGTTCACTTAGCGTGTGTGCTTTTTTGGAGGACTGCTTCTGTATTTAAGAATCTCCCAGAGGAACTGAATGAGACAAAGAGTGATTACTGCTGTCTCCTCTTCGGCTCCTCTCTGTCTTCACCTCACTTCACCTCACTGCTCACTCTCCTGCCTGACGGTACAAGCTTAACTTTATAAAACCCCTGTGCTGAAACTTTGAAAACTTCAGAAATCTGAAAATAATTGATTAATTCTTTCTCTCTTTCTCTTTCACTCTGTCCATCTCCCTGTCTTTCGCTCTCTCTCAAATCAAACACGGGTTCTCAGTTCTGTGGGTTGTGAGGTTCTGATGTGTAGTCTGGTTCCGCTCATAAGAACAGAACAACAGAACCGCACTGCTGACTCACTTTCTTGTCTTGCTGTCACAACAACACTTTGTTGATGATGGGGTGTTAGTTCAATAAAATACATTGTCGATCTGAAGCACACTGAGTGGTTGCCCATAGTTTAATACTTACAAATGACGTGGGAAAGAGAATGTGCATATTATCAAAATACATTGAAACTGGCACTTTGTCTCACAAATGTTGCTGACTCGTGATGTAGGGAGAGAAGTTCTTTTAAAAGTTATACATTTTTAAATAATTAAAGTATTTGACAGCTTGTAAGCGACCGAGTGTTTGTGTTTAGTTGTTGACTCAGGCTACGTTTGTGGAGGTGTACGAAGGCTTTTTCACCTCTGTCAGCACACACACTCTGCTGATAGGTGTTCTGCATTCCAGTGCAGGTGACGTGTGGGTGTGTGTTAGAGCTCCAAACTGTGACAAAACACTCACCACATCCAAACCGCATCAGTTAACCTTATGTTATATCACGTCAGCTCAGTCCCCAGGTAATGTTTTCCATGTTACAGCCGCAGCGTGTATTTAATCATCCATCTGCCGGTCCTGAGACACGTGAGTGAGTGTGTGCTGTGGGCTGTTCTGATAGGTGTGTATCTGTGTTGTTGGGGTGTAGGCTGGTTGGAGATCATGGACAGGGGTCTCTTTTAGCCAACTGCACAACAACAACAAAAACAATCCAGGGCAAAGTGAGGTGTGCAGAAATTATTAAACACACACACACACTCCTCCAATTCTTCTTTAGTCTCTCTTTCCTGCTTTGCTTCTCTAGACTAATAAATGCTGCATGTCACCATCAAACAGGGCCTGACTTGCTCCAGGAGAGACACAGAGAAGGAGAGGAAAGAAAGAGAATTGGAGATGGCTGGTGTGGGGCTTGTGTGCTGTGGGGCCTTGGTGTTGATGCATGGACAGATGGATGAATAGATAGATGGACGGATGTTAAAAATGTAGAGTTTTGGTTGGTTCTGCAGTGACGGACAGGGACAGGCTGTCTGATTCTCTTTCTGTCTGGATTTAGCTGATCATAAAACTCTTACACACACACACACACACACACACACTCGCAAACATAATGTCTTCGGGCAAAGTGTATAATGCAACACCTTTGGTAGTCAAATAGTCAATCTGTGATTGTCAGGTAGACTTCACGCTATGTATGCCTGTATGCTCGCGTGTTATATAAAGGTAATGTAATGGCTGCTGTCGTTGTTCTCTTGTGCTTTTTGATCTGATTGATTTGCACATTTAATGTTGAGTAATGTGTGTTATGTAATTAGACTTTATAATTGAAGTTTTTACTTTTTGAATTTGCCCCCAGCACAAAAACTTACACTTGCCTTCTATATCTTATATATATATGAGATATAAAATATCTCATGATCATCTACTATAATAAGGGTCACTGTGAGAAAGTCTTGAGTTCATTTAATAAGAGAACTCAACTCCTCCCATAAAATCCCTGTATGCAAACAAACACGCTGCCACGGTCTCCGGCGGGCAAAACAAACAGTGGAGGGGTCTCCGAAGAAACATGATTGTGGAGTTAATCTGTCCTCCAGTGATGCAGGCCTGCCGCAAAGCTCCTTCAGAGAGGGACACATTGTAATGCCTAATCAAGTCTGTATCAAACTAAATAATGCTGTAGCGTGAAATTGGAAGCCCAAGTCAAAAAGCACTCCCCAGCCTGTACTACAGGATAAGGCAATTAAGACTCTCTCTTTCTCTCTCTCTCTCTTTCTCTCTTTCTCTCTGTCTCTCTTTCTCTCTGTCTCTCTGTCTCTCTGTCTCTCTGTCTCTTTCTCTCTGTCTCTGTCTCTCTGTCTCCCTCTCTCTCTCTCTCTCTCTCTCTCTGTCTCTCTGTCTCCCTTTCTCTCTCTCTCTCTCTCTCTCTGTCTCTCTGTGTCTCTGTCTCTCTCTGTCTCCCTCTCTCTCTCTGTCTCCCTCTCTCTCTCTCTCTCTCTCTCTCTCTCTCTCTCTTTGTTCTCTTGCTGGTTTTGGTGGTGGTGTGGTGGGAACATCTGTTTCTGGAGGGTCCCTGAGAGGTTTAATCCAGGTAGGCTGATGTCGTCCCAGGTCAGGGGTGTTCAGCACAGGACCTCCACCTGCCAGGGGGTGTAAACTAGGAATGGTAATTTTTGTATACACTCAACAAATTGGCGTATTTGAACGCTGGGTGTTCATGTATGTTGTTTTCAATTGTTGGTCTGTATGTAGATACAGGCAGTTGCTGAAACACAGGGGGTTTGAGACATATTTAGGAGCTTGCCTTTGCCCTGGAGTCAGTGAGTATCCTTTACCACAGAGGACCTCACTGGGCCGCTTCTTATCTGAGAGAGCTTTTCTGTCTGATGAATCGGACCACAAGAAGGTACTGCTGTAAATGATGCATTAATCAATCACAAGACTGAGGCTTTTTTGGTCACATTTATACATAGCTGTTCCTGAATTTTGATGGGTGTGAAATGTTTTGTGAGTATATTGTGTTTTTACAAAGAATGCTGTCACTTCCAAGTACTCTTTCCCATCTTGAGTGTAAACAGGGTTTTTGGTGGTTTGGGGATATGTCGCCTCCATCGCAGTCTAACCTCCCCCATCTCTCTTTTCCCATCGCATCACTGTTTGATGGCATCATGGCGGGAAAGCGTGATTATGGCTTTTTCCCCAGCGAGCAGCGATCTGAACCTCATGTCACACTCGCTGACAGCCACACACAGCAGACGAGTTTAATAACTTCTGCTTTCCCTCCATGTTCTCTCTTATCCTCTTTCGTTTTCTATTGCTCAGGCTTGCTTTTTGCTGTCCTCCCCCTCTATCTCTCCCTTTGTCTCCGTCTCTCTCTATCCCTTTCTGTCCCTCTCTCTCTCTCCCTTCCTCCCTCCCTTTCCCTCTCTATCCCTTTCTCTTTCTCTCTCCCTTCCTCCCTCTCTATCCCTCTCTCTCTCTCCCTCTCTCTCGATCCCTTTCTCTCTCTCTCTCTCTCTCTCTCTCTCTCTCTCTCTCTCTCTCTCTCTCTCTCTCTCTCTCTATCCCTTTCTCTCTCTCTCTCCCTCCCTCTCGATCCCTTTCTCTCTCTCTCTCTCTCTCTCTCTCTCTCTCTCTCTCTCTCTCTCTCTCTCTCTCTCTCTCTCTCTCTCCTATCCCTTTCTTTCTCTCTCTCCCTTTTTTTCTCTTTTTCTCTCTCTTTCTCTCTCCCTCTCTTTCTGCAGGTATATTGGAAACATTTCTCCTCTTGTCTTTGACAGGCAAGACAGATGAAAAACAAATTTCAGATGTGATCTGAGCGGCTCTTTAATCTTTGACTATGTTTTCTTCTAGTGAACACAGTATCTCCACCGCGCACGCTTGTGTGTGATGTGAACGTACTCGTATGCCGTTCTGGGTTTTATTTTCCTGAATCTTTGTGTGGAAGAACATGCCTGTGTGCGTTTTAAGTGCACTGCTGCTTCTGTGTGTGTTAGTGTGCTTACACGTCAAAGGGTGTCATGATAAATATATAAACTTTAATGTTTTGCACTTTGTGTTGAAAAGCGAGCTGGTGGTAAACCAGTACAGCCCTGGCTGTGTGTGTGTGTGTGGGAAGGGAATTCAGAGGAAGAAGGAGAGTTGACTCTGCACCCAGGGCTTTCCTCAGGAAACGGATCCTCGCATCGAACTGCCAGGAATGTGCCATGAATGCAAGGGGTGGCAGGAGTGTGAAAGACAGAGAATGTGACTACATGTGTGACTTTGTGCGTTTACCTGCTGGTGCTGCTACCATTTAGCATTAACCCAAATGAAATGAATACCCTGGTGTCACTTGTGTTTGTTTATTTCTGTCCTTCACTGGCTTCCTGTCAGATTATGCAATATAACCCCAGTGAGATCTTTGGTTAAAGACAGTGGGGTGCAACATCAGCTGTTTTTTGTCTGGGTGTATGATATAAATTGTAGCTTAGACATTGACAGAGTAACTGTTTTATCTGTCTGCTGAATTCTGAAATTAATGTCATTTAACCTCAAGCAAGCTTTAATGTTCATGTTGGTTATATTTTGTTAGATTTTCGCATCTTTATAATAGTCACCCTGTAACTACCATTGGGATTTTATCCCAGATTGTACTGAGGCATCACCCTACAAATAAAGGTTTCTTTACATGCTGGGCTCTTATTGGTGGTTTTTCTTTATTATTCAGTCTAACGTATGCTTTTCAACAACAGTTTTAAAGTGTTAGTTTCTTTCATTACAAACTTCAACTTTGCACACTATTGTTTTTTGTCAGCATTCATAATTTCAAACATTTGAAACATCAGCTAAACAATATGTTGCTTTCGAGGCCTTTACTGAATAGATATCGTCAGATTACACTAGAAAACGTTGTATTTGTGCTTCTGCGTATATGTGTGTGTGTGTTTGTCTGTTTCATGGAAGGCTTCTGTCACATCAGAGGCTTTCGGATCTCTAGTTGGTTCTTGTAAAAACATCAAAGTTACTTCAAGTATTTTCACAAACATGCAGTACACCTCCGTTTTTTAAGGAGAAAAAAAGACCTTGAATAAGTGCAGAATGCTTGCCTGTAGTGAGAAAGAAAAAGGAGAGATACGTGTAACACTAAGACCCTTTTTTGACTTGAGCTGTCCAAGTTCTCCCAAGAGCACAAAGCTGCCGGAGGACAACACAAGAGCTCATGCCATCCACCCACTCCTGCATGCAGTCTTTCTTTTCCTCTCCACCATTTCCTGCTTTTGCAGCACTAACTTCCTGTCTCTTGGTGCTGTAGACCAGTGTGCTTCGGTTAGGGTCACTGTAGCCCCATTATCAGTCCGGCACTGATACAGGTTGATACAGAAAGCGCTTTTGAGAAATTTTGATGGTAGAGTCTATACACATTCTCCACCATTTCCAGGTTTTTCTGCCACCCCACTTGAATACATTTTGTCATGTCAGTCTGTAATAGTGTCTTTCTTGTTATCCAGGTGGGCATTCCTTGACCAGCATAAGCTGCAAAGAGGGCCAGACTTCATGCTGCAGGTCAAGAGTCTGTCTATGTGAAACCAGGGTTTCCATTAAGTAAAAAAAAATGTTAAGCATGTTAATGTAAATGTTGTAGGAACATTCAAGACGTCCAGTTTTTAGATGTTGTGCTAATGTTGTTGCTTAGTTATAGCAGTAAACAGTAAAACAGTAAAACATTTTGCTGACTTTACAGCAAGAATATTTTGGATAACTGAGAGAACTGTCAGAGAACGTTGGCCAATGTTTTGAGAACATTTCCTGTTGTGTTGGGTTTGTGTATTTAGAGGCAAACCCTGAACCATTCTGCATTTTTGGAGCAGTGTTGTGGTGAGCCTGTAGTCTGAGCCCAGTCGGTTCTCATTGTGTCCCTGTGCTATATAAGCCTTCAGCTTCTCTTCCGCGCTTTAGTGTGTTTCTGGACAGTGCTGCTGGTTTGTTTTTAAGGCCATTTTGTGCAGTGTAGCAGTTTCAGTGCTGATAAAAGTATTTGGTTAATCAGCTTCCCTCGCCGTCCCTAGGCCTGGGTTTGGAGGACAGGCCATTAAAGTTGAAGCTCTTCTGGGACAGGTCCAGGCTGGGAGATTGGCATGATGCTTTACCAACGCCAGCATGGCACAGACCTGCGAGACGCAGCTAGCAGCCAATGCAATCAAATTGCAATGGTCTGAAGGCAAGGCTGTCAGCTGCGTCCCGTCCAGAAGGAAATGCCCGTACCGCCCTTATGGGCCAGCCTCCAAAGCCTGATTGGACACAGTGACCCAACTGAGTGATAAGGGTCCCAGCAGAACTCATGCTGTCCACGCTTTCCTACCATGCTTGGGGAATACTCGTACCTGTCACTCCATTTTCACTGTCATTACACTGCAATTGCAGTCCTGTTTGTGTATGTGTACATGCTTTTGTAGGCGTAGCTGTCACAGAATCCGGCCCGCATTCAGGTCTGGCTGCAGGGAAGGAGTGAAAGAGAGTCATAGACAAACTGAGGAAATCTCCTCCCACTGCTGTCAGTGGTGCTGTGTCAGTGACAAATGGCTGCCTGAGTGTAAATATTAGGTTTTTTATGCCACATTCTCGCTGTCAGCGTGGCAGTGGTTGTTTAGCTTTAGTTTGTTGATTCTGTGACCCCTCGTCTGGTTGTGGTACGATCAGTGCAGTAATTCTGTTAGTCAGAACTAGTAACTGGTAACAACCGCATATTCTCAATCTTTAATCATTGTTTTTTATCTCTCTCCTAAAATGAATCTGTCAGATAAATGGAAAGTATCAGAGGAATATTGGGAGACACACAGATATTTTCTCAGTAATAATTCTTGATGATTTCAATGCTCAGAGCATTGTTTTGTTTCGCTTCTATTTAATTAGAATTGCGCATTTTGTTTATTCTGTCTTGGATGAATAGAAATGGGGTTGATTTCATACGGAAATATGTTGCTTATTATAAACTGCTTCCTAGTAATACTTATGAGAACAATGTATCTTACACATCA
This sequence comes from Chromobotia macracanthus, assembly GCA_036877525.1. Lineage (NCBI taxonomy): Eukaryota > Metazoa > Chordata > Actinopteri > Cypriniformes > Botiidae > Chromobotia > Chromobotia macracanthus. The sequence continues at coordinate 2,099,078 of JAZGTH010000067.1, read as the reverse complement.
ATACAGTATAGTGAGGTAAAATATCTTGGTGCTTTCATTGATTATTGATTTTTATTCATTTCCCTCCCTCACTTTCTTTACAGGATTTTCGTGATTGCTTTTTCTCCTCTTCGCTATAGAACACACACAGCAGTGTGTGTGCTCTATAGCAAATGCTAGAGCTAGAGCGCACATTTTAGCCCCATATATGTGAATGTTTATGTTCTGATTGTGTGCTGCGGTCACCATTCGTGTGTCGGTTCTCTGTGCACTCGAGTCTCCTCTTTTGAATGGCTTCATACCGCTGTGTCCAGTTATTGATCTTTGCTTGCTTGCCTGTGATGTGTGTAGTGCTTATGGGAAAGAGTGTATGTGTTTTTATGCGCCTGTTGGCAGGGTTGAATTGCACCATTCAGAGAGCAGGCCCGTGTACAGCTCTCTCTTGGGTGTGTTTGTGCCCCTGTGCATGTCTGAGTAAGTGCATGGCCTTCTTTTAGCATGCATGCCTCTCTCCGAGTGTGTATGCGCGTGTAAGTTTGAATATGTGATTTATGTAGACACAAATTTGTATAATGACGTGTATAACAATGTAAACATGGTTACAGCGACACTTCCTGTGTCCTCATAAATGAAAACGCTTAAACATACTAAATGATTTTTTTTGTTAATTAAAAAATGTCCAGTTTTTCTGTGAGGGTTTGGTTTAGGGTTAGGGGATAGAATATGCAGTTTGAACAGTATGAAGACCATGGCTATGGAGAGTCCTCATAAACCACATATGCCAAGATGCATGTGTGTTTGAGTGTAGGTCTGTTCTGGTCCAGGTACGCCCCCCCTCTGTGCTGCAGAAGGATGACTGCGTCTCTGGAGGTCTGCAGGCCGGCGTCTGGAGACACAGCCGTGCGTGTTCCCGTCATTCTGCCTGCTATTAAAAGCTATTAAGCCATGCAGAACAAGTCAGGCTTTTATCTATTATTAATTATCTGGAAATGAAAGACGCTCTCTCTCCTTCTCCCTCTCTCGCTCTCTCCTTGATGGCGCGACTGTGCGTCGGTGTAGGATGACCGTTAAAGCGTCATTAACCCAGAAACATGGCAGTGATGGACAGCATGCTGGATCTCTTCTTTTAGAATGTGTTTTCTCCGTCCCGAAGAACACAGGCGACGTGAAGTCATTAAATCAGCAGTACCGCAGGACTCACCCGGTGATTTTCATTTGGTAAATGTTGATTGTCTTGCATTACGCTTTTTGACTGAAGGGGAACTGCGCTGTGATTGGGTGTTATGAGGCTGTGCATTGGTTTGGTTTACGGTTTAGAGGTGATGTTGCAAAAATCATGAAGCTATTTGATGATAAAATCACCAATAGTCAATCATTTTACCATGGACCAATAATTGGCCTTCTATGTTCCTTTTGTATATTTCATTGTATTCTTTAATTATGCATCATCTAAACCCTAGATTAACTGCTACACTGTGTGTGTGTGTGTGTGTGTGTGTGTGTGTGTGTGTGTGTGTGTGTGTGTTTTTTTAGTGGTGTGTGTGTTTTTTTGGGGGATGATGTCTGTGCCACGGGTTTAGACAGGAAGAGATAAGATGCCTCTCCCTCTGAGCTGCAGACATGATTATTCCTGTGTGTGTGTAGCAGCAGTCTAGGGCTTCTAGATCCATCAGACCTGAGTCTTAGGGACAAGCAACGGGCCCCTGATTGTGATGTGTGATGTTGTGGAGGCAGCCATTGGCCCTGCGTGGGCCCATTCTAATGAGGGGGCCGAACCGCAGTGCACTCTGGACCCAAACAGCTCGCTGCTGGATGCTAATCTCAAAGTGTCGTGGAGCTGTTTTGTACTGACAGAATCACACACACTTTGCTCACGCAGGAGCACGCAGACACATGCGTCCACACAAACAAGGCAGGAACACAAAGACAGAGGGGTATAAACCCATTCAAATGCATGGACTCAAACATAGGGCACACGCGCACACACACACCGAGCTGCAAATGGGGTGCTGCTAATGGCTTCCAGTGGGAGAAAAGGAGAGCAAGGCTTTATCCCTTAAGTGTAGAAGACTTAATCATACAGAATGGCCCCAGGCCAAAAACAGAGCCATGTGGCACGCCCCCCCACACTCGCATTAGGTATTCTGCAGCTGAATCTCCTGCAGACGGCTGCAGCAGGGCCGGGCCCAGGTGAGACTCCCTGTGAGCACACGCTCTCACTCTCCTCTTATCTCTCTCTTTCTTTCTCCCCATGTCAAACACACATACCAACACTGGTCCACAAGAGCTTTCATTGTAAAGTCATCGGAGGTACATCTGCATAATATTCTCAGTCTTTTTCTTTCCCTCTGCTCATCTATTAGTCTTCATTGTCTCCCTCAAAATTTATATTCATACAAGCCCTACGATTGTTTAAATAGCAATCTTTCTTTCTTTTTTTCTTTCTCTCTCTCGTTCTTTTTCGTTCGTTCTTTCTGGCGTGGCACTGCAGTGCAAAGCCCTTCTGAAGCTTTACATGCAGTGTGTGAGTTGTGTGAGGCCTTTACTGGGAGAAATGGGGCTTGTGTGTGTGTGTGTGTGTGTGTGTGTTTGTTAAGGGCCCCTCTCAGTTTCAGGTCTGTGGGTGAGTCTGTTTCTTCTTGCTGGGTTAAGAGTTACATCTTGTTCTTTGTACACGCATTGTCTCATTGTTGGAACCTCTAACTCACAGTGAAACATCCCTGATTTGATAATCCAGATCCAAGTGGAATTCATAACTGAAGTTCAGAGGCAGTCACGATGGCATGAAGATATAAACAGCTGATAACTTGTGTTTTCTCCTCACTGTAATTTCATAAAGGGAAATTTTGAGTTGAGTTTCATACCTGAGCCACTCTATTACATAAAGAAATCTGCTTTCTTTTGTAAAACTGTACAATGACATAAACCCCTGAAGTGACGAGTGGCTTTTTTGAGTTTGGGTCTGGACTACATATTTGTCTAATCAATGGTGTTTAGTGTTTATGAAATCTATTTAAAAAAGTGGTTATTTAGGCCCGTTCCTTGTTCATGTAGACACAGTGCACATTTATCTGTGCATGCTTATTGTGATTTCCCCATACCCTTGTTATTCTGGTAGATAAGCATCGCCCGTTGTTAATTTAAAGTGTTCATTTTGAAAACAATTAAAGCCCGTGTCATTTCCCCCCTCCTGGCATGCGCTTTGGCGGCTAAACATGCGCGTTGTGTTTGTCATGTTGTTGCGACGTGCTTGTTTGATCTCTACCCTCGTCCCGTTCTCTGCTCTGCTACGCCGACCGTTGCGTTGCCGTCAGCTACGCTCACGTATATTAGCGTGTGTGTGCGGTGACAACGCTGTTTAACACTGCTTAACAGGACCCAGAAATGCAAATAACGTTACACGCTTGCTCCAACACAGCAGTAATTAACTGAGAAGTAATTTCAATAATATAGAAATAAATTGTGTCAAGGATTTGTGTGTGAGTGAGATGTAGACAGGGAGTTTGAAGATGGCCCTTGGGGGGAAAGTGTTTTTTCATCCTTCCTTTCCTTAAATAAGAGTTTAAATGGTAGGAGAAACAGCAGTGCACGCCTGCAAGGGTGCTAAAGGGGACCATTTCCCTGGGATGCTGATTACTATTAATCCTGTACTGCCGTGTGACGTGTGAGGTAAAGTTAACTATAAAGTGATGGATTCATTTTAGTTAAGTTATCTGACATGTTAAGGTACTGTTCCCACACGCTGTGGTCATTCTGGTCAGCTGCGTCCATTTTGGATCTTGAAATGGAGGCGTCAGTTTGTGCTCCTCTGCAGCTCCTGTGCAGTTGGCACCGGACGCGAGCATGTTAAGGAAACGGAGAGTATCCAAGGTAACATTTAAAACATGCTGTTATCATTACACTCTGTACCCCACTGTAAAAACTTTAACAAGCAGGAGCCATTCTGAAGGAAGGAAGCAGGGTCAGTCATGTAAAGCCTTCGTTTCTGTAGTGTAAAGTACACAAACAGGACGTTTGCTGGTTAACAGTGGTGGACTGACTTCAGTGTCTGTTTCAGCCATATAAAAACCTGTATCTACAGAGTGACCTATATAATAGACCTACATAATACAATTAAAAAGAAGTTCACTCACAAATGATTAAGAACTTCTATGACTTTCTTCTGTGAAACACAAATAAAAAAATAGAGACGTCAAAGCTGATATACTGTAAAATGTAATAGTGATGTTTGGTAAATAATGTATTGTATAGTTCGCAGGGTTTATTTGCTTTTATGATGTGTTTTGTCTGTTTCGGAACGATGTACACTTTCTGATTCCACATTCAGGGAAGAAAGTCAAACAAGTTTAGACCGACATGAGTAAATGTTGACAAGATTTTTATTTTGGCGGATTTATTATTTCTTTAAGAGTAGCAAATGAGATGAACTCGAGATGAGATGAAATGAGATGAAATACCTACTCAGAATTCACAAAGCTTGTTGAAAACAGAAACTTGTGCATTATTCATTGACTGTTGGTACATTTTGAAACTGACAATTAATGCTTTAAATAAGCCGATGCCTGTATTCTCACAGTAGCGAAAATTTGACCAATATATCTTTTACTAGTTATGTACTAGTTGACATTTACAGAAGCATCTGTAACTTTAAGAATATGAAAGTTGACCATCACACATACATGTTCTATGTCGCCCGCCCGTCTCGCTCTCCTCATGGCTGAAGCCCCCCCCACTTTCCTCACGCAGGCCGCCAAGGATGAAGACAAGATACACAAAAATAAATATGCTCAGCTAATGAGGGAGAGCAGAAAGAGACTTTTAATAGAACACTGCTTTGAAAGCTACTCCTAATGACTTTTTTCTTTTGTTTCTTTCCTTGTGGGGTTTCATTTGGCTGTGTGGGTCCTAGTGTGAGGTCTTCATATCCTCTTGGGTTGTTTTATTCTTGTTTTTTGAGAAGGCTGGAGAGGTTTGAGTCAATAAGGACCGGAGTGTGTACTGAGAGCTGCCTGTAGTCTGTAGTCCAGTGATCTACAGCTTTCCGGCCCATCCCTGTACTGCAGAAGAGGGTCCAGCCGCACCTTTAGCATCTGTAATCACTTCCATATATGTCTGCTCATTCACTGATCATACTGAGCATCGACTTAGCAGTGGATCTGGAGTTGTAGCCGTGTGTGTGTTTGACAGAGAGAAAGGATGTCTTATTTGGCTCAAGCCCAGTGCAGTAGTGTGTAGGAGGCAGAGGGCTGCCAGTGCCCCTGGCAGCTATGTTTTTAGATGGGGATCTGGGCTCAACTGTGTGTGTTGCTGTTGTGCTGAATGCCGGGGGCTGAATGGAGCTGTCTGTATCTGTGTGTGTTTGAGAGACGTAGGGCTTTTGTCAAGCGTAACCTTCTTCCTCCTCCACACTCGTTCGTTCTCTTTCTCTCTGCCTGACTACACTCCAATATCCCTCCTTAATGAAGCGGCAAATGGGGGATGAGTGGTGCTCTTATTGGGCGTAATTTAGCGTTTTTCCTCCTCCATTGGGAAGACGTTTTCAGAAATGTGATGTCCCGGGTTTGGTCCAGGAGTCTTAAGCACTTGGTTTGGTAGAGGTGGCTGAGGTTTGGGTGACGTTTTGGTTCATGTATGCTATGAATTCTGGGAATGTACCATCTTGTGTTTACATTTTTCGTAATTTCCTGTGCAAAACTCGCCGCCATGTTGCTACAGTATTCTGAGTGGTTTCCAGGTTGTTCTCATTTGGTTGCTAGGTGATTGCATTTTAACCCAGGCCAAAAGATCCCACCCCTAAGTCTCTATGACATTCTGGTACCTCTGTATGAGTTTGTCTGTTTGTCAGTGTAAGTATATAGGTTATTTGCTTTATCATTTGTCAGGCAATGCACACATCATCAGATGACACAATATGAGGTGTCATTTATGTCGGTAGCTCAAACATTGTAGGCCGAGTTATATATTGAAGATTAAAACTCCAACCCTGACTGTAGCAATGTGCAACAGTAACAGTGATGCTTGCCTTCAGCAAGAGCCACTAATTATCTTAAGAAAGGTAGAAGTTTTCTGTGAGTGTAGGCGTCTGAGTGTACTTAGCACCTGCAGTGTAGGCCTGGTTTCTGGAGAGTTGCAGTGTTTTTTTATGCGTGTGTGTGCATTTTTGTAGCAGCTCTAATGGTGGATCTTACAGACTACCAGGAGCATACCATAAAGCCAGAGGAAGAGCGGCCCAACCCAGTTCAGTGGAGAACAGGAGAGCAAGATCTGACTAAGAAAGAAACAGCATGATTTCTCCCCTGATAAACAGCATGGAGTCAGACCGGCTCAGGCCGGGAGAGAAACTATTCTGTGAGAATGGGGAAAAAAACAAACACACACACAAACTTCAGGTGAGTGAAAGAGATGGGTCATTCTAAGACAACCCTGTGTGCCCTGTTTATTTATGTAAATAAATAACTTTAGCAATGGATAGTTGGTAACTTTTACAGTGTGTTAATATTCCATATTATATATCACAGAATGTTTTATCTTCAAAAATACAGTATGCTTTTTTCCTTCTTCATGAGAACACACTTGATTTTCCAACCTATGCATATTTTCATAGACAAAATATATGGATATTAAAGCTGGCATTTTGTCTTTGGCGTTATGTATAATGTCGTCAGTGTTCAAATAAAATCTTTAGTGACAAGGTAGTCTTTATATTTTTGTTTGTCAGTGAGGGCGTTTTTTACATGTCAACCCTGATACCGTGATTTTAGCACTGAACAACTGATAAGTTGGAAAGCATTTAAAAATAGATAGATAAAATGATCAGCAGTAAACAGTAGTCTTTAAGAAGCACAGTTTCACTACCTTGAGCACAATGTAGTGTCAAAGTAAACTACTGACAACAGTCAACCCTGATACCATCAACACGGTTACCTTTTTGACTTGCCTGTCAAACTTTGCATTTGCATACCTCTGTGCACCATGTTCATGTGTTTTGTAGGAGGCGTGGCTTTGAAGAAGCATCTTTTAAAGCTAGCTTGCCATTGCTAGCCTCTCTTCACATACCTTAAGATGGATATTAACACTTAAGCGCGTTATTTCAATGATAGATTGTTTGAAATCTAACACGCATTCACTTCAGAATTAACTTATCAAACTTGAAAAGGCCACACCTTCATAGAATGACTCAAATGGTCAGGGAAGACAAAAGTCTGGAAGAAGAATAAACAGAACCAAACGTCCAGCCAACTGTCGTTTTGGACTGTGAGTTTGATCAACAGAGAGGAAAAATTTGACAGACTTTGAAACAAAGGACAAGCGAGAGGAAAAGAGAGGGAGAGGTGTGACGTATCCCTCGACTTTGAAAGGAAGAGAGAAATGGAAGAGAGGGACCTCAGTGTACTGTTAGCAAAGGCCTTCTGTTATTTCTGGGCTCTGAAGTTTGGCACCCGGTAACAGGCAAGTCATTTTGACCTGGCTCAGCTCCTTGTGTCTTGACGGAAGGATTTTCTGTGGAACTCCTGGCTGAAGCGTCTGCGGTCGTGATATTCCACAGCTTTGAGAGGGAAAACAGGGCCATGTTGGCCTTGGCTTCGGGGTTGAATATGGAAATGTGGGGGGGGGTGGTGGAGTTGAGTTCACACCGACCACCCTGCTGGGAGCATGGGTAAGAGAGGGCTGTACGGTGGCCCAGACGGCACATTCCGCTCTGGTGTGTGTGTCTGAGAGAAAAAACAGTCTGTGTGTAATTAAGGGACTGATAATGTGGAAGGAATGGCTGTCAGGGATATACAGTTCCTGCCTGTTTTAAACCTCTGTCTGAGTATTTCTCTGCTTTTGTCTCTCTCTCGTGCATTTCTTCTATCTCGGGGAGTCTTTCCTGAAAGGAAGTGGGTTTATTGAGGCTGCGGTGATGCCCTGTGCCAGTGGGAACATATCTAACAGTTTCCTTTACACAGAACTGATTTTCTCTCCCTCTCTCTCTCTTTCTCTCTCCCTGTCCATCTTGTTCCCACTTTCCCATGTAAATTGTTACTCTCTGTAAAGCAACAGTTCACTCCAAAATGAAAAGTCTGTGATTTAGTCATCCTCATGTTGTTTCAAACCAGTTTGACATTTCTTTGTTCAGTGGAAAACAAATGAACATACTAAATGTATTTGTGAATGTATTGGCTGCTTTTCTCCCATATAATGAAAGTAAAAATTAAACCGCACCATAAACAAACATTAGAAACCGTACAGAACCTTTGTGAGAGAAACAGATTGATATTTAATTACATTTTAATGAAGCTCTTTTCCTCCTCCACAGTTTTTGCATTTTATTCATGTTTTACGTATTCAGATTTATTGAGCAAAAATGCAATGTATGAGATCTGATGTCTGTGGAAAATGAATGCAGTGTCTGTTAACAGATTGTGATGCGCCAAGTTTAGACCTGTGGAAATGAGATTTAAACTTTTGTGTAGATTGACAGACACACACATGGCAACAACATAAGGGTTAGCAAATGAAGACATTAATTTTTTTGCGAACTGTTGCTTTAACTTCTCACGTGGTTAGTTTGATAACTTAATTAGTGTGTTTGCCTTCTGTGAACCTCATCAGTGATGTTTATCTTTCCTGCTTTTTGTTCCTAAACTTCAACAAGGACATTGTCCACTGAGTATGAAGACTTGTTCACTTAATAGTCCTCAACAGTTCATTTATGCTGAAAAAACGCTGTTATATGACCTGACTGATAAAGCATCAGAAATATTCAGTCATGCTCTGATGCCCCTGTGGAGGGTCACGCAAATTACTGACTGTATTTGTTGTTAAGGAGTAATGGCGCGTGTTTATGTGTGTGTGTTTTCATTCTAGACTGTTTTGTGCCAGAGTGCTTGCAGGGGAGTTTTGTAGGGACCGGGAATGTGTTGTGTGAGTGGTTGAGGTTCTCATTGTGTCCTGAACACTGCTGCTTCCTGTTTGTGTGCCAGGAGGGCTTCCTTCCTTGACATTGCCCAGGAAAACCTCCATCACACATTCCTTGTCTCATATCACTGCCTCCTGTTACCTGTTTTTGCACCTCCAAAATTAGCCCATAAACAAACAAAAGGACACACACACACACACAGTAAAGCTCTTCGATGCACATCCAGCAGTCTGATGGAAAACAACACTGGTTATGGGCTGTCATTTTTGTGTTGCTATGGAGAAGAATGCATGAAATATTGGTGTGGCTGCACCAGTGTTTGAACCATTTTTGCCTTTAATGTAGGTTTTTAATTAGCAGTTTTCAGTGTTGATTAATTATTTGTTGTTTATTATAGTTTTTGGTTTACTCTTTTAGGTCTAGCAAAGTTATGCGTTAATTGATGCACGGTTTTATTTTACAACATTGTTCTTTTGAAAATGTTTTCATTTAGTTTTTAGTTTTCTGTAATGACAGTGACATTCAGCTACACAGGCATTGCAATTTACACTATGTGCTCTCTCTCTCTCTCTCTCTCTCTCTTTAGCGGTAGAAGAGGCCGAATCCACAGAGTGTGGCAGTGGCTGGGACTCCTCTGTTCAGACAGGTATGATTTCAGTCCCGTATGTTCTCCAATGATATATCCAGCCCCTTCTCCTCCTGCAGACGATCCACTGCATCTCAGTCTAATATCAGTTCCACATGGCCTGCAGCCCTGCACCTTGAGGGAAGGAGATGACTAGTGAGAGGAAGGGAGAGTTTTCACAAGGCACAAGAGGATGGTGTTCAGGTGCATGCTGAACTAGAAGCTTAGTGGCGCTTCCTGTTTTGAGCATTTGTGGATAGTCAGGACACATTCTTGCACTCAAAATGTAATGCGTGACTTGACGATTCTGATTACAGCTCGTCCCAGGAGAGTAAAAATCAATCTTCCAAAATCCAAGCTGGCTGTTTTAGATTGTGCACCTTTCTGAATATTAGATTTCGCTTTTCTACTTGTTACCTCAAAAGCCCTTTTCTGCTCTCACACTCCAGTGTTGAGTGTTTCCAAATGTGGAGCCACATCCAGACATATTTGGATTGTAGATTGAAAACATTACCGCTCTGTCAGCTGAGCTGTGTTCTTGACTGGACGTTATCCAGCATAACACACAGCTATGCATTTTCGATTACGGGTGAATTCTCCATTGATTTTTAGTCAGCAATGGGTGAGGCTTAAATGTAATAATCGGAAATTGATTGGTTCTCAAGTGTTCTCTTTGATAAGTGCTCAGAGACACTTGTGGACAGTGAAAAATGCCTGGTGACAACATCCAAAAAGCAAGTGGTAAATGGTTAGGAATACAAACTGTTTTGAATGACCGGCATTAGTTGTTCAAAGTAAGACCAATAAGATAATAATATAATAGCATACAGGGTCAGTTTAATTTCATTACAAATAAGGTAACAGACAAGTACACCCCCCCGAAGCAACAGGTTGAACTTTGGACAATTCGTTTAAATGCGGCTGTGAGGATGTGTTAATGTGTCCGGCTTTAAATCCAGCTCATGCCTGATTTTCTTCACTCTTTACATTGATAGGAAGAATTTCATTACCCCAGTGACAGAAAAATTCCAAAGTCAGCCATTAAGAATGAGTTTGTTTGGGAGTTTGTTTCTGCCTGTTTGTGTTTTCATGCATCTTCCATCCTGGTACTTTGGAGAGGTGATGAGCTCAGCAGAGAGTTTGGATTGAGGGAAAGGCCCCTGAGGCCTGAGGGGATGACGTGGGCCCCTCCTAACCGGCCCTGAGGGAGTGCTGAAGGGGTGCTGATTGAGGTCCTGGGTGACTGCAGAGTGCTGTGTGTGTGAGATCTAGCAGGAGGTCCCTGGGATCCTTCTCTTCTCCCTCCATCTCTCTCTCCTTCATTTCTCTCTTTTGTGCTCTAACCCGATTTGCTTCTGCTAATCAGCCTTTTTTCCCTCTGCAGGCCAAAACCACCTCCGTTCCGGACGGACTCGGTTCTCTGCATTTCGCGTCACCTCCCCTTTATTCTTTTCTCCTTCTCTTTGTCTTCCTTATTTCTTTGCTTTCTCTCTCTCCCCCTTCCCTCCATCCATACTCTCTCCTGTGTTTGTTTGTGCTGCTGTGTTGGGGCCCAGGGGGCCGCTCGCCATCTCTTATTTAAAAAGATAAAAAACCTTCCTTCCCTTTATTCCCTGGGAGATGATGTCGACAAGGACACTGGCAGGCTTTTTTCCTGGTATTAAATTCACTTAGTTTTTTCCTTTCTTCCTCTGTGGAAAATGTGTGCTGAGTTTGGAGAGAGTGGAGTGTGGGGGGGTTTGGTGTAAGGGGTGGAGAGGTTAAAGGAAAGAGTTAGAGCCCCACCCCCCCTTTCCTCATCCTCATGCCCCAGAGGATCTGATAGAGGCCCCTTTGGTTTGTCCCGCTGGGGGAGCGGGCCGGAGGTACACCCCCTGTTTCCACTCTCTCTCTCTCTCTCTCTCTCTCCAGCCTGTGCTCCCTGAGACAGAAAAACAACCAGTCCCTCCCTGGCCCAGAGGAGAAGAAGCAAAGGAAAGGAGAAAAGAGAGAAAATGAGCCGGGTCTGACACTAGAGACTCAGAGAGAGAGAGAGACATGGTGGTGTACGGGGGGGTCGGTCGAAGAAGAGGAGGAGGGAGAGTTTATAGAGACAGATGCAGACGCTTGTCATTTTTCCGAAAGTGGGAGCGGGGAGGGGGGAATAGTTCTTTCTAAGTGCCATCAGAGCTGTGAAGTTGTGCATTGTTTTTTCTGCTTCCTGTCAAAGAGCTGGAGCAGTGCTTTTATGGATGCGTTTCACATACACACACACTTTGAAACAATAGCTCTGGAGACTCTGCTTTGTCAACATATAGGACATCATCTGAAGCACATTTGCAGGGATCAAATATATTATTACTCTCACACACACCAATGCACACAAGCCCCCAATTTGTGTGTGTGTCCCAGACTATGATTCATTGTGGAAAAAGACTGCTCATATCCCTGCGCTCTGGCCGATAGGGGCTGTAATGATCTTGAATTGAATTATTTTATTTGTTTCATCCCTCAGCTATTGGTGGGCAGTAGGACCTCTTAAGTCAGCCAATCAGAGTTCTCAGTTTGGTCCCCCTTAGTCTCACCCACACTGGGCGAGTCATTGTGACCTCACCCGTAATGTGAGCTTTCTGGTCACCTGTGTATTCCTCACTCAGAAAGAGGGCTGTTGTGTTCTAGTTTTTTTTGGCAGCAGGGCACCGAACCAGGCCTGTTTATGACCCTCTTAATGGTCTATGCGGTTAAACTCGGCACGTTAAACTTTTGTCACAGCCAGATTGAAAGAACAGTGAATTATAGGAGCTGAAGTCGGATATTTAATATAAGAATATTAGAATTTCAGACTGATAGAGCAAGTGACATTTTCATCAGCAGAACCTTAACTCTGACAGGGCCCCAACAGCTCTGCACAGGCTTCTGTGTGTAGAGCCAGAGGATCAGTGAGATCTGTTATATGATTTTGCTGTGTGTGTGTGTGTGTGTGTGTGTGTGTGTGTGTTCACTCAGAGTGAACTATCAGTCAGTCTCCTGGCCCCTGCACATGCTCAGTCCTCTATGGAATCAAACCTGATCTGGATTCAGCCATGTGTTCTGGCAGTCGTGCTCCCAGTTTACTGTTTGGTGTCTGGGAACGAGGGATGGGGGAGGGTTTAAAAAGAGGACAGGAGAGATGATGACCGTAGGCTGTATCACAGCCCCAAAATGCCCCTTTTTCTCAGTGATGCAGTGGACAGTTTAGAAAGAGGACACAAGCAGGAGATCCATCTCTTTTTCCCTCAAGTGCTTTTGTGTGTCTTTTTCTTTTCTGTTTGGGTCTCGCTGTCTGTCTCGCTATCTCATTTGTGTCCTCTCTATTTTTCTTCATCTCCTTGCCTGAACCTCTGGAGGTCCATAATATATTTTTAATTTCCCCAAGGCAGTGACAGGAAAACAGTTTTAATGTGTGAAGAAGAGGTGTGCGACTGCCTCTTTGTGTCTATGCATTAGCATGTGGACGCGTGCATGCGGTGATGCGTGTTTGCGTCGCATGTGCTGCACGCACATGTGGGTGCTGGCGGAGCCATTGTTCGGATCAGTTGAGGGCATCGGTGAGTAGTGTACAGCTGTTTGTGTGTTCCGTGTGCTTCAGTTCCCAGCTTTCCATGATGCTGTCTTTCATCATCCCCTGTGCGTCTGGGTGTGCGAGCGTTGGGTGCCGGGTCTCCTGGTACAGTGTCGCTGGCAGGAGTGCTCCCAAGGGGCTGTTGTTGCAGTACTGTGGAAACACAGTGAGTAGGGGCCAGTGAAGCCAGAGAGAGAGGTCTGTTTGCTTTAAATAGGTCCTGTGTTTACCGCGTTAGGCCCCGCGGTCCCCTGAGAGACCACGTGCGTGTACTACACCTGCTCAAGCACTGGCCCATCAGGGGCCCCATCCCAACTCCAGCTCTGAATACAATGCAGATATCTTACATGGCTGTATAGTTAGTGGATGACCAATATGAAGTTTTAAATGGCCAGTGCTGATATATATGGAGATCAGTCTGATGAGTGTACTCGTATGATATTGTTGAAATACATATTTAATGATAAGTGAGATGTGAAGCCTGAACTTAAACAAACAGGATGACATTTGTGCTAGATTAAATGACAACAGGAAATATTTATTATTCACTGTTGTGACTGGTGGTAGATTTTGGAGTTGGCACAAGGAGCAGTTATGTTATTGAGCAAGCTGGCAACCTTAATATCTCAAAAACTGGCAGATTAATGGGCCTGACCCACAACTGTCATTACTTAAAGTACAAATTACTTATGATTGTGTACAGGGCTGTTGCTAAAATTTGTGGAGACAAAGAATTATTTTGTATAAAGAACCGTAGTGTGCCCCACTCATCTCAGAGCTCAGTATACATGAACAGAACAACAGGGTGCGGTTCCATTTTGTTTGAAGGTGCTTGTGCTGTGGATTCTGTATTAAACCTGGATTACACCCCTTCTCTCTGTTCAGCATCATTAATGTTTTCAATCAGGGAAAGCGCCTGTGCCAGTTTTCTGGGACAGAATGAGTGATGGATTTCGACAGGTCGGCTGTGTTCATGTGATGAGATCAGACATCCCTAATCGAGCTCAGAGCAGCACTACAATTTCTGTGCTCTCTCTGACTAATGCAGCCTGGATCTGGTTTACATTTGGCCCGTGTCTGGTTTAAATGTGTGCGTGTGTATTAGTGGTGTAGCTGAAAGACAGTTTTGTGCTTAAGATGTTTGTTTAGGAAGAAAAAGATCTTGAGGTCCTGTTGGAGCAGATATTTTTTCAGTGCAGTGCAGCGTGGCTGGTGCTTTTGTTGGGTTTAGGAGTTTTCTGCTGTGTGCATGCCTCTAACAAGAATGAGCAATGATGGTGAAGTAGTCATCAGACGCTTGAGTGGTTTAATCTATATCTGTTTTTGTATGTGTACTGTATAATGTGTGTGTATTTGTGTGTGAGAATATGATGGTCAAGTACTCATCAGACACTTGAGTATATAATTCTTACTGTTGTATGTGTATTGTATGATGTGTGTGAGAATCTAGTTTTTGTATTTCATTTTCTTCTTTCTGCTGTGACACAGTTATGACCTTATGCATGGATTTCCCATTCAAACTACTTCAACACATGAAATAGTTCAACATATATTACACTGTACACACACACACACACAGTACAGCACAGTTAAAGACAGACACAGTGGCAGAAGGGGAAATAGAGTATTACTGATTCCGGTCATAAAGAGATTCTCCAGCTAAAGTCACAAAACGTTTTAACCGTTGCTGAAGTGCAAATGCAAACCAGAGAGCTTTTTATTGCATTATTTAATGCACTTTTTATATTTAACGTTATTGAGCATTGTGGGCGATGAGATGTTGGTGACTGCAGGACCCGCAGACTCGGAGCGGCACTAAAGCATCTTCTGGACCCGTTGTCGCTTTGTCATGTTGCTGTTCTTCACCTCGAGAGGACGATGCCTCGCGGTGTCCATTAAGGGCAGGATCACACCGCTGCTAATTATTTCCTGCTCTCATGATGGAGGCTGCGCCACACTTAAAAAAGCACATATCAACCTAACGAGGGGTAATTAGCAGGTCCCTGTAAGGCGGGGCTGCGCTCGACAACATGACTGCTCTGTGGATTCTGCTAATTCACTTCTCCTCATCTAATTACCCCACACAAACATGTCTGTTTGCCTTTTCTGAGAGAGTGTGTATAGGGGGGTTGGTATCTTGGCGATTGTAACAGAACCCCATCACCATTACCCACACACACACTCGACCTGAGGCTGATCTGTGTAAAAACAAACACAACCTTATGTAACGTAAGACGTAACAGAGCTGTTAGTGCTGCTTTGAATATTATACAATAGCATAAAAGGAAAACTGTCATTAATATATAATGATAAACTGTGCTTAATTTAGAGCGTCAGTCAGACCGTATTAGAAGAGCATATGCTTCATAAAGTTGGCCAGGCTATGTGCATTTAATTTTTTCTTTCTCATTTCAGTATGCAATCTATTATTTCAGAATGGTTGCCAACCTCTGGGATCACATTTAATGACTGCACCTCTCATTGGACTGTTTTTGTTTTATTATATATGAATATGAATATATGCTTCTGTTTTAAACCACGATTAGAGTAAAAGCATAAATATCTCTTTGTGAGGTTTGTGGAAATGGATATTGCAGCTGCCTGAGTTCTGTATTTATTATTATATTTACTGTGCCTCTTTGTACTGACAGATACAGCAGGATGTGGAATTGTTGCAAACATAGAGGTAGAACAAGAGATCGGGACATGATGCGTGCCACATTTTAACCCTCATTTCCTACAATAGTGTTACACTCTATGTGTCTTTATAAGTATATTTAGGATACACTTGTGTCTAGTGTATGTTTGTATGAAGGCTTTGTCTTGTGTAGGTGTGTGTGTGAGCTCTTGGTGGTGGGACAGGCTGTCTCTCAAAGATAATAGCCCACTGCGGAGTGAAAGCAAGGGGCTCCAGCTGGCAGAGAGAGAGTGTGAGGTGGGCTACGGTCACGTCCCCTGCTGAGGACCCCAAACGCTCATTAACACACTGCTCCGGCACAGGAAAGAGAGGACAGCTCGCACCCAAACTTAATACTGATAAAATACTCTCTCCCACACACACGCCTATCTGAACAAATGTGTGGTGAAAAGAGTTTGTCACCTGGCATGGCATAAGTGTCAAAAAAGTGTGTGTGTGTGTTTGAAGTCTTTGTCATCAACATGCCAAGGTCATTATTCTCAAATACTGCTGTGTATCCTTTCTACTCTGATAAATTGAGCTTTCAATCAGGTAGGCCACACTGTTATCCAGTAACCCTCATCAAACACACACACACACACACACACACTGTTTGTCTTTGCATTGTTTCTCACCTAGCCCTTTCACAGTGGGTTAGTGAGGTGTGTTTGTGTGTGGTGTGTATCTGTTCTCCACCTGTAGGACAATGAAGGATACAGCAGCCCCTGACTACAGCCCACCAGAAGCACAATATTACAAAAATATTAAACACTGTGTTATGGCTCTAACACATTTCCATTACATTTGCAGGCCCAGTTCCCACAGACTTGTGCGTCACGCAATGCTAGCTTGACAGCGATTACGGTAATGAAACAAAAATAGCTGCACGGTTTCTGTCAGGAGCGGGGCTAACTGTAGATATATGCTAGTGGCCCATGGAGCAGAGTGGAGAAATATATGAGCGCTAAGAATCTGAGAGCCGTTTTTCTTTGAATAACTTTCTTAAAAATCATTAGTCTCTTTGGATGGCATTCTCCACAGCCCAGATTTCATTGAGTTTGACCGTGCCATAGTCAGTCTGTTTATACATGGTCTTTAAACATTCCCAGAATTCACAAAACCACTTTGACAGTTTTTGACAAGGAGCTTCTGGATAAACCGATAAATATTTTAAAATGCGTACACAGCCTCGCCTCCACCTGCGTCCCACTCCACGTCCATCAGTATCTTTTAACGCTGCCCCACGACACGTTGTGTTTACGTGTGCATTTGGCTTGTATGTGTTTGTCAAGGCCGCGGTTGGAGGTAGGAAGAAGTGCAGCTGAGGTGTGTGATGCGTGTGTATCAATCTTCAACTGCAGCCAGAGAAATGGAGCCCTGTAATGATGGTGGCCCTGCAACCTAATGGAGTGTGTTCTAGAGGGCCCCCTCCAGAGACTCCCTTCCCCACCTCCCTCCTGAGAGGGCATACGCTTACCGGAAAGGAGGGGGAGAGAGCCACGCTGATGAAAGAAACATGCAAAAAACGGAGTGCAGGGAGAAAAAGAAGGATGGAAGAGTTTAATAGGTAGGTTATTGGCGCAAAGGGGTTTGCCGGGCACTTTTATCTTTGTCTCTGCCTCCTCCTCACGCCATCCGCACTTATGACTGGAGAGATGGAGGGATAGAGAAAGAGAAGTGCAGAGCAGAGGTAGAGAAAGGTCCCTTCCTGCTCCTCCCTTGTTGCCATGGTAGCAGGTTGTGCTGGCATGTGCCTTAGTTGGCAGTGCCTGTACCTCTGGCATGAGGGTACCTGGGGAATCAGTGTGTGTGGGTGTTTGTGTGTGTGTTTGTGTGTGTTCAAGGGTTACTGCCACCATCCATTTCCCTGAGATTAGAAGCTCTCATGGATGAAATAGTGCAGTTAATGCACCTTGTGTGTGTGTAACCGCTGTCCAGGGCTCTATCAGTGTAGTGTCAGTTAAGGGCCGTTCTCTTCCCTATCCAGACGGTGTTCTCACCACTGGACAGATGGCCATACCCCTCCCTCTCATACCCCAGCCTGCATGCACCACCCTCCAAACCACCATGATGCTCCAACCTTCACCCCCCCTGCCTCTCCAACCCTCTGCTCTGATGGGGGGAATGAACTAGAGCACCTCAATGCTTCCTTATCCAAATGCCCCCCCCAGATACTGAGAATCCCACACACATATACAGACCCTTCATTTCCCCCCCAAACCTATCTCCACCTGCAGTCCGAGCTGGGCCAAAACCCAAAGTGAGACCCTGGCTCGCCTCCGGTCTCTGATCCACAGGCCCCATTAGCATCGACTGCTGCAGAGAGGCAGCACCAGGTCTGGCCAGATTAGAGCTGATCAGAATGTGTGGAGCGCAGGAATGGCCACCTCCTGCTTCTCTCTGATTGCACAAGTCCAGAATGATTAGACAGGATGTTAAACCCGGGGGAGCCGGTGAGGAGCCCTCCCTCTGTCTGACCTCCACTTCCTCCCCCTTTTCCCACTCCCTCTGCCCTCGTGTTTACTCCTTTTTCCTACTCCTGTTATTTTCCTCATGTTAATTGCCTTGTTGTCGTTGTTTTTGATGTGTCTTCTATTTTGTTTTTTGGGCTTTAAAGAGGTCACTCATCTAAAAACACAACATCCAACAGCATATGTATTTCTTTTAATGTGGAGGCCAAAAGGAGATCTTTAAATGACATTTAGACTTTTTTAACATGCTTTTATATGTACTGTGAAATGGGCTGTCAAGATCTAACAATGCCAAAAAATCATTATCATGATCAAAATGATACACATGCTGTATTGTAAGTTTTTTGAAGTTACATCATAACTGTTTGTGTGTAGACAAAAACTAAGTTTGAGCTTTCCATTTTGTGGCCATTTCATGGAAATGGAATATTATGGAAATTCTGCTAAAAATCCTTTTCTGAAAGGAAGTCATATCGCTTAGGAATGACGTGAGGGTGACTAAATTATGACAGAATTGTCATTTCTGGGTGAACTATGCCTTTAATTTGGTTCAGTTTTATCAATGTCTCTTTGCTCTAATTCTGTCTCAGGGTTTCTCACATTTTGTACGACGTCTTGTCTTGCTCCACTCTCCCACTTTCTCACTCAGTCTTGCTCTCTCCTCCCTCTTTCTCCAGTCTCATGTGTAGTCCTTTCAGTGTAGAGCCTTTAATGTGATAATAAGGTGTGAAAATGGAGCCACAATGGCGAATGGAGGACTGGAGTGGCAGATTTCTCCACTGGTCCTTACCACCAGCGACTGGGTGGTTCACCCAAGTGGCTCTTGAGGTCTCGGGCCCCTCCCTTACAATCCAGCATGGCTGCTTGCAAGAGCTTCGATTCAGTTTTGACTGAGAGTAGACACGCTTAAGTTGTTACTTACAATGAAAGACTGATAAATGTAGTTTTAGGTCATTTCTAAAGACCCTGTGAAATGGTATGATGTCTTTACCCTGTGTTGGCGTATTTCCTTTTGAAACAGGATGTTTGAGCAGGGCATATTTAAGGGCCTGTTGCATATAATAGCTTTAGTTCACAGCAATAAGTTAATAGGTTGTAGGTGATACTAGTGAGAGTGATATTCTCATTTAAAAATGGTATTTGATTGGACAAAATCCTGTGTAGTGCAGAATGAGTCATCAGTAAGTTTGGTTTGTTTTCCTTGAAGAAAAAGACATGTAAAGAAACGCATATAGCTGCTAAAAGTGAATTCTGTCAGTGTTACACCAAAATATAGACGATTAGAAGCTGTCGCTGGTGAACCTAAGCCACAAAACTCTCATTTTGATTGTATGAGATTTTTAACAGTGAAATTTCTTTTTGAAAGATTTTTTTTATATTGAAGTTTTGATGCTTACGGTAAGTTCTGCTACCACTGACGTTGGCAAAAGCTCTGAATCAGCACATATAAGCGATACAATATATACAGTTATGAAAGAATTACTGTAGTTTGATTCAGCTGTCGATAGTGTTCCTTGTTCTTATATCTGGAACCTGTCTCTCTGTGCTGTGTGTGTGTGTGTGTGCACAGATGCGGCAGTATCAGAGCGAGACGCGGATAGAAAGGAGAGCAGGGCGGCAGGAGAGGATGGAGAACAGAGTGTGACGAGTCATGATGACAGGGTGGGAGAGGAGGATCTGGATGATGACTCCATCTTCACCTGTGACAACTGCCAACAGGACTTTGAGTGTCTGGCAGATCTGACTGACCACCGGACCAATCACTGCCCAGCAGGTGTGTGTGATTCTGTCTTCCACTCTCTCGTAATTTAAATGAGTAGGTTCTTTCTTTTTAAACCGTTTGTTTTGTTTGTTTGAGCAGCGTGACGTAGCAACATCCAGCTCAGCTGATGTTTTTTACTGAAGTTTGTGGCTTTAGTTTTTACTGGGTTGGTTTTCTCTGTGCCATACGATCTGGCAGATGTAAAACCTGTTTGAAAATGATTTTTTTTTTTTTAGAAATTCCTTTGGTGGTGCTAGTGGTACAGAAATGATGTGTCAGCTTTCATTTTTTAATTCCTGAGGAAATAATATTGGAGGTGGCAGAAGTCGGGGTAGTTTTGAGGTGGTGGGGTTAGACAGAGGCCTTCGGCTGTACTGGAGTCAGTATGCTCCCACAGGAGTCTGATGTTTTAAAGCTAACACGCGGTACATGCACACAATAGCTGTTATTACAATCGCTGTAATTAATGAAACGCTGAAAGCGGCCCTGCAGGGGCATCTGCTGCCTAGCAGATTAATCAAGGGCCTCTTCTTAACGAGCAGAAAAACTGAGAAAAGAGAGTGTGTGTGTGTATGTGCTTCCAAAGCTGTCTTATGCCGTATGTTTTTTAAATAGCCCTGCAGTTTGTTTTCTGTTGTATGAAATATACACACATATGATATTTATAGCAGTGTACACGTGTTTCTGATGGGACACAATACAGTGTGACACACAACACTCCCCTGTTGTCTTGGCTGCTTATGAAGTAATGGAATCACAGCCCTTGATTTCAGAGGCGATCTTGATTTCCGGGTCATCAGAGACCAACATGCTGCACATTGGAAAAACAGAATGAAATGAAATGAAATACAGTTCCCAGGGGTGAGAGAATTTGAGACTGCTGAATGATCTAGGGCTGCGTCTGGCAGATTTGACCAATCAGTTCTTCCTTCCACTTTATTATTATTATTATTATTATTGCTGTTGCTGCAGTTTTTATTAATGCTGCAATTTTAATATTATTAAAAGAATTTAATATGTGTAGTGAAAATGACAATTTTAATAAAAAATAATTAAAACCTAGATAATTTGCTGATTTGATAATTAATTTGATTAAGTTTTCATTTAATAAAATGTTCTAATTGTTGTTGTTATTGTTTTATTGTTAACATTATTAATACTTATAATAGGGATAATAATACTATCAATAATACATTTAATATAAAAAGAGCAAATAAACAAAATCGCTGTCAGGAAGTTCTCGACACACTCCTGGGAGCTGGTGTGAGGGGTGAGAGAGAAGCTCACTGCTGGTGACTTCATCAGATAAGGTACAAACACACGCCATTTTGTGTGTGTGTGTGTGTGTGTGTGTGGGAGGCCATGTTGTGGAGAGCGCTGGATGGTTCCCATGGCCCCTAGGAGAGTCTGGCCAATATCAGCACACCAGCAGAAGGCTCATAAAGCCACTGTATCAATTTACTGTTATTATTATGACCGCACGCCTGTCAGAGCAGGAATATTCTCTCTCAATTCAAACATGGCCACACCACGCCACAAAATGAAATTTCTATTCCCCCAACAGAAGAAAGACACCTGCCTATAGAATTACACCTGGAATCTTATCATATGTTTGTGTCTGTCTGTGTGTATCGGTGTGTGTGTGTCTGATGGTGTCCTCTTGTTTACAGCTTTTGACAGTAATATAACCTCTGATATGGTCCCTGTCACCTTTGTCTTTCTATATATGACTCTCTTCTCTTTTTCTACTCCTGTCATTGGTTACTGCAAACATGAGTTCCAAAGAAGACAATGTTAGAGATGAAGAACGTCTGCCTCTGTGTTCCTCAAAATGACTTCGTCTCTGTCTGTATCTATACATTACATATAGATCTGCCTCCTGTATCACTAATTCTTGCTGCATAAACACTTCAGTGTGTTTATGCAGTGGTGGGATGTCTAAAACTACATAAGAAACATTTCATTTACTAAAGAAAAGAATAACTTGTTAGTTATTCATTAATTAGTAATTGATAAGTTTTAGAACTTGGAACAAACAAAGTGTTATTGCATAAATCGATTATGTTTTCTATTAAGATTGATTATGATTTTGAACTATTTTATGTTACTCATCAAATAAGAAGATTTGTGACATTGATTGTTCTCCTTTGGTACTAAAAATGTTCTTGCTTTCTTGAAGCACACAAGATGCCTAGAACATTCTCAAAGCATTCTCAAATGCTGGGATACTTAACATCAGATGGTGGAGTCACTTGTAGAGCCCATGCCAGTTGCATGTCATTGAGTGCACGCATTACATTTTAAAAACTCATGTTAATAATTTCTATAAACTGAAATTGTCACAATGGGTATAAAAAATTGTGTTTTTTAAATTATATTAAATGAGTAAAATGTGAGAGAAGCATTTGTACTAATTGACTTTCAGATAGCAGTGTACTGGATGTCTCTGTTTTGGCACAGCACTTTTCTAAATGACCCTGCGCCCCTGATAACGTGTCTGTTTACAGGATTACAGTCACACATTTTTTGGCACTGTGCTGTGTGTAACCGGCGTGTTTGCGTGAGATCACACTTTGCTGGTTGTTGGATGCCTTCATATCGTCTCGTCTCTGTGTGTTATTTGTGTGTTTGTGTGAATCCATTAGGTCATAAGTCTAGATTAGTGTTTGCGAGCCCAAGTATTTGTGTGTGTGGTGTGTGTGATAGTGGAGTGTGTGTGTCGTACCGTGGGCTGATTCTGAGGGGAGGCTCTACTGGAGGAAGAATCTGGAACACTGGTTCCCTAAGGAACGCTTGGAAAAAAACTCGGATCAAATGGAGAACATTCACTGCGCTGCTTCGCTCCACTGCCCTGCAACCGGCCAAGGTTGGGCCCTGGCTGTTAACAACACTCACCTCTCTCTCTCTCTCTCTCTCTCTCTCTCTCTCTCTCTTCCTCTCTCTCGCCCCTCGTTTCTTGTGTCCCCCATGGTGTTGTGCAGCTGACCCTCTCTCCCCAGAACAGAAGGCCCTGTGGTCTCCTGGGTTTGGCTTAGTTTTAGAAAGAAGCCAGGTTAGACTTCACAGTAAAGTTTTGGACCAGTAGGGCCTGTTTAAATGAGATCTTAGCCTTTAGCATGCTTGCTTGGCTATATGTATAGATTTTATAGGTGTACTATGTAACTATATGAGCATGTGATATATAAATATATATGTGTGTGTATGATTACAAAATACACATTTTCACACATGTAACTTTAGAAGCTTTTGCATTGCACTCGATACAGTACTGGCTGATGGCTACAGAACAGAGCTGCTCATTAAAGCACAGCTACTAAAACTAGCATAACAAACTAGTCAACCTCACTGATTGACTAGTTGGTTGTTGGTTGAAGTAGTCAACCATCATCACTAATTGTTAACTATAAGCAGCTCATGTGGCAGGACGGGGGTGAGCAGGAGACAGGCTGCAGGACACAAACACAGAGGTGACCGCTGCGTGACAGCTGAGCTGTTCCAGCCCATCCCTCTTTAGATCGAAATTCCTGTGACCTGTTTCTTTTAAAACAGCACAATCGGTTTATACGTTTACACGTCTGTATATAAGATGAATGTTGGCATGTGTTTCCAAAGGAGAGCAGTTGAGAGAGAGACTTTAGGGAGTAAGCCAGAGAATGGTTGAGTGAATCCAGCATTTGTGTGGGTAAACGAGAGAGCTGTCAGTCAGCTGGGGGGGCGGGCCCTCCACCTGTCAGATACAAATAGGAGGCGAGTGCTAATTAACCCGCCTTCAGAAGACTGAGGGGAACGGCAAGAGCTCCAGAGAGATGGACTCAAAGAGAGAGAGAGAGATAGCGGGGGGGTTGGCAGTCAGTAGAAATAGCTCTGCATCGCTCACACTCTCTCTGTTACTGCTCTGAGGGAGAAAGAAGGGTGGGAAGATGAATTAGAGGAAGGTCTGTTCTTTTTTTTGGGGCTGTTTTGACACTTTTATTTATAGGTGCAGTCGAGATAGGACAGGGAATGATGGGTAGAAACAGGGTGGAATGGGGTCAGTAAATGTCACAAGCTGGATTCAAACTCTCGACGGCCCATTTGCACCATAGTTCGATGTGTTGGAGCACATGCACTGCCTGCTAGACTGCAGCCATTAACATCAAACGTCTCGCCTTTTCACACAAACTCTGAAGAATGTAAATAATATTACATTTTATAATATTTCTGAGCATTTACAAATACCGAAATCATCACAGGAGTCACATACTCAATTTTTGCCCCAGGCGGGATGAGACGTATCCAAAAAAAAAAAACACTTTTAAAAAATGTACTTCTTTATATAAGATGTGTTAGTCAGGAGTTTTGCTTTTTATTTAACATGCAGAGGGGAACTGGATTTGAATTACAACCTTATATATTTAATTTTGTTTTATATTAATCCATGCAAAATTACAATTAAACTTGTCAGCCGGTGATCATCATGCAGTAAATTGTATGGAATACAGCACAAATGGCATTTGATGCTAACTCCTTTTGTTATTGGTAGCTGAAGGCATCGTCAAATCAGCCAAAATATATATACACACAAAGGGGGGAGATGAGAAACGCTTGGAGAATGACAACCGCTGCAGTTCTGTGCAAATGACAGAGCTTTCTGGAGACTTCTGTCAGTGCAGCTTCCTTGTGGCCGTGGTAAATGTGTATCTCTCTCTCTTTAGACAAACTCATTTACTTCTGTAGACGCACACACAAACACACACACACACACACAGGGGGTGTAATGGGGTATGTGACGGGGCCTCTGGGTGGTTTGGGCCCTTGCTGTCAGCCCCTCATTCTTACACAAAACATTTTCAACAGCCACACTCACCCAGGGCATTCTACACCACAGATGCATATTCCCCTCCACCTGTCCATCCATCCATCTGTACGTTTCAGCCAATCAGAGACCCCCAACTTCTGTCTGTCGTCGCGGCAGCAGCTGAATCCAGAGAGACCAAGACTCTTATTAAAACTGCAGATCATTTACCATCTCCCTTCATCCTTCAGAGAGAGAGAGAGAGAGAGAAGAAGAGAGAGAGAGAGAAGAAGAGAGAGGGGGAGAGAGAGTGACAGGGAGAAAGTGTGAGAGTGAAAGTTAGAGAGAAAGAAAGAGAGACAGAGAGCGGGAGAGAAACTGAGGAAAAGAACGAGGCAGGGAGAATGTGTGAGTCAGAGTAAGAGGGAGAGAGAAACGGTTTGAGTTTCAGTGGAAGTTATGTACTGAAAGGTCAGTAATGTCAGTGTACCTGAATGTTCTGTCATCTCTCCACCTGAATGTTCCTAGAATCTCATGTTTTCAACAGAAGAGGAGTCATTATAAAAAAATACAAAAAGCAGCTGTTTTCCATACATTAAATAATGTTACAAGTTGGGATGGATTTTGCTTAGTTTATTAAAAAAGCTTATTTAGATGGGATTAAACTCTGGTTCTTGCATGATTAATAAAAACTCAACTGCTAGGCCATATCTTGTGCTGAGTAGAAGTTGCTACTAAGGGTTTTTTCTCTTTGGTCATGTATCTTCTCATCTAGAGCGTCAAGTGAGCAAAAGCTGGTGCCCCCTTAAAATAAAATGATGTGTGATGCCTCCCCTATACCAGAGGTGTGTGTGAGTTTGCGTGTGTGTGAGTTTGCGTGTGTGTGAGTTTGCGTGTGTGTGAGTTTGCGTGTGTGTGAGTTTGCGTGTGTGTGAGTTTGCGTGTGTGTGAGTTTGCGTGTGTGAGTGTGGACACCTTTGCATGTCTTGTGTGTTTCCAGAACTCAGACTACATGTATTCTCTCAAACCGAGTGCTGCTTTGTGTGCTGGTTCTCCCTCACCCCCTGCATTCCCTTTCTCTCTCTCTCTCTCTCTCTCTCTCTCTCTCTCTCTCTCTCTCTCTCTCTCTCTCTCTCTTTCTCAGAGCCAGAGGGTGGCCTGAAGATTCCTCTACTAAGCCTTTGGCACAGATACGAATGCAGTCACAGCTGGTTGTAAACTCAGGTTTTCCATGGAGAGCAAGAGCCCTCCCTCCATAAGAGAGAGTGAATTTGAGGGGAGGAGGGAGCACGGCATGCTGGGATACAGAGAAAGGGAGGGGGTGAGACGAGGGAGGGTTGTTTCAAAGCACACTGGAAGTCATTTTTCATCACAGGGTTCATTTTTCACGACGAAGTTCTTTTCTCTCTTCGTTTCAGTCTCTCTTTTTCTCTCTTCTCGGTTCTCCTCCTCCTTATGTACGTGACTCCACTTATCCTGCGTTTCGCCCTCACTTTTCCCTCTTTCACATTCAGCCCTGGATTCTCCACTTCCGCTCTTATAAAATATGGATGGCACCAGTTTTGGAGAGTTGAGTCTCTCTGGCAGAGAGAGTGCAGTGCTCTGTGTCTTGTGTCTGCGGAGGCTCAGCTTGTGCGCACACCTAAACACTTCACTGAACAATCTGTCAACATGTCAGAGACACATGTTTTGTAAAAAAAAAAAAAAAGGCAAAAAAGAGCTTCCAGAGGGAGTAATGGGTTCCCACCAGGACTCCAAAAATGCTTTGAATTCAGCAGATTTCTATTGCGGGGGGGCTTCCCTGGGGGTGCCTTTTTTACAATGCCTGCATTTCAGAAATTTGAGCCAAAGACCCCTGGGGGCGTCCTTTCATAATGCCTGAAAATGTAGGGTTATATTGTGTGCAGTTCCCCATGGGGCCTTTATTAATACCTGAATTCTAAGGCACTGGAAATTACACAGGGACTCTGTGGGGGCCTTGCTCGCACCAGGAAGGGAGAAAAACTCTGTGGGGACGTTCTCTCCTCTCGTCTCTTCTCCTTTTTCTTCCATCCTCTTCCTTTACCCTCTCTCATTCCCCCTCTCTCATTCCCCCTATCTCTCTCTCTCTCTCTCTATTTTTCAGCTCCACGCAAGACTAAAATAAAAGAATTTGCCAAAGGACACAAATAGGAGTGTGTGTGTGCTGCACGTGTGTGTTGGTGACAGTGTACTTGTATTCAGCCTGCCTTCTCAGAGGGATAAAATCAGCCGATTAAAAATGTAACTCTCTCTTTCTTACTCTCACTCATTCTCTCTCTCTCTCTGCTGCTATGTCGAGCAGGCGGGCGGAAGAGGGGAGAGTAAATATTTGGTCTGTCTGCGTGTGCCCAGAAAGAAGCCAAAATCTGTTGGAATATCCACACACGTTTTTCCTGGTCATGGGGAGAGTGAAAGAAAGTGGGAGATACGCTCATTTGTATTCATTGGTTATAGAAAGGGTGTGTATGCACAAATAAAGGTACAGATAATCAAAGTACAAAATTACAGATCTGTTTCTTTTGGTGCATGTCCACAAAAGTATGTATAATTCATACCGTTCTTATTTGCACAAGCTCAGGTTGAGCTTTTTGTTTTATTGGGCGCAATTGATGCAACTAGCATGGCTGCCAGGTTCAAATAGTCTGTTTGTCAGTATTACCCTCATCTACAAATGCATAAATATTACAGCGCGCACCATAACTCATTCATACATACAGATCTGTTTGCGCCTCAGGAAGTCCATCAGTTTGAAATGAAATTTCTGCAGATTAAATTAAAGTTTCCATTCCTGGATGTGACTGCTCAACTTTGAGTCTGGAGTCAGTCGAGGCCGGTGCTGCACCCATTGAATGTTTGTGTGGCTGCGTTGGAGTGTGCATGTTCATTGTAAGATGGCCGACTTTTGTTGGTTTTCCGCAGGGATGCGGTCTTTGTCCAAGCCCCGGGTGAGGCTCTGTGGATGGAGGAGGTCAGCTGTTTCGGCCTTTCAGTGCCTGTGTTGATCTGTTTGTGGGTTAGTTAGCGTGTGTGAAGGGATTGTGTGAGAATGTGACCTCTGGTCGGTGGGCGTGACCTAAGTGACCCCTGGTGCTGGAGAATATAGCCGTCACCAGGTTCTTCACAGGGGGCCACAGTAATGAGGCACAGCATGTTCTCTTAGATTCTGTTCTCTTGTGACCCCCAAAACCTCTCTTTCTCTCTCTCCTAGGTAACCACAACTCTGCTTCTTTCCTCCTTCTCTCTCACCCTGTACTGGGTAACCCAAACTCTGGTCTCCCTCTCTCTCCAAACTCTGGTCTCTCTCTCTCTATCTTAGTCTTTGTTTCTCTTTTTCCCCTCTTCAGCCTGTCTCTTTTTCCTCTCCCCCTTGCTCCAGCTCTCCTGCAGTGTCCTTTCTCCCTTCTTCATTTTCTTTTTCACTCACTCACCACCTCCTGTTGAGTTTGGACCATGTGCCCCTAGCTCGCTCTCTCAAGCTCTGGCTTCTCTATTATGGTGTTGGGCTGCCAGCTGTGTTTCTCCACTCCTCACTGGCTCCCTATAGCCAGCTTAGCATGGGCTGAGTGGGTGTAGAGAGGGCTTGTGTGGGCCCTGCAGGTTTGAACTCAAGATATGCTGCTGCTGCTGCTGCTTATTGTTACCATAAACCGGTCAAGGATTTGCTGGTTAGCATGGTCCACTTAGCCCATGCGGGTAGGTGTTGTAAGTACACCATCTGGTAACAAACAGTATCTTCTTTAGTAACTACAACAGTTATGAATATTCCATTATATCATAGTAGGTGTTTCTCACCAGTTTGTTTGCATGGCTTTTAAAAACTT
Source organism: Chromobotia macracanthus (assembly GCA_036877525.1). NCBI lineage: Eukaryota > Metazoa > Chordata > Actinopteri > Cypriniformes > Botiidae > Chromobotia > Chromobotia macracanthus. The sequence goes on along the minus strand of JAZGTH010000067.1, from coordinate 2,070,466 downwards.
GACATGTTTGGAACTGTGCTGTCTTGTGGTGCTATTAGCCAATCAACCATGTCATGACATCATTTTCCTGCAGGTCCAGAATAATTAGTCACGTGGCATTTGCGGCTGACGTGATCGGCTCAAAACAACCTACAGTAATAGCACAAATTGATGGAAGCAATGGCAGGTTTCAGGTTGCTTTTGTTTTGGAGGGTCCTGTGCAGCTGCTGTTGACAGAAGTAGGAATGCTATCGGTTAGCTCTCTCCAGGTATTACAGCTCTGGGTTACCATACATTATAAAGATGCTGTCATGTAGTGCTGTATGTCAAATGGTCACATCCATGTGCAGCAGCAGACCCCAAGTATGCACACACACCTAGAGCCACATTCTCTTTAACATTCTGACACTCAAGGGGACCAAATCACACACACACACCTTTACTCATCTGTCTAAATGGGGACATTCCATAGACCCAAGCCTAACAGAAAACTTTCTGGATTACAAAAAATTGCTTATTGTTTATTGTGGTTTTACAAATGAGAACATCCGCACAAAGAGGCTTTGCTCACATTTGTCAGGTTTTGCTGACTTTTGGGTACAAATTTGTTCACAGTATACGGCTAAGTAAACTCCCCCACACACACACTCTCACACACTTGGTGCAGGGGAGCCAAAGGGCAGTGTGCCAGGGGGAGAGCTGTTATAATAGTTTTAACCCTGTGCTCAGGTGTGGCTCGCCTTTGTCAAGTGAAATGTCAGGAAATGTGGTGCTCCTGGGACGTGCGCACAGAGAGAAGTGGGCAAGGCTGTCTGAATCCACAGTCCTTTCACTGAGCCCAGCCTTTCCCCTCTGCAGACAGAGTCCATTAACCACAGCCGGCAGCATACACGGATACACTCTCACCCTTATTGACAAATGCTCATGCATGTGTGTGTGCACTAATATACACACACAACCGCAAGTGCTTTCTCTGTCCTAGTTTCATTACCTTTAATATGGTGTGTACAAGTTATAGGTCTATTCCAATATCTGGTGAGCTGTCTTGCTGTTTACTGTTAATTTGTAGTCATTCTCTAATAAGCATATATATAATTAATACAGTGCATTTAAATTTTATTAAAATGCATTGTTTAGAATTGTTTTAGCCAATTCCTTTTTTGAAATGAGAGCGTATTCATAAATACTCTACTATTTCTCAAATTAACAATTTTCCTGACTTGTCCACCAGAGCATTGCAATGCATTCTGGGAAGGATATGTGCAGCTCTGCCTTGGAATTTGGCTACTAGAAAGTATGTGCATTTTGGAGAGAATTTAACATCAGGAGCATTTCTGTGACGTAAAGTGTCTGGGTACGCACACAGCCGTTGTATGTCTGTAGATGATAAAAACCTCTATTCCAATTTTCCCTAAAGACTGCCCCCCGGGGACCTCTGCCAGCCTCAGGCAGCCTCTCACACACCCATTACACCCTCCCTGTATGTCTCTCGTGCACACTCTCACACAGTGACGTCAGTGGCTGGCTGCTCCCCTGGGTGCCGTGAGCAGTCTTTGTTCCCCCTCGTTTCCCCCTCCCCTTTAGTTCTGCTCCTCCATGTCCTTTGTCCCTGGAAATAGCCATCCAGCTAAGTGCCTGATTGGAATCCTTCGCATCTTGGCAGGGTCGCAAGGGGGAGCCTCCAAAAACGCAAGGGGAGTGCGAGATGGATGGAGAACAGGACAGCGCTAGATTTCGAGCATAATATCGAACGAAAGAGACACACAAGTTGTTTTTTATTCTCTTAGCGACATTCAACAGAATCAGCACAGTATATGTATATTGCTCCATATGGAGATTCCCAAGAGAGATACAGACAGGGAAGTGCATGATTGTGGTTGATCGTTCAAAGGGTTCAGTCTTCCATTGGGGGTTAAAGATCTGGAGAATTCTTCGGCTGTTTCTCTGAGCTCAGATCCTATGCCAGTCACCCAGCCGTTGTAAAATATTTAAACCTGTTTCTCATTTCTGGGGAGGATAGAAAACTCATTGCTGAATAAGAAACCAGACCTGGGGGTGGGTGGTGAAGTCAGTGCACAGAGTCCATCTTGGAAAAAGAACAAATAAACAGCATACAGCCCAACAAGAAAATAAAAAACAAAATTGTCACATTATTACTTTGGGTGTCTTGCCGTTTCTGTGTATCCCACCAAAGTGTCTTTTCTTTTCTCATTCTCTTTTATTCTTTTGTTCTTTCTTTTTCCTTCGTTTAATGAGAGCAGCTCCAGTGGAGCGCAGTAGGGCCATGGTGGACCTGCTCTCTGGATGGCTGGTGGGAGCGCCCTGCTCAAGTAATGAACTCCCCCAGGACACAGCACAGCAATGCGGCCTGTTTCCATGCTCTGCTCCCAGGGCGGACCGGGACTGCTGCTGCTTCTGGTAGGGGAGACAGTGAGAAAGAGAGGAGAACAAGATGCTGGTTAACCCCCGGTCTGCTGCCAAAGCGTGCGGCCTGCAAATGAGTAGATAATGTGGAGTGAGGGTTTGGAAGAGAGGGAATGGAAGATAGAGAGAGAGAGGAGGGGGTCGGGAGACTCTGACAGCTGTGAGGGCTTTAGGTTGACTGGTGAGGGGCTGATAACGGCTCGGTACAGATGGGAGACATGAGGAGTGGGCTAATAATCCACAAGCATGCTGGAAAAGTTGAGGAGAACTAAAGTGTGTGTGTTGGTTTGGGTTGTGATAAACATTGTTGATTTGTAGCGTATCTAGCTGATATGTATCACATCATAAATGTAGTTATTAGTTGTGATTAGTTGTGACTTTTTGCTCATGAAGTGTTTTATTGTATTTTTGAGATAAATGTAATGATAAATAAATTAAAGTATTTTTAATTTTAGCTTTGATTAAAAACTTTTTGCTTGTTACTAAATAGATTAAAACACGGAAAGACTCTTGTTTCTTTCAAAGCTTAACACCAATCAGTATCAGATTCACGCTGGCAGAAAACAAACCCAGTGCATTGTGGGACAGCAGAGGGTTCTTTGGTCAAAGTGTTGTGATTAGGTTTCTCTGACAGCGATGGCGAGTTTCCACCACCAGTTTGGGTCAGAACGGACAATCTTTCTGATGTAGACGAGGCAGCATCATTCCCCCAGAGCCCAAAAAATGTGATATGAGTATGTCAGAGAGGCTTGGTAGAGCACTGTACAGGCCGATAGACGAGAAATTGTTCCACTGTTTCCAGAACTGAGACTAAAATCTAATTTTGGCCCCAATCGGCAATCAATGTAAAATCCTGAATGTGATGTTTTAGAACTAAGGAGGGATGGAAATCAACTCCATACTGGTAATCTAAGGGTGGGGAGGGAGTTTAGTAAGGACGAGGGAGAGGTGCTGAAACTTGTTGTGAATGTTTGCCTGTTTTATACTGACCCTGTGTTTCCCTCAGTCATTTCACACCTCAGACAGTTGCCACTGACAGACTTTCCAGAGATAACAACAATTTCTTCCAAATAAAATAACACGACACGAGCAATTGTTTTTTTCTTTCAGTGTAATATTACCCATATGTCCTTAATTATTCATGTTTTAGTAATGCAGTCTCTTAATGGCTAGAAACGCTAGTAAGTAATAAAACACTTGGGGGTTTGATTTAATTTAATTTTTCATATTAATTTAATTTTGGGTGATGTGCGTGAGCTTGTGTGACAGAAAAACGCACCCTTCCATAGGGGCTGTGTGTGTGTGTGTCTGTGTGTGTGTGTCTGTGTGTGTGTGTGTTCTGTTTCTCAGTCTATTTATTTAATTAGGGATGTTTGCTGTGGTTTACTGTTGCTCGTATTTGGAGTTTGGGATTTGAACAAACCCCCAAACCTCAGCATTAGACTTTTGTATACATCTCGTCCCTTGTTGTTTGTGTTATGCAGAGGAACAATATCTCAAATCTTAAAGCTTGCTGAAGAGATTTTATTACTATGTCAAAGTGATTACAAATCTCCTAGACTTACATTAAAAGAGGAACCTGATCCATACCACGGCTACCACACTGTGTGCCCAATTGTCTGTCCCTGTGATGACCAGCCATTAATGGTTCCATACATGTGTGTATGTGCAGCCGCTGGTATTCATGTTTGCATAAGCTAAATGCGCTTCCTATATGCTGCCACTTGTGGATACATCTTACAAATGATGTATGCACATCTGTATTTTTGTGTTTGAATATGCGCCTGTCTGAAGGTCAGCTTGATTCTTCTTCCCAGAGAACAGCCCCTGGGGCAATACCAGCGGTTCCCCACCAAAGTTTTTTTTAGTTGGGCAGTCACAGTGGACAGCCTTCCCCCCATAGACCAGCAGGAGAGCTCTCTGCATGGGCTGGGGCCTTGCTGGCAAAGGGGGAGGGCCGGGATGGGATCTGGCAACGTTTGTACGTCCTGGTAGGGGTTTGAGAGTGTGTGTGTGTGAAGGACTAACGCAAAAGCACCCCAGGAGCCAGTGGATTGGAGAAGTTTTCACATTGCCTCCATCCTCTGTTTCTCGCTTTAGCGGATGTAGGCCGTAATTACTGGACCCCCTGGCTTCCCTTTCTCCCGACCGCAGCCTTTGATCTGTTTCATGTTGGGCAGATTTTTTTTCCACTCTCTGTACCTTTGTCTCGTCCTCTCTTTCTTTTCTCCACCACTTCTTTTCCCCCAGCTGAGCACCCTTTGATGGAGACAGTGTGTATTCTTCAACACAGAGACCTTACTCTCTCTCCTCATCCTCCATTTTGTTTTAAAGTTCTTTTTGTTGACAACCACATTGAGCTTAATACTGTTTTTCCTCTCCTGTTTATGGTTTTGTTTTGTGTTATTTGAGTTTTTCATGTTCATGACCTTGATTAAAAACACTGCTCTTTTTTTGGATCCTGTCAATGTGTTAAAAGCGGAATAACTCACAAAGCTAATGGCTGGCCACTCATTGGGTGGTGCTGGCGTCCCTCTTTGCTTTTGAACTGTAAAGAAACACAATACAGGCGATGTGTTAGTTTAATGTTTGTGTGTGTGTATAGGTTTAACAAAAAATAATAATCCACTGATGAAAACACACCAGAGTGAATCAGCGGTCCTCACCTGTTGGCGATCGCATATTGTCCGTAGTTTAGCACGCATCCCGCCGGCCGCAGATCCATAGTCTTCAGCGGGTGTGGAAGTGGGATTGTGTTTGTTTGTAATGTAATGGTGTTGTTATCATAATGATGAGTTGATTTGCTGTTCGGTGTGACGTGTAATAGCTATTATTTTGGGCTAATAGCCGTGCTACATAGCACTCCCGCAACCTTAAAGGGCTGGAGTTTCTAAGAAAAAACAAATCTGAGCAGACCAGAAATCAGAAATGGTGTGGGTTCAGTCCAGCGATGACTTTTCTTAAAGGATCCCAGACGGGGTCCAGTGTGAGTTTTGTGTGTGATTTCTCAGATGTTTTTGATAGTTGGATTGATATTTGGGTCTCTCTCTCTATGTTTGAGCGTATGTTGTACATGCTCAATGGTAGAAATTAAAGAATAACTCCTCCAAAAATAATTTTTCTTGCACAGCTTTTGCAGAACACAAGATATTTAATCGAATTTTAATTTCCATTTTAAATGTAACATTGTTGATATCCAAAATGACAAAAATCACTGTTGTGTAAATGTATCGCCTTGAACATATTCTTTATGTTCTGTGGAAAAACAGGAATTCATTGTTGTTTTGGTGAGCTGTCCCTTTAAGAGCAGCTGTTTGTGTTTATGTGTGTTCTGTTTGATTGAATGTGCATGTGAGAGAAGAGCAAAAGTCAGAAACTGTGTGTGATGCTGAGGGGCAGCTGTTTGTGTTTATGTGTGTTGTACGTGTGTGTGTGTGTTGTACGTGCGTGTGTGTGTTGTACGTGCGTGTGTGTGTTGTACGTACGTGTGTGTGTTGTACGTACGTGTGTGTGTTGTACGTACGTGTGTGTGTTGTACGTACGTGTGTGTGTGTTGTACGTACGTGTGTGTGTGTTGTACGTACGTGTGTGTGTGTGTTGTACGTACGTGTGTGTGTTGTACGTGTGTGTGTGTGTGTTACGTGTGTGTGTGTGTTGTACGTACGTGTGTGTGTTGTACGTGTGTGTGTGTGTTGTACGTGTGTGTGTTGTACGTGTGTGTGAGAGAGAGGTTGAGCAGAAGACAGGCAGAGAGACAGTGCATGCTGTTGTAATGACAGTGCTGAGGTGCAGTTCTCTGTCCTTGAACCCCCAGCTGGGCGCTCTGGTGTCGCCCTGGGGAGCGTACCGTTTAATACCACAGTAATTATCCTGTCCTTATTCACCACATTGCTGTCCAGGTGTCTTCTTCACCCTGCCTCACAGCGTGTGTGTCTGCGTGCATGAATGTACGTGTTGTTGTGTGTGTTTTCATTATAGTGCTTGTAAAAAATACATTTTTATGCTCTTCATATTCATGACAACTTTCATTAACTCATATGGGAGTGTTTTTCAGTCTGCTATTTGTGTATTAATGACATGTGTGCTAGTTCCTGTTTACACAACGGCTTGTGCATTAATATCAAAGCATGTTTGTGTATGTAGGTCTTGTGGGGGTGTATAAATACATACGTGTGTGTGGATGTCTTTCTCTCTGGATCTGCAGCTCACCGTATGTCTGGGTGACTAATGGCAGGTCCAGGTGTTCCTCTCAGTTCTGGCGGCCCCTCGAGGGCCCAGAGGCTCCCACTGTGGCATCATGGACAGGAGGTACCCGCCTCACTCTGCCTGTGTGGAGGGTCCCGCGGGCCCTGCAGCCTCATGAGGGGCCCCAGTCTTATACCCCCACACTCTCAGCTCCATTTAATCCCTTACTTGCCCTCTCATACTGTAGTTTAGATTAAATGATGCTGTAGTATGATACTGTGTATCATAACATAATATCATTATCAATATTATCATTATGTATTTCTCTGTACTCTATTTGATGAGTCAGTGCTGGCCGTAGTCAAATATTTTTTTGCGTAATATTTAATAATCTGCGTTATTGACTTGGGCAAGCCATATTTTTCATAGATTAATGTTTTTGTAAGTTGCTCTGTAATAAGTCAGATAATGTCTAGTCAGCTGGTCTTTATTGTAAAATGAAGCCCCTTATAGTTATGACAGACTGTAAGACCTGATCATTCTGTTTTTTGCAATTAAAAACAGCTGACTATGCATTATTCTGTACCAGTTCCATGTTTTATTGAATTTTCCCCACTGTAGATTTTAATTATTTTATTTTATTTATTTCTCCATCACACTCTGATTTGAAGTCAGCCCTTAAACCTTAGTCAACAAAGATGAAACTACTCTGTAGATGTGTTGTCATGTGCAGTACACTCACCTGACTGTAAGGGGCGATGTACATGTTATATGTATACCTTTCCTGTTCAGAGACAGTGTAAGGAGCTGATGGCTTTAAGGGACGCAGGTTGAAATCCGGCTTCCGTCATGATCCAGCCCTGTTCTTTCTGTCTGTCTGCCTCAGCTTCCGTCTCTCTTCACTATGCTTTGAATTCAAAAGGCTTACGATTGATTTGGCATATGATTTTTCTACAGTAGCTCCTGCTGCTTCAATTGTCAGCTTCTACGCTGTGGGTTTGTGCAGTGTAAGTGGATTACTGAAGCATCAACTAAATTTGAAGGATTAAACGCTCATCAGAAATAAGGTGCTTAACCTCCGAGGCCCCAGAGATAGTCATATGTTAAGCTAACAGCGATTACCATCACACCAAGTTTTAGACTGAATTTGGGCCAGTTGCTAATAGCTAATTGTTTAATGTCTTCATCATATCTGTGATGTTAAGTTTTAGGGGTGGAGAGGCCATTGGTGATTCTGCTTAACTTGGTGCCTTAGCAGTGTAACTAACTAAATTTAGACAAAGACATTCCTGAATATCGTATGATAAAATTATCATATATGATAAATAATTAAAAATAATTTAAATAAACATTTATTTGTTTTTAGTTTGTGCACCATGTGATTAACAGCTTAAAATAAATATGGAAGGTGTTACATGGTTGAACTAAACACATTTAGACATGTTTATTTTGGATGTACGTGTGTGTGTGTGTGTGTGTGTGTGTGTGTGTGTGTGTGTATATATATATATATATATATATATATATATATATATATATATATATATATATATATATACACATATATATATACACATATATATATATACACATATATATATACACATATATATATATACACATATATATATATATATATATATATATATACACATGACTGGTCAGAGACAGGCAGATGATAGAGGCAGCAGATGATATAACAGCACACTGACTGACTGTCTGTCATGGTTTCAATGAAATTCCACTACAGTCCTGTTAGAAACCGGAAAAACACGACCCATAAAATGTTCATCCCATCATTACATTCGGTCCTACGTGGCTGTCAAACTTTGTATTTGCATGGCTTGAGGAGGCGTGGCTTGAGAGAGTGCTTTGAAGAGGGGCAGGATCTTATGCTTTCAAAGCTAGATTGTGACTCTGAAGAACTTTCTGTAGAATATTCTTTTGAACGTTGCTATGTTTGTTTCAATGGCGTAAATTTTGCCCATTTACCTGTTTGTCTGACAGAGTGTTGAGGGTAGTTATTGTAGTTATGCTGCTGTGATGTTACGTTCTGGTACAGGATGTGTGGGAAGGGCTATAGTCTGTATGAAATGATAATAAATTGTTAAAGGGTTTAACCCAGATAGATAAGATGCAGAATACAGTGTGTGATTGCTTAAGCTCTGCCTTCCACAGAGCACATAGATCACAGATACTGTCAGGCAGTCAGATATAGTTAAAATGATCAGACACACATTTATACACTTTCGGCCTTTTTCTCTATTTTCCCCTCATCTGCTGTGCACATGCACTCTCTGTTATGCACAAACACGCAAGTAAACATATGATCTCAGCCATAATCCAGGTTATGTGTGGTAGATGTTGTGTGTTTGTGTGTGTGTATGTGGGGTTCTAGAAGGGAACAAAGCGCTTGTTCAGAACAGCTTTCCTGCATGGCCAGGCAGACAGCTGCTTCCCATTGACTCGGTACTCAGCGGGAACCTGACGAACTGTACACTCCCAACCAGTAAAACTCGTGACATACACGACTACCAGAGGACAGATAGAGAGAGAGTGAATGAGAGAGACATCAAACGACTGTTGTGTTGTGGTGTCGGGGAAGCTACGCTTTGAAGACACAAGCTACTCGTAATTTTAAGCAGTTAAACTACAGTCAAGTCACTGTTTGGAGAGAGTAATAATAGCTGCGCTTTAAATAACTGAAGCAGAACAACACTGAAGCTCTTTAATAGATCAGTGTCTTTTGAAAATAAATAGCTGACAGCATTTGTAAATACAAGGAGAGACATTGTAAATGTATGAGAGACAGTACAGTAAAGCGTGTTTGAGTACTGCTTCAGATTGCTTGTCTATAAAGCTATTTCATTTCCGCCAGAAGTTAGAATCTAATGAACTATCATCAGTTATGTTGAGTAAGTATCAATGCTAGTGAGCAACTCCTCCACACTGTTGTTTTGACTCATCATGAGAGCGTCTAAAAGAACGATGAACTTTCTCCACAAACAGTGACATCACAACGGTTTGTGTAAAGTGTGTTAAACTTTGAGAAACGAGAGAGGCTGAAGTCAAACATTTCATTTCTGATGCTGGAGTTGTGAAGAGGCTTGTTTTGGTACACTTCACATGTAATTAATCTGCAGCTGTTTAACAGTGCGGGCCCCTGCCGCTCACGCAGGCTGAGCAACACAAGAGTCAAACGGAGCTTAACCACCACCAGTGCCCCTGTCGTCACGCAACCTCTCTCCATCTTCATCTCTCCTTCACCTCACCTTCCCTCTCTCTCTCCGACATGTACAAAGTACTTCTGTTTCATCTCTGCACCTCTAAAAATGCTTAGTGTGTAAATCACCCTCGTTTAAAACACCGCTGGCCTCTTTTCTAACTGAGTTTATAGGAACTTCATCTTCTGTAGATTTGTAGGTTTGTTTAAAAGTGTACTTATCTGTGTTTGGTTACTGTCACACAATGTTTGTTTAAAATTGTGTTTGGGATAATTAGAAAAGAAGCTTTGATGACAACATCTGTGACATTATTGAAAATAATTTGTAAAAAAAATACGATGTTGACAATCTGCTTGTTGTGGAAGTCTAAGGAGCAATATTGGGCACATAATTGTCCCTTAGAATAATCATTAGGCATAACTGCCAGCGCATTTTTGATTTTGATTTTTTGAGGAATTTTGATTTTGATTTTTTGAGGCAATCGACCGTCTTTTGTAAACAGAACTATATTTACATACGACAGTTTTCACTCCTATAGCAATGGTACAGAATACACTGTTTTGTTTACTAGCAAAAGTTATTTTTGTTATCTGAGTTGTTTTAGAGGAGTGGTGATCTGACACATGCGCAACACGTCCATCTGATGTCATTTGTGAATCCTGTTCCCTCCTTTTCTGTGCATCATTTCCTGTCCTCTCTCCAACTTTTCTTGTTGTGATGGCAGCACTGCACCCATCTGCACAGTTCTGTGGTCTCTTGGGGTGAGTGAGTGGTCAGTCTCCAGAACGTTCCATTTTTCCCCCTCTTCCTCACCTGGGGGTCCCCAGAGGGTAGAGGGGGGCAGGCTGTCATCTGTCCTCGTCTTCCCAACCCCCTGCCCCTCACCTTCTGCCCTGGGAACGAGTCTGGCTGCTCGGACACTTTTGGGTGCCAACAACTCCATATGGGCCGTGGGCAGCGAGTGTGTGTGTCCTCCAGGATTCCGGCCCCTGACAGACAGCCTGTCCTGTGACCTCACTGCCGTGTGTCTGTGCCACTGTGTTGTGTACATGTGAGTGTATGAGTGTGTGAGGGTAAATGTGAGTGCAAATAGATGGGTTACCTCCAGCATTACGAGTCCTGACAGACTGGCTACATAATGACATCACTTTGGCATGTGTTTGCGTGTATCTGTGTGTCCTTTAGGAAAAGACCCCTAACAGACTGCATCCCTTGAGCCCCCTGTAGGCGACTGAAAGCAGTGCCAGGGGTCTTGCAAGCACAGACTGGAGAGTGTCAGCTTGATAAACAGGAACCGTTAGAAACAGCAAACATGAGTTTGTGTGTGTGTTTGTGTGTCCACTAGGCCTGGGCCCCTGACAGACCGGGCCCCTTGAGCATCAGCGGGATATGGTACAGGCAGAAAAAACCCAAAGGCAAAACAGTATGTGGAAGAAAGACAGAAGTTGGTTTGTGTGTGTGTGTGTGTATTTCAGGATCTGTAAACAGGTGTTTGGTCTCAAAGACTGTGGTCCCAACGGACTGCTGACCATGTGGTCAGTTCCTGTGTGCCATCCGCCCCCATCCTCATACTCTGCTACTCTCTCACTGTTTCTTACCCTCGTAGCAGCATATCTTTGTCCTCTGTTGTGTTTGGTTATGGAAGTCGCCTAGGGAAGAGAGAGGTCTCTACGAAAACCCCTGAAAAAGAAGTCAAGAGATGAAAGAATTAATACAGATGTGGTGAAAAGAGAACAGGAAATTTACACAAGTGTTTCCCTATTTTTTTTTGTCTTGTGTACCCCCACAGGCCATTAGCAAATCTCAAGTAGCCTTTTATCGACAGCAGAGCAAATTTTATATGTCGTAATACTCTGACGTGTGTGTATGGAAACATTTTTGTTTTGTAGTGATTGAGTAACGCTGACCTATAGAATCAAGTCACGTACATTGAAGGTAGTTTTTTGGTTTTTTGGAAGTTGTTTTCCCCTGGCTCTTGCTTCAGGCCTGTCTGGCCGACATGCTGGGCTGCCCTGTGGGAGCTCAGGGTGGAAGTTGTTTTTCTGCCCCCTACAGTGTGTCTCTCCTGCCCTGGGCTGTGGGCAGAAGGCCAGAAGGATGATGCTGTGAGCTGGGCAGGGGCCGGGGAGCTGCTGGGATAGGTGGAAGTTTGGCCAGGAGTCCAGGCTCAAAAGTGGATGGGGTAGAGGAGGGGTGAAAGACGCAGGTCTTGAACTGTGTAGAATAAACACTGAACAATTAGGCCATGATTCTGCTTTTGCCTTTAATCAGCACCCACTGAACTGTTTTGGTTCACAGTTCTTACTACAGAACTTTGTCAGGATAGATACCCTATATAATTTGACACAAATGTGGAAAAATGTTGGAAAAAAAATAATTTTTGGTAAAATATCTCTTATAATAATTTTCATAACCAATGTTTTCCATAACTTTATTTGCAAGATGTTTTTTTTAGGCAGGGTATCCTAAACACATGTCTGTCATGTCTGTCTGTCATAGCCTTGTTTTCATTTGTGTCACATTTAATGTCACGTCCATTACTATTATAATTAGCATAGTTTGGGGCTCGTTGCATTAGTGTGTTGATGTCTGTGTCACTAATAACATTTTCCTCCAAATTTGCAGTCGATTTTGATAGGTTAAAACGTAACTGTTTTTAAACAGATGCAGGGACATGTCAAGGTTTAAAGCATTTATAGCAACAGCATATTTCTGACTGTGGTAAACTGATTTAATATAAATGATTATTGGGTGTCAAACCCTCTGGCATTTCATGAATTTTGAAAAATGTTTGTTTTTACTGTCTGCGAAATATGATTTCATAACTGGCGTTACAATCGACTACAAATTAGTCAGGCAAAGCTGACGATTTACTATCATTTATCAAGCTGTAGATCTGTTTGAATGCTGGAACCAATATCTTGTTTATTCTTGGTGCTGATTGTTGTTACAGAGAGCATATTTAACATGGTCTCCTATGTGGTATAAATTTCCATGTGTTAATCAATGTGGAACTGCTGTGCTGTTTTTGGATGGTGTTGTTCCAGGAAGGGAGTAGCAGAGCTATATGTCATAAGTGTGTTGGGTCTGCTGTATATATGCCTCAAAGCTCTAATGAACATACTGGTCTGTTTTGGCTCTGACATTTGGCTAGTGCTGGCAGGGGCATTCACTAATTCCACAGCTCTGCTCTGCTTTGGTGTTTGGAGAGATGGAGGGGTTCTGTCCTTTTGCTTTCTCTGTCTGTCCTTGTTTCTGATAAAGAGGAAAGGACAGAGGCATCAGGCCGAGCATGTCTTCATTACCACCTTCCACCATGTTCCCGGCCCGGCATGCCAGCGCTTTGGCTAGCCCATTAACTGGCCCGATGTGGTTTAGTCTGGTCCAGTCTGGTGAAGGCATGTGGGTCTGGGGAAGGAGGGGGGTCTGCTCTTGAATCATCTTGAAATATCTGTAGACTAGATGCTGGGGTGGCTGCTTCCATCACCATGTGTTTGTTTCATCATAGTCCCAATTACCAGACCCTGTTCAAGGCAGGGTGGCAGGCCCAACCCTGGACATCAGGATGTGTTATTCTGCCAATGCTGTCTTGCCATTCTTCCCTCCCTCGCTATAGCCTCCCATCCTGTGCTCCACCCCTCCACATGGGACAGGCTGGCAAGGAGGAGGCCAGCGCCAGGGGCAACCACCAGAGCAGCCTGTTAATTCAGTAATGAGTCACAACATGAAAGAAAGTTTGGGGACGAAATGTGGAACAAGTGAGAAACAAGCTGTCAGAGAGAGAAAGAGAAATTCTGAAAGCAAAGAAAGGGTCGGTCAAGCCTGTAAATATGGACCGGGTGAGCAACGTTAGCTAGCGCAGAAGCAGCCTGTGTTTTCAAGCCTGTACCAGTTGCCAGTTCTGTTCCTTCTCTCTCCCCCCCTCCCACTTTCCTTTTTTTTCAGTTTCTTTTCTAATTTAACTTTACATTGAAATTTCTTTCTCTGTTTAGTGCTCCCGCCAAGTCCCCCGGCGGACGGATGACAAAAGCCCCCTAAAAGCCATGTGATCTTCCATTTTCTGACAGCCACACTTCAGAGGATTAAAGCTGTTTAATGACTATAATCTCCCTCTTTCTCAGAAGTGATTTCTCACATTCTGTCGCAGTCAGAGGGATTGCATTAGCATTAATAGATTTATAATTCGCCAGAATGACCACATGTGCCAGGAGTTTTTTCTTCTTCTTTTATGCTCTGTTCTTTTCTGTCCTCTTTTTTCCACTCCCTTAATTCAGGAAAGTGTTTCTTTGTATATCTTGCATTGTGGTACATATCTGTGTCTCAGCAGGACGGCTTACCTGTCTGTCGCCCCCATCTGGCCCTCCCTCACCTCCACACCCACCCCCTCTTACCTCCACTGCGGCTGGATCACAGAAAGACCGGTCAGGGGCCACGGTCTTATTGTGCAGCCAAAGAATTCACCATGGTTACGTCTCTTAAGGGCTTTTCATCCTCGCTCTTTCACTGGGCCGTTGCAACACTTTCTCTCCTGTGTTGCATGGGTTTTAGGTTGTGTTGAGATGACTCTTCTCCTAACACAGACACAAAAGCATGAGAACAGAACAGTGAGGAGGGTGCTGTAGTTGAAGCGAGGAGGCTAAAGGGGATAAAGCAGATTTGTGAGAGGTGGACAGAAAGTAAGAGTATAATTATCTTTTTTGTTAGTCAGTCATTTTTAAAACTCTTAAGTCCCATACCCCTTTTTAAATACAAATCTGAAAATAGGTTTTCAGAAGGGAAATGGTTGCAGTTTTGATCTGTTTGATCTGATGACATTTTTTATACAGGAATGTAAATTCATATGATTAATAGGAGTTTGTCTAAATGTTGAAGTCATTACATTTACATTTATGCCTTTGGCAGACACTTTTATCCAAAGTGACTTACAGTGCATATATGCATATCCAAAATATACATTTGATGAATTTGTGTGTTCACACAAGACAATGCTCTACCAATTGAGCTACAAAAATATTAAATAAGAGTAAAAACAGAACATATTTGCACAAACTTCATTGTGTTTTCAAAAAACAAAAAAGCCACTTAGAGACCCCAAATGGCCTTTTGATTTAGCATGGTTTGATGTTTACCCCAACACAAATTATGAAAACAGTGCAGTGGCTTTGCTCTCCTGTTAGTATTACATGTAAATGACCACAAACAGGTCACTGGTGGTAAGAAGCTGACACTCTATAACTTTATTTTCACAGATATATGCTACAAAGTTCCTTTCTTTTGGTTTCTCATTCTATTTTGTGTCTTTCAGTGTAGGATTTTCTCAGTTCACTTCCTTCTCTTATTATACTACTTTACTGAAATCGCTATTTTAAACTTTTTCTTTACTTATTCCGAATTAATTTCCTTGCTTATAGCTGAATTCATAATTCATGGTTTTACAAATTTCTACCCACAAACCCCTATGGAGATTTATTTGTTCTGTTCTGCACAGCACCTACATTTTAAAGTGGATCGATTCATCACTTGAATTTATTTTGTACAAATTCTGCTGTGCTCACCTTTGTGTAATGGGAGAGTTGTGGGCGGAAGTGAAATCCTACAACTGCCATATGGAGTTGAAGTTATTCGTTTAAACAATACTAATACACACTACGGTGATGCACTTTTCTTTGTTCTTTTCTCTGTTTCTCACCACGTTAGGTCGAAGCTTGTGACACTGTTAGAATATACAGCTTAACAGGCCGTTATGTTTGGCTTGCGTGAACGGATGGGGTTTTAGGGGATGTGGGATGTGTTATCCTCTGTAAACATACATTTTTTTGGTGGGAATCTGTTATACCAGAGGCTTCTTCAGCACATTAAGAATGAACATACAACTTAGCGAAAATAAAGCAAACAAACAGTGCAGCGATAGAAAATTTGGTGTTTGTCTGGGACGCAGTGGGACATTAGGGCTTGCAGCATCCTGCTCAATAAGTCATGAGCTCTCTCCCTCACTTTCCTTTGGAGTCTGCTGGTTAAGATGCTAAATACATGATGTGTGGACTGTCACACCCCATCAGACTGCACAAAGCAGGACAGAATTAAGAACAGCCCGCTTTGTGTATGTTTGTATAATGTGTGTTTGTTAATCTAGACTGGGCCTGTTTGCAATAACAACAGAAAAAATAAATCATCCAGTGTTATGATTTTCTGTGCGTTGTCCAGTAAGAGGGCCTTCCTTTATGAATTTGTTCTAATCACTTTTGAGAAGCTTTTCAGTCTGGTAACCGTAATGAAAATATGATCCAAATCTGGGAGATATGAGCATGAGTTTGTTTGCTGAGGGAGGATAAGAGGATAAAAAGGGACATCTTTGTCCTTATTTCTCCACCCCTTTGGGGTTTGCTGTCTTTGGTTCTTTGCTTCTATTTTGATATTTTGTCTGCCTCTTTAACATTTTAATTCTGTCTGTGTTTTGCATTGCAGATGGTGATGATGACCCGGGGCTCTCCTGGGTGGCGTCCTCTCCCTCTAGCAAAGACGTGGCATCGCCATCACAGATGCTAGGGGATGGCTGCTGCGATATGGGCATGGGCACAGGGGAGGAAGAAGGGGGTTCCGGCCTGCCGTATCCCTGCCAATTCTGCGACAAGTCCTTCAGTCGCCTGAGCTACCTGAAGCGTCACGAGCAGATCCACAGCGATAAGCTGCCCTTCAAGTGCACCTTCTGCAGTCGCTTGTTTAAACACAAGCGCAGCCGCGATCGTCATGTCAAGCTGCACACTGGAGACAAAAAGTACAGCTGCCAGGAGTGTGAGGCAGCTTTTTCTCGGAGCGATCATCTCAAGATCCACCTCAAGACACACAGCTCCAGCAAACCGTTCAAGTGCAGCATCTGCAAACGCGGCTTTTCCTCCACCTCCTCTCTGCAGAGCCACATGCAGGCCCATCGGAAGAACAAGGAACATCTGGCCAAGAAAGACCAGGGGAAACGGGATGGATCTAACAGTGATGTGGCTGAGCAGGACCAGGATCTGTACATGTGTGATTACTGTGAGGAAACATTCAGTCAGACAGATGAACTTGAAAAACATGTGTTGACACAGCATCCGCAGCTGTCAGACCGTGCAGAACTGCAGTGCATCCACTGTCCTGAGATCTTTAGTGATGAAGGCACCCTACTCGCCCACATTGACAGAACACACGCCAACAAGAAACACAAGTGCCCCATGTGTGCTGAGCAGTTCTCATCGGTGGAAGAGGTCTACTGCCATCTTGACAGTCACCGGCAGCCAGACTCCAGCAACCATAGTGCCAGTCCTGACCCAGTCTTGGGAAGCGTGGCATCTATGAGCAGCGCTACCCCTGACTCTAGTGCCTCCCTGGAGAGAGGATCAACCCCAGACTCCACCCTCAAGCCTGGACAGAGCAGACGCAAGCTTGCCCCATCTTCTGACCATGATGATGGAAGCTGGTCAGGCAAAATGACTTACAGTTGTCCGTATTGCTCCAAGAGAGATTTTAACAGTCTGGCTGTCCTGGAGATTCATCTGAAGACCATCCACGCAGATAAACCTCAGCAAAGTCACACCTGCCAGCTGTGTCTGGAAACCCTACCTACTCTATATAACCTTAATGAACATGTACGCAAAGCACATCGATCTGGTGGGAGCTCTGCATCTAACTTTCCCCTTCTGCAGTTCAGTAACGTTTCTGCCTTTCATTGCAACTACTGTCCTGACATGTTTGCGGACATCAACAGCTTGCAAGAGCACATCCGTGTTTCTCACTGCTTATCTGGAGGTGTGGTTGCTGGATCCACCACTTTGGAGGGCAACCATGCTTTCTTCTGCAACCAATGCTCAATGGGCTTCCTTACAGAGTCGTCCCTCACAGAGCACATTCAGCAGACCCATTGCAGCAGTGGAGGTGGTGTAACCAAGATGGAGTCCCCAGTTTTACAGCCATCACAGTCCTTCATGGAGGTGTATTCATGCCCCTACTGCACCAACTCTCCCATCTTTGGTTCCCTCCTCAAACTCACTAAACACATCAAGGAAAATCACAAGAACATTCCACTCGCCAACAACAAGCGCAAAGTCAAAGTAGCAGACTTGAGCCCAGCCTCATCTGATGTGGAGATATCCTCCCCTAAACGCCATAGAGTAACTGGAGACACCACTGCAGCAGTTGCTAATGGGGACTATCCCTGCAATCAGTGTGACCTTCGATTCAACAGCTTTGAGGGCTTCCAAGCCCATCTCAAGTCCCATCTGGAGCTGCTGCTGAGGAGACAGTCTTGTCCACAGTGCAACAAAGAGGATTTTGATTCCCAAGAGGCTTTGCTTCAGCACTTGACCATCCACTACACCACCACTTCCACCCAGTATGTTTGTGAGAGCTGTGACAAACAGTTTTCTTCTGTGGACGATTTGCAAAAGCACTTGCTGGACATGCATACATTTGTGTTATACCACTGCACACTGTGTCAAGAAGTCTTTGATTCTAAGGTGTCCATCCAAGTTCACCTGGCTGTCAAGCACAGCAATGAGAAGAAAATGTACCGCTGTACAGCATGTGCATGGGACTTCCGCAAAGAGGGTGACTTGCAGTTACATGTGAAGCACAGTCATTTGGCTCATCCTACTGGACCCGCAGCAACTGGAAAAGCTCGAAAGTGCATATTCTGTGGGGAGTCCTTCAGCACAGAAGTGGAGCTACAGTGTCATATCACTACTCACAGTAAAAAGTACAACTGCCGCCTGTGTGGAAAGGCCTTCCATGCTATTGTCTTGTTAGAAAGACATCTCAGAGAAAAGCACTGCATTTTTGATGGTGGAAATGGTAATGGAAATGGAGGAAGCCAAAATGGAACACCCAACGGGGTGACTCAAAGTTCTAAACGTTCTGCAGCAGGAGCGACTGCAGCTGCTGAACAGGCAGATTTGCAGAACATGCTCTTAAAAGGAGGAGGTCAGGAAACAGCCAACAGCCATGAAGCCAGTGGTGGCGAAGAGGAGCTAGATGCCTCAGAACCAATGTATGCCTGTGACATCTGTGGTGCTGCATATACCATGGAGTCTCTGCTCCAGAATCACCGCCTTCGAGATCACAATATCAGGCCTGGTGAGGATGATGCAGGCTCAAGAAAAAAGAAAGCAGATTTCATCAAGGGTAACCACAAGTGCAATGTTTGCTCACGGACCTTCTTTTCAGAGAATGGCTTGAGGGAACATGCCCAGACACACCGTGGCCCAGCAAAACACTACATGTGCCCCATCTGTGGTGAACGTTTCCCTTCACTGCTTACTCTCACAGAGCACAAGGTCACCCACAGCAAGAGCTTGGACACAGGCACCTGCCGTATCTGCAAGATGCCCTTGCAGAGTGAGGAGGACTTTATTGAGCACTGTCAGATGCACCCTGATCTGAGGAACTCCCTCACGGGCTTCCGCTGTGTTGTCTGTATGCAAACTGTCACCTCAACATTGGAACTAAAGATCCATGGAACTTTTCATATGCAGAAGCTCTCTTCTTCTGGGGTCAGTGGTGGAGGAGGTGGATCAGCCTCATCATCTCCCAATGGTCAGCTGCAGGCCCACAAACTCTATAAATGTGCCCTTTGCCTCAAAGACTTCAAGAACAAGCAGGAGCTGGTCAGGATAGACGTTAATGGCCTGCCTTATGGTCTTTGTGCTGGCTGCATGAGTCGAGGCACAAATGGCCAGTCCCCAAGTGTTGTTGTCACCCCACAAGAGACTGGGGAGAAGGTCATCTCTGGACTGCGATGCCCAGAGTGTGCTGTAAAATTTGAGACCCTGGACGATCTGGAAAGCCATGTTCAGATGGACCATCCTGAGATGAGCCCTGAGACCAGTGGAGCCAAGAAAGTTACAGATGCTTCACCTGTCCCTAAAGTAAGTGTCAAAAATAAATCACCCTTATGGTATACATACATTTGTACATACATTGTATACACACAAAATGTACATGTATACAGACAATGGCCCCGAAAAGAATTTGGACACTATTAAACACTTAAGATACGCTTAAAAAAGTTATATTTTAACAGGTATGTTAAACAAAAATATGTAGAATTGTATACACTGCAAAATAATTTGTCACTTGCAAACCAATAATGAGAAACCTTTCCTCAAAACCTAAAAAATTAGTTGGTTAGAATTATTGGTTAAGTATTTGATCCTTAAATATGACATTTTACTAACTATTATGATAAAACAGTTTCCAAATACTTTCTGTGACTGCTGTATATTGTTCTCTTTGCTCGCTCAGTTATGTTCTTTAGCTTCACAGCATATTAAAATGTGTTCTTCTGATGTTTTGTCAGTTTAATAAATCAAATTTGAAAATCAAAGATGATTCTTAGCCATTGTGTACAAGCACCAGAATGTTTCTCTTACAAAATGGTTCTGTATTTGCTTAGGGTGGTGCTTCATTTGTTCATTTGAGGTTTTCCTCAAGTTCTCAAATATGTGTTCTTTCTCTACCTTTATTCTTCTTGTGTTTCTTTTTCCCATTATCTCTTTTCTTTTGGCAGTTCAAAGAGAAAAGTTACGCAATTTCTTTTGAAAAGAGGAGACATTGCCAGCAACCATTTTCTGGCAGTATTTTTAGTGTACAGCGTTCCCTGTGTTCCCAAAGTGTTCAGAGTCAAAGAGAGATGTGTGAATTCGTGGCTACATTACTACAGGCCCCAGAGGGTTCAGCAGCCTCAGCCTGCTGGGCTATTGTACAGCCTGCTCGCTTCACTAGATATTGACAGTGAACTGCCAGGGACGCTCAGTCGTTACCTGTGCTTTTGTCTCAGCTCAGTGTAACAGATAGGAGACTCTCTGCCCGGTGGAGTTTGTGAGTGTGTGGAGATTTCACTGTGAATTCCAATCCTGTGTTTTTCCCTTTTAGAAGAAGACATATCAGTGCATCAAATGCCAAATGACCTTTGAGACGGAACGGGAGATCCAGATCCACGTTGCCAATCATATGATCGGTAAGTCCACTGCATTTTGTCCTCAGCTAGTGTGCGTGAGTGTGTGTGTTTATATATACATATGTGTGTGTGTGTGTATTTGGCTGTTTGCCCGTCACTTCTCCTGCTTTCATATCCTTATTTGCTGCTGTAGTGCATCTCTCACTCCCTGCACACAGGTGTGAGACAGACAGGTGAAATGAACGGCTTTATTTCTGGAAGTGCAGACATCGTTCTCAACAGCTGTTCCATTGTTTAACACTTGAGTACGCAGCTGAGGCCTCGGCTGCAGGTCTGATTGCTCTGTTAACTCTTCACCATACAGCCGAGACCAGGAGCGCAGGTCTCACTCCTTCAGTAAAGGACAATAAACAATTAGGTTCTTTTTCATCCCCCTTCATTTTATTCATGCAGCTCATTGTGGACAATTACATGTTTCAATCTTTGTTGATATTTTATGAAAAGAATTACTACACATGCTTTATGATTATGAATCCATCTGTCCCAAATTCATGAAAGGTTTTAATGGAGAAGAACAAGGTTAGGTAGCCTAATAAATCCAGAGGTCTTGACTTAATTACATTGTAGGAATGTTTCACATGCATTTCCAAACCATAGAGTGCTTGGTGAAACTTGCTCCAGGTGGATGATGTTTTTTATCTCCTGTTGTTTGTTTGTTTCTTTGGCTGGTGGCTCTGGCTGCAGTGGAGCAGAGTATGAGTTGAACTCAACACTTCCTCTGTGCTTGTTTTATATGCTTCCTCCCTCTGTGTTGTTATTCTTTAAGTAATAATTGCTGCAGCAGCACACTGTAGTGTAGATTAACGAGCTGCGCCTGTGAGTAATTTCACAGAACAAACGGCGCAATGCTCAGAGAATCAGCAACTTCCCAGCCTTCTCCAGCGCTAACAGCTGCTACTGGATTCCAGCCGCCTGATACATTCTTCCAGTCCTACTGAGCATTCTGCGTCTGCTTTAAGAAAAGCCACTACACCAAAACACACAAACCTGTTAATCACATTTTTAGCATTTTAAGTTCATTTTTTGTACATATTTTTAGGCAGCAAGAATTTGGAGTTTAATTTAGGGGTCCTTTGGTCCTGTGCTCATTTTCCCCTTTATATACTGAGAATGGAAGTGCTTAGCACCCAATTATTCCTCTATTAACCCCCCTGATTTAACCTGCCACCCTTATTCTGCCCTTTCACCACTCCCTCTTCATGTCCTTTCTCATCTCACCTGACCCTTCACTATTCATTCACAGCCTACCTGCATCCAGCCTGCCCAATCTCAGACCAACACAATCCAATTTGGAGCTTGCTGAGATTTCTTTTTTATCCCCCACATCCTCGCTCTCCTTTCCTCTCTGAAGGTGCTGATGGTAGAGATAGATGCTGTGTGTGAGACAGAAAGGCGGATCGTATGTCTCTCCCCGTCGTCATGAAGGGAATTTTGGGTTAATTAACATCATCATTGTCAGAAAAGCTGGAGGAGATTAATTATGGAATTGAGGCAGATTATTTTAAGTGCCGTTGTTATTTTATTATTTTTTTCCACCCCTCTTCAAAGATTGATGACGTCTTTGAATAATGAAAAGGGAGTCATGCATTAACCTTTATCAGACTCTGTGTTAACGGCAGAAAATTGAAGCGAGATCACAAAGGAGTTCTAGTTTTAGCACTCTCTCACTCCGCGTCTCCTGCTTTCTTCTCAAGATTATGAAGCAATCATTAAAAGCTACACTATCTGTCAGCTTTGATATATTACTGGTGAGGCTATTGTAAGACTTTGATATTTTAGCTTTTCATTTTTACATTGAAATTTGCAAGCACACAGAACGTTCTTTAGCAAAACAACGAAAACAATCAGTATCTACTACGATGCTCTTTGCACCAGTTTGCTGTTCTCTGTTTCATTGTCAACACACTGATAAATCAGCTGTTTAAGAACAGTTACTGAAATAGCTGTGTTTTGTCAGCATACACTCTGTGTTTAGTTTCACGGTGACATAAATTTAATAGTTGTTGATTGTTTGACTTGAACTTACTAATTGGGTGAGTGTTTGTTAGACTACATGTTCTCCTGCAGCGTTAAATATAACAATTTAGCTTTGTGCTTTTTGCTCACTGTTTGGCAGCTGTGGAAATCACACAAATTTGATTTCTCCGCCTCACCAGCGCGTTCCACTATGCATATTCATATGTGCTTCTCTTCCCAAAGCAGCTTTGTGTGCGTTAGCATGTGAGCTCGGTGGTGTTGCATGTATGTGGAAGTTGTACTGGGGTGTGGAATAAATTGGCATTTCAAAGCATTTTTAAGTACTGTGCTTAAGTACATTTACGTACTGTTTTACGATACCTTATTTATATTCACGCATACTGATGAAGTGTATAGCTTGAATGCACTGTAAGTCGCTTTGGGTAAATGCTTGCATTTGTCACATATATATCTGAGGATAATGTTCCTGTAGCATTAGATCAGTGTAAACGTAATTATTTGGCCAAATTTAAATGCGAAAGTAACAAAATCCAATGCAAAGAAAATGAAGTAAATACAAATCGTAATATATTTGTATTGTGACCCATAGTTTAATATAACATCATATTACAAGGTCTCTGCCGGTTTCCAACCCTAATTCCTGCCCACACATATATGCTCTGATTGACACGTCTGAAAAGAGTTTGACAGACACAGACAACCTCCACGTTTTTAACAATATCTTCTGTGGTTGTGGATACACAGACACCTGGCTCTACATTTCATGCATCCTACCTTTTTACAGAAGTGTGATCATACCTCACCTAGCCTCCCATTTCATCCCACCTCTCTCTCTCTTCCTCTCTCTCTGAGGTGACACCTCATCTCAATCAGTTTACCTCCTCAAACCTGCAATATCTGCCTCTCCTCTGTTCTCCTGTGTCCTTCATGTCAGCGCTCCATGGCTGTGTGTGCGAGCTGCATATGTGTCATTTTCTGTACTATCACTTTTCTCTGCTTGCAACCCAAGAGCATGCACCAATCACCAGAGACTCCTCCCGCAGTAAAAAAACAGCTTCACACACACACACACACACACACACACACACACACACACACATTTTAACATCCCTTTAACACACCTGAAGGCTTCCTAAGGCATGCTGCAGGTGATTGGCGCACCTTGAGGTTTTGTGACTTGATCTTTAATTTAGGTTTAGATTATGTCGATGTTGTTTCAAATCTTTGCAGTTTCTGTGTGCATGGAAGTGGTGTTGAGTGCAGGTAAGGGAATCAGTAAGGATTTTGGGCTATTGCAGTCGGCTGCAAAAGAGCTTGATTTCATAGATATGGGAGGGGTGAGAAAGCCTAGTGTTTTAATTAATCTGACTGGTGAGGCAGGCGAACTCGATCAGAGCTTCGTTCTCCAGGAGGCGGCAAGCCTGGAGGATTGTGGGTTTATTTTTCCCTGCCTGTTGATTGAAGCCATGTGATTATTTAATGTAGACGTTTGTCTCTGCGCGGAGAGAGTGTGTAATGATTTCCTTACCACGGAGGCGGCATACCATGTGTACGGAAAAACGAATTTCATTAGCGCTGCCCTGATTTCATCAAACAACAAACAGCATCAGACTATAGAGGGTCATGCAGATATTTATTTACTTTGTGGTTTATGCTGCATTATCATACGTTTCCTGTTGCGGAATTTGTACATTTCTGAATGAGGATCAACTGCTCCCATTGGCTTGTTACCCTGTCAATTTGCAAAGTAGACGCATCCCATTGGTCAGTCAGAGCTTCACTAATATTGTGGTTATGAAATATTTTGTGCAGAGGCACATTTAGATTTGGCTACAAAAAAATGTAAGAATCTAAAAGGTAACATGCAAAAATATTAGTAACAAAATAACTTTAAAAAAATAAAAGTATTTGTTTAACTGTGTAACTGTACACATCCTCCAAATCTTACTCACATATAAACCTTGTGACAACTTCCCTGGGTGAGAACTAGTCCTGGTTTATACTGTTGGTCATATATGTAGAACTCAGTGAGAGGCAGTTTAGAAATACACTAACCACTCCGGGTTTATCTGCAGCGACAGCAGTCAAAGATTCCTGCTTCTTTCTGACTTACCAGACACAGATTTCTGGCAATAACAGTAATAATTTCCCACCCCGTCCAGAAGCTCACACTCCATAATGTAAGAGCTGGTTTGAAGCCTCTCATTTCCCCTGTGAGGAACTCAGCTGCTGCTCAAGAACATTCCACTGGCCCACAGCAGGACCTGCCTCAAACACGCCAATGTCTGACTGCTCACAGAAAGTAAACGAGCTGTGGAAGTCAGTCAAGACCTGTGGTGTTTTGTGTTGTTAAGCTGTACGATTGGTGTGATGTAAAGAAAATGTTGAGGAGGAAACCTAAAAATGCGAACACAGTGTGTTAATGTTGTTTCAGCTTTTACACTTCAGAATCAGGGCAGGTGATTTATTTTATTTTTTATTTATTTTTTCATTTTTTACCTGTGGTCTATGTATATATATCAGTATATATCTTCTGTGGAAGGTGCAGGACCATAAAATGTTTGCCCAGTCATTGCAATTAGTCAGAATGCAATGATTGGGTGTCCTACTTGCCTGTTAAACTATACTGTAGGCACTTATGTATTGGAGGAGGCGTGGCTTTGGGGAGAACTCTGAAGGGAGGGCGGGATCTTATGCTATCGAAGCTAGCTCGCTGTTGCTAGCCCACCCTAGCTTGAAAGGTGTAGTTCACCCAAAAATGAAAATTCTGTCACTCTTTCTTATAAATTGCAGTCCTTTATGTATCATATATCCTGTTTGCTGTTGTTGTAGAATTTAAAGAAAACGTTTTTGAAGGAATGGTCCTTCAAAATATATGGTTGAATTTGTATGGGTTGCTTATGCAGGTGCTCCTGTTCGAGTCTGGCATGTAATGTGTTCTGTTCTCAACTCCCTTAAAAAACGATCTTAAAATCACTCCAGAAATGATCACTGCAGTACAAGCGCAAACAGACGCCATTTTGATTGTTCCTGATGTGACAGGGATGCAGAAAATGAGAGCAGGAGCTTGATCCAGCTCAGTGAGTTTATAATCATATTAATATAACAGAACCTCCTCTGAGCCAGGCTGTTGGGTCGGGGGCAAAAAGGTACCGGGTCCCTCTGTTGAGCCACCCTCACGGGGGTGAGCCTGTGCCATCATGGGCATTTCAGTACACTGCTTTTAATTTTAGTCTTCATTTACCTCAGCAGCCCTGATGATCACCTCTGTACAGTGACACCCCCTCTGCTGGTGGGGCGAGAACTGATGAAGCTGTGTACTCGCCAGTGCGAACACCCAAAATCACACACGGGTGTATGTACTGTACTGTCTTTCGAAACACTTACACCTGCAGGGGGCACCCATGGGTCTACAGCTGCACAGTAGAAAACAATAAAGCCTGCAGAAAAAATCTCTTCTGTGCTCCTGAGAGACCCTCAGACACAAAGAGGAAGATGCACTGAAAAATAATAGTCATAAAAAATACAAACTGACTGACAGATAAGCAAGACAAGAGAGGAAAATAAGCTCAGGTAGCAAACAAGGAAACACAATGCCTCAGACAATACAGTGAGGAGCTCGGCCGAGTTTGACATGCTCGTGACATTCCTTGTGATAAGGTGTGATGTTCTGTAGCGTTTGTGTTTTGCTAGGCAGGCCAGACACACACAGTCTGGGTTGTTTTTGGGCCTATATGCAGTCCTCAGGGTTTGAGAAGTTTTCTCTGGTTTTGTGTTGTTTCTCATGAAGGATAAAAGTGGAGGAACAGTAGGAGATGTGAGCAGAAGAAGGCTTTACTCATTTTACCCCCCCAGTTCGTCCATTTGGGCATGTTGAAGGAAAAGCATGAAGACATTAATGTTGCACTAATTACCGGTGTACAGAACTCGCAGCACGTCCACTCGTCTCTCAATCGCCCTTAATCAGCCAACACATTTCAATTAGCATATTGTGTTTAACCTTCCATTCATCTGCCTTTATTAGTGAATTGAGTTGTAGTTTGTCTTCACCCCCTCCGACCAACCCTGACTCCCCCTTGCTCGCCTCTACCATTACGCCCCCTCTTTCTCTCTCTCTCTCTCTCTCCCGTTTCACTCGTCCACAGTCTCACGTATTGCTGTACTTACTGTAGATTTTTCTCAGGTATAGGTCCAGAGTTTGGTTTGTTTATTTGATTGTGATGATAATTCTGGAAACACATCATGCTAATGGAATGGTTCAACCTAAGATGATAATACTGTCGTCATTTTATCATCATAATATCATTCCAAACCTGTGGAACTTGCTTTCCTCCATAGAACACAAAAGGTGACTGTTAGCAGTGTTTCACAGGAAGGCTGCCCTTTCTCATACCATAAAAAGTGAAGAGAACACCAAGTCTTTTAAAGCAATGCTTTAGCCTTATGTGAGGAACAGAATAAAATCTAAAGTCAAAATCTTTCTACCATAGCTCTGAAATTTCAAATTCATCTTTGCATCCAACAAGAACAGTCTGTCCCTCACACAGATATTCAGAAGATATTCCTCTTATTAAAAGTTATTTTGAAGCTCAACAGCACCCCATTCACTCTTGATAAAAGGTGCGGCCAGGAAATGCTGGTGAACTTTCCTTTTTGTGTTTTATGAAAGAAAGACACTCACATGGGTTTGGAACAAAATGAGGGTGAGTAAATGACAGACTTTTTGTTTCTGGCTTTGATGATAATTTTTCTGTTTCTGGTGTCATATGCATGTGTGTTTTCACAGAACAGTTATTTTAGTCATGCGTAACAATGGCAGCCCAGTTTCTCTTCATTCGGTCACCCTGAGTGATCCATGACCCCATGTGTGACCCTCCCTCCTCTATCATCTAACACTCATGTGGTCATAGAGCTGCTGACTAACTGTCACCCTGCCTTCTCTTTCCATCCTCCCTGCCTATCGGACGGCCTGTAGGAGAGCCCGCCCAGCTGCAAGGTTTGTTCCCCCTTATCTCTCTCAATTTTTAGCTAGATAACCTGAATGTATGACCCTCCTCAAGCACACATGCACCTCTCAGTGCTTGAGCAGAGGGGCGGGGCTATAGTGCAGAACAGTGCATGATTGGTCACATAAAGGGGTCATGTCATACATTTTTCATACGTTTTCATTTTTCTGTCCCCATCATTTTAATTTTTCACCATTTTCCACCCTCTGTCTGACCCTTGGAATTAAACAGACCATATCTGTTTGCTGCTGTGCATTTAAGATTTCTATGTTTGCGTTTGAAATGGGAACGAGCTCAAGTTTTACCGTAGAATAAAGTTCAGCTGCTCGTGACTAAAGTTTTGCAGAGACGCATATGTTAGCCTACGGCCAGGAGCAGCTCAGCATTCTTCACATCTAACTGGAATAATAAAATCTTTCCTGCTTCCTACCTCACTGTGAGTGAGGCAGAGTAGCTAAATTAATGTATTTGTGTTTCTGATATCAGAAATCCAGCCATTTGCGGATACATTGAATTTTTACATTTCAAAAGTTAAAGAAAATTTAAGTTTTTTTAAAGAAAGGGACAAATGCCACGTGTGGCAAAAAATACCAGAGTTATGTCATGTCATTGTATTCCCCTGATTCCATACCCCATTTCCTCTGCCACTTTAGACGTATAAACACACACTGACATGTGCACACGTTACCATAGTGGTTATTTCTGCATGGGGCTGGGCCAGAGGCATGCACGCTCACACACCTGTACACCTGAATGAAGTTACTCTCCAGAGAGTGTTGCTAATGTCACCCTTGATTCTGAGTTATTCATCCCAATGATTCTGATGCCTGGAGCGTGAGTTGCACGTGTGTTGTCAAGGCAACGCTGCAGAGATACCGTATGACCCCAGGGTGTTCTCTGTGATGTCATCGTGTTGTTCAGCAGTGTTCACTTTTCTGTTCTTGAATCTTTCTAGTGTCACGTCAGAATTACTTCATACTGTATTGTTATATCACTAAGTAGTCAGGGATGTCAACTGCTTTTTTTAGCAGTGAGCAAAGCATTGTGGGATTGCTTGTCGTAACCGTGAGGTGTTGACATCATAGCCATATACAGATGAAAGGTTCTGCTTTTAGGCTTATTTTCCTACAGGAAGTGATGCTGCTGAGCAGTGGAATCCTTTTTGCTATAGGTGATGCCTATATCTGTGCTGTAGACACGCACACACACACGCACACACAAGCAGTTACCAAAAGAGTCCTGCACGGTCTCTCTGTGTCAGCTCTGACTTAATGAGGCAGCACACAAGAAGCTTTAGGAGTCAATGAATGTAGATAATGTGGATGAAGGTTCACTTCACTGAGCGCCTGTTCACCAACACACTAGAACCACTGTCTAGCCTAGGGCCACCCTGTATATCTGTGTGTGTGTTTGTCTCCCTCTGTGTGTGTGTGTTTGTCTGTCTGCATGTGTGTGTGTGTGTGTGTGTTTGTCTCTGCGTGTGTGTGTAGCCATACTTCAGCCTCCTCCGTTCTGTAGGCACGAGAGCAAATGAAAAAAAATCTTCATTCCTTTGCATTGCATGTGTCACTCCCTGTTATCCAGCCCCTGATGTCTCTATTGTGTGTGCAGAGCTGGTGTTAGGTTGAGTGGCTTCGGCGAGAGCAGCTATTCCTCAGTGATCTGATGTTTTAAAAGGGTTGGGTTGCTTTTTATGGCTTGTTAATGGCGTGCCGCTCTCAACTGCAGCCCATGTGGTGTGTATGTGAGCGTGGCAACAGATGACAGCCCCTCATGCACACCAAAGACCACCTGGAGCTCGCCATCCGGAACCTCAGAGGGGCCGGGCAACGTTGGGGGGGTGGGGCTGATAGAGAATCTGCTGCTAGAGGTGAATAATGGGTGAAGAGAGAGTTTAGGGACAACTTTAGGGTATCCGTCCAGAGTCAACACGTGCACAGATTAACACATACATGTCTGCATACACAGTCTGACTGTACTGCACGGCTCTTTAGAACGCTGGTTCTGATTCTGACACCGAATGAGACCAAACCAAACAAATATTATTAAATAAGTTTGAAAAAAATTACAAGTATTAAAAAAAGTACTTTTTTAATATTTTTATTTTTTTAATAACCAGGTGAAGTTCCCAACAGGAAGGATGTTATAAAGCTATTGTAATAATAACTATTATGTAGCTATTAGGCACCATTTTTTGGGTTTTAGCCTAGATAACATGACCTCTAACACACTCCATGACCTAATAATACTTTTCACTATTCAGTTCACTCTCTCTCTCTCTCTCTCTCTCTCTCTCTCTCTATTCTGTTCTATCCCTCCTTCGAACTGCTCCCACAGAGAATGTCGTGTTGAAAAGAGAGAGAGAGACAGGAGTTTTGCGGAAATGTTTGTTTGCAAGGCTGAGTGATGTCTGATCCCCCCGAGAGCTCATTTTGCCACGTTTGCGCTTGATTTGCTTCTTATGCTGTTTATTAAAGGTAATTACAAGCTGTTTGGAGATCTATAAGAGAACTGCTCAGGGGGAGCCTCCTCAAAAGTTGTGGGAACAAAATAGAAAATGAGGTACACTTGTGGCCGGCGCACTGAGACCGCATGGGTGGGGGGGTTGCAGGTGCATTTGAATTCAGTTCGTGAGGAAAACTATCTATACCTGTGTCAGGAACAGGCATTTGTGCTGTTGCATCCTGAGCAGGCAGTGTTGCAGTTGTTACGGTATGTCGGTCACATGTTGTGTGTGAGTGTCTGTGTGTGCATGTCTTTACCAGGCAGGTCTGGTAGCTGCCCTGTTTCCCCCCATTCCTCCCCGTTGTCCCAGATCCATCCAGGTGTGTCTCAGCCAGCTGCTGTGGAGGGGAGGGAGGGACGATATTGAGAGGCCTTCGCCCGCCCAGCCCCCCCTTCTCCATGCGGTAATTGTTAAAAAGACAAACAAGCTGCCTGCCTATCTGTGCATAATGAACGGGGGGTATCCGTAATTTGCTCCTCACTTAATTCGTTAAGTATTTGGAATTTATTTTCTCAAGTGACAGTGGCATCTGTCGTAGCTGGGAGAAAGGACTTGCGTCCGTGTGACGTTACGCATTGAATGCGTGATGGAAAGAAGCTGTGGCAAGAACAGAGAGTTATTTATGCGCCACTAGCGTCTCCAAATAAAATTGCGAACAAAAGTGGCTTTTGTAAGACAGGTTTGGTTAATCTGTCATTGAGCACACAAACAGAAAGTAACGCCCCAAACACATTTTGGGGCTGAGTTAAAACTGCACTGGCAGTTTTACAACAGCAAAATTTGATAGCGGCACAGTGTTCACACTGTTTGATGGAATCAACTAAAATATCTCTGTATAGTGCACTCTCTTATAAGCTACTGTAGGATAGAAAAAACATAATATTGACAAAAACAATACACTTCACCTTAAAGGTACAGGTCACTCAAAAGGGAAGTATTATTTTCATTTTTGGTGACATATTTCTTTAATAAAAGTCATTTGTGGTGTGTAGTGGGAGCCATACACAGTCAAGGAGATTTAGCAGGGGAGAATATGAGGGGAAAAGAGGAGTCTTATAAAAACATAAGTGCATGTCTTGTTGAAGACAAAACAGCAGCATGAGCTGGGCAGGTGAGTGCCTCGGTTTATCCGCGTGTGTGAGTGACTGAGTGAGTGTGTGTGCGTGAGGGATGAATAAGCAGTTGCTACAGCCCACCAGAGTTCTCATCAAGATGTGCAGGAATCAGGGGAGACACTCTCAGTGGAGGGGTGGAGGCAGAGGTCCCAGAGAGATGGGGTGGAGGCCCCTCAGAGTTTGTGTGTATGCGGGGGAGAAGGGGCCATCTGGGGCCGGACTCTTCAAAGGCTGCTCTCAGAGGAAAGGTGTCTGTATGACAGGAACCCTGGCTTTGATCCAGAATAGGAGTCAGAGTGGGAGAAGAGATGGAAGGCAGGAAAGATAAATCCAGATGGGAATTCTGGGGTGTATCTGGTAGTTAAAAACGAGGAGGTGGGATGATGGATCTTATATAGACAAACCTGTTAGAGTTTGTTTTAGGATAATATACACTTTACTGTTTGTTTTGTGTTTTTTTGTGTTGTTGTATGTGTAATTCTGTTAAGCTGAGTTGTGCTATTGCCTTTTTAAGTGATTAAACTTACTATTGTTACATAGCTGATGATAAAATGTGTGAATAAAGTCCCATAATCCTTCACTGCAGGAGTGACCTGAGCAATATCTATAGATGCGAACAGAATAGGCTTTTTAAGCCACCCAACTCCCAGAAAACTATAGAAACCACTTAGCAACACCCTGCATAACACACACAACACTCTAGCATTATGGAGGTGAGTTTTGCAAATGTCACTGTAATTTTTTATTAAAAACTTGGACTGTGTGTCAGATGTTCCTTTCAAAAGATCACCTGTGATAGATCTAATAATTATGCACAGAAGGTACATTGTACTATATTATGATAATATTCTTTCATTGTCACCTAATTAGTGTCTCGTTTCTGCCCCAGAGGTTTGGGAAGGGAAAGTAGACATTTGACTGGCTCAGCTTTATCACGCTCTGCCCTCGTTGGCTATTCAACGTCCCACAAATATCCAAATATTTCTCCATGAACTCTGCGAATAATTTCAAACAGCAAACTGATGGGCAGATGAATAGAATTTGAGGGGAAGGAAAGGAAGATTACCAGGCGTCATAGAGATAGAGGAATTTGAGGGGCAAGCAATATGGAGAGGATTCTGGACAGGGAAAATTTGGAAATGTTTTGCATGGAATGAGGGATGAGATGATACCAGGAATGCATGATCAGTGCAGAGATGTGGAGAGAGGAATGGAAACAGAGGGAGGGTGAAAGAGATGATCTGACCGGGTGCTGATGAGTGAGGTTGACCTTCAGAAGTGAGTGAGAGAGTACAAGAGGATGAGGCTGGGATGAGGCTCTCCTGGTTTTTGGCAGCCTCTCAGTCTGCACGGTGAGCAGCTGGACTTCATTAGGCGCTGGTGTTAATTACTGGGTCCAGGCTGCAGCCGCCTGCACGCACAAAACACTCACTGTAATTCAGCCAGGGTCACCTTGAAACTGATCATTTAGCTGGAAAGACGGACAGAGATGGTAGAATAGTTTAAACAAATGGACGAGTGACACGGGCTACCTCGCAATCCACATACTTGTAGTATGTACTAAAAAAGGGAATTTTATTGGGTAAGTCCACACTTTTGAGTATGTAGTAAGATGCCAGTTTTGGGACAACATTGTCTTACAATTGTGTCTTGGAACCACAAACATCTCTTGTTGTGAACTGTACTATTATAAACTCACTACTGCATAAACTTGTAGATTACATTTAATACATTTAATAACTGATTTGACCAGATTCATTCACCTTTTCTTGCAACTTTACTTTCACACAGAGTGGAAAGTAAATTGTCATAAACTTCTCCGCTTACCTTTCATAAGGGGTAATTTTAGCTGAAAAAGCCTGCACAGAGGCAAAAAGTCTATCTCTTCCAAACTCTTCCACAAGTAATATAGCATATTGGAACTTCTGGCATCCTGTTTTCAATGAACTATGATTTGAGACACACTAACAGACTGTTTTTTGTTCCAGATCTTTGTAAGCTTCCTTTTTGCAGGCAGCATTTTAAGGCTTATAAATGTTAAGGCCTTTATACTTATAATTTATAAGGCCTTATAAAATTTAAGGCCTTATAAATTATAAGGCTTATAATAATTTCACTTCTGACACAAATTCACAAACTTAGGAGACTGTTATGCTGTCTTCTGATATCTTCTTAAATTCAGTGGGAGACGAGGTGAGAGAAAGAAATATTAAGTATTAATATTAAGTAAATATTAAAGAATATCAAGTATTGAAATTCATAGAATTCTAATTGCATATATTTATATTTATGAAGCATTTATTATGCTCGTTAGAATACTGCTGCATGTTAATGCCAAACTGTATTACAATCAGTTCAGCGAATCAAGTCTCTCATGTGGAGCACTGTTTGAAAAACGGTCACTATGCAGAATGTATGTGTTTAAAAACAACTGATATGGATGCAGATGTTCTTTATGGAGAGATGTGAGGTAGCGACAGATAAGCAAGTGTTAAATGCTGCAGCATATGGCTGCAGCATCTGATGTACCATCAGATACAGAGTGAGGTCACAGTCAAAGCAGCAAACATTGCGTCATAGTTTCCTGTGACACAGACTTGCAAAGTCAGGATACCGCAGCGGATGAGTCAAATAACCAAACCTGGGAAACCGGCCTTTTAGACTTGAAGTGTTTAGGTGGCAGAAAGCACAACACTTAGAGATTATTTTTCATCCACTGCTTTGGGATTTCTTCATGCTTAGGATGGCTGGAAACCCTCTGTCACTCACACACACACACATGCAGAGTTATGCAATTACTTGAAGTTATTCTTTAGAGTGAAAACCCTACCTTGGCGACACTATGGTAATTACAGTACAAGAGGACAAAGAGAGACAAATGGGAGACGAGGAGGTAGAAGAGAGAGAGATGTAATGTTGGCCTGTCGCATATATGGTCCCTGTGTACCAGAGGCGTACAATAGAGCGCTTTACTCCACACCCTTACAAAACAAAAGTCTGCCACTCTCTGCTCTCAATAATACAAAGGTCTGATACAATCTCCTCCTTAATTCTCAACCATGTCAGTTTTTTCAGGAATGTTTCTGCCGCCTCCCTAAAGAAAATCAATGCGTTCTGATTTGGTAATTTCCCATGGTGCCACGCTCTGCGCTCCCTGAGCCGAGAGAGGTGACAAATCCGGTCATGGCAGCGTGAAGGCCCCCCCATCTTCCCATGTTTCCACACTGCTTTTGTTTGTGTTTCTCTCTTTCTCCCTTTCTCTCTCTCACCCACCATCTCTGGGTGTTGTGACAGAGTGCAAGCGTAGAATTTGTTGGAATTTCGCAGCCCTTCCCAATGCTCTGGTGAAAAACACTCATTTGTGACGGTGCCAAGCTGCTAATGGCGGATGGCGGGGTCCATGCCGAATCCCACCTCCGCTCCCCCGCGCTCGTTATTCCGTGCTCGGTGCCGCTCGCACCCCTCCCCTACATCTGCCAAACTCAGCTGCGAGGGAGCGGCATAATTATCCCGCCGGAGCCCTAGACGCCTCCATGCCGTCACAACTGGGGCTTCATTAGAGACCCGCAAGAATGCCCCTGTGTGTGTGTGAGCGTGTGTGTGTGTAAGAGAATGTTACGTTTATTTGAAGATATTTGTGCGTGTCCCTTTGTGTGTTTGCATGTTGTGTGTCTGTGTGCACTGAAGTGTGGCTAGCTGTTCTGAGAGTTTTCTGTCCGTGGCTTGCAGCACAAGTGTTTCTTTGGCAGTGAGTGTTTGTGAGTTTTATCTGTGCTAATATGCTGGTGAGTCTGTCATTAATGAGTGTGTGGGTGTGTGTGGAGATGAGTCGGGCTCAGAGGTAATTTGACTTCTCAGAGCGGCAGACCCCTGTGCCCCCCCACACACACCAGCTGAGCAGTCCCTGAGGAAGGAAGGGTTTAAAAGGGCCTAGATTCCCCCACTTACATACACATACTGAAATGACACATGCTCATATACTGTCAAAGAGGTACACACATTCATAATGAGACGTTGGCCTCTTTTACAGGCGCTTGTCTGTGTATACAACTCTCTGAGATTTATCAAAAGAAATGTGGGTATTTATGCTGAAAGAAAAAGTAAAAGTTAATCAGCTTTATTTTAAACTCCATAAATTATACATTTACACTTGAGCTATCTTCCGAACACTTTTTATACAAGATTTCATCTCCACTCTTTTAATATTTTTAGACTGTATTAGACTGCTTGAGATCATGTATCTGCTTTGCTTTGTTTTCTGAGGCATGTCTGTGAAATAATCAGTACTGGACCACTAGCTGTTACTGGGTCAGAATAAGCTGCAAAGGGGATCAGACTTTGTGTTGATTGTCAAAAGCCAGAGTTTGTTTATGTGAGACTAAAACAGTGACCTAATTTGAGAGTGTTGAAGTTTTCTGGAAAAGCTTAATAGCTTAAAATCTGAGGATATTTTTTACTCTCTCTCTCTCTCTCTCTCTCTCTCTCTCTCTCCTTTCTCTCCTTTCTCTCTCTTTTCTTTCTTCCGTCTGAAGTGAGGCTCTAATTGTAATGATGCTTCTGTGTTTTTTATATCTCTGCCACAGAGTGATGATGTAACCGCAGCTCTGTAAGTGTGTGACAGAAGGGTTATTACTGCCCCCTGTTCTCTTAGGCCACTGGCCACGTGTTCCACTGAATGTGACGGGAGCTGCAGGCTGAGGCGTCACCGCAGCTGCCGCTGCTGCTCACCCTCAGAACTGCAAGGCTGCAGCACATGCACCAGCTGTGTGCCAAGTGTTTCACTGAGAGGATTTACATAAATGAAAGCATACTTCTTAACTGCAAATTAAAATCTAAACTTGCTCTCTGAGAGTGTATGCAGATATCTGAAAGTGTTGGGGAATGTATTTGGCAATGCAGTGTAATGCAGTTTTGCATTTTCCATCTGAAACTCAACAGGGACACTGGACCACCTTGGAGGAACCACAAGCCTCTTCTGTGCACCCACCACCCCGTAGGAAAGCCAGAACTTCTCAGGTCCAGGCCAAAGCAAGCATCCTGTCTTCCCTTGGGTCAGATCTTACAGAGCAGTTGTACGCCCGTGTTCAACCAAGAACAGAGGGGAAGTTGAGCAGGAAAGCTACTTGATACTCTTGTCTCATTTTTTGTCTCATTTTTGTACACCAAACTATTTTTATGTGATGCACAAAGTGAGGCACGAGGTAGTTTGCACTAGATGTTGGTGTTGGGAACAAGACAGGCATGTTTTGACTTCTGGGTGACTTCTGAATGTGGGGTTAGAGGTCAGAGGGTAAACACCACTCTTGTTGAATTTCCTGCAGGCTTTAAGTGTGCTGTCGCCACCGTATTGACACAGTTTTTTTTATTTCAGTACAGTGCACATTAGTTTCTCTAAATCCCCTTTATACTGGGGGAGACGTGAGGGAATGGCGAGATGGATAGAGAGGAGGAGAGTGAACTGTGAGCTAGGCTTCTGCGTGAGTGTCAGTCATATTAAAAGCCGCTGACAGCTTTCGCTTCCAGACAAAACTCTGGACAAATAGCTCTCAAATCGATTGTTTCCCAACAGCAATATTTGATATCAATGCGTGTCCTTCTCATTACTCGATGAGGCCGGAGTCTCCCTGTGCTCTGAATAATTTATCCCCCGACGTGAAGAGAATGGCCAAGAAGCAAACACAGCCTTCTCTCCTTCTCTCTTTCCTTCTGCAACTCTGTGTTCCAGAATCGAGTGAACTGCCTCCATAAGCAGCATTTTAAGTTATCAACAGAGGTTCTCTCATCACAAAGGCCAGAAGGGAAGCAGCACAGTTTTGCTGCTTTCTAAGATACCTTGTTTTGGCCCATTTGTAAGGCAACACCACATGGATTGTTGTGTTCACGAGAAGATGATTCCAGTATGGTGCATGCAGAGAATTTTGTATTGTTATTTTCAGTGTTATGTATTCAGTAATGAAAAGTGTTTTGCCTTTTTTAAAAATAGTAGTTTTTGTGTGTTATGTATGCGTGTTATGTGCGTTGTTACGTATTGGTCTGTTACGCTACTGCATTGTTAGCATAGCAGTATGCTAATGCCAGACTGTTGAAATCAATTGTGAGTCTTTTGCGGTTTACTTTTGAAGTGCTGTTTGTATGAATACTTTATTTAGTGCACTCCAGATGAATCACGTTTAGATTCCATTACAGTTAGAGCGCTGCTATAGAAGTTTTGTAATGGAACACACCCCGCTGTCCAGTCCCTCCCATTCGTTTAAAAGCGCATCTCATTTCCTGTCTGTGTTTTTATCCTGCTACCTTCTTTCCATCATTCTCACCAGTCTTTCCTTCTGTATCTCATGCTTTTCTCATCATCATATTTCTTGGTTTATTCTAGTAAAGCCTTTTCTCTTTTTAAGTAGCTTTGCATACATTCATCTCTTATCATGCCAGGTGCTGCTGGGTAATATTTGCCTAGAGTCATGTTCACGTACCTGCAGCTGATGGAGCCAGCAGGGCCTATAGGGTCCTCCATAAGAGGATCAACATATCCATAGGCATTATGCATCTGTCCGTAAACTCTCAGGGGGAAAGGGCTTTCGAAGAGCAAACTCATTTTAAACGCACTTACTCAAGACCAGCCGCATCTCCCGCTCATTATGGCGACAGCCAATAGTGTGTCAACTGTGTGGAGGTGAGCCATCTTGAGTAAGTGGTAGAGAACATTAGCGAAGGAGACGATAATGGAGGTCTAGAAACCTAGCTAATGAGTGCTATTCTCACAGGAAAAGGCCCTCAGCATGCCATATTCCTCACTCTGCCCGATCAACTGCTTCCAGGAATGAATCGGAGGAGATGGTTCCTGCTCCGTCTTCCATTATTTTCGGTGACCCTTCCCCCCTCACCCGCCCTCGCATCCTAATCATCGCTAAGTATTATAAATGTTAGCTTAAATCAGGCAATCATCGCTACACCATAATAATAAACTTTTATTGCCGTGTTCCTATTAGTGAGTTAATGTTGTCTGCTGATGGCGTGTAATTGTGCTTTTTCCCAGCTTTGCGAGTCCCGCATTTCCCTCATGCCCAATCAGCTACGCACGGGGAGAGAAAATAAATAGCCTAATGCTGTTTTAATTACTGAAAACATAAAGCATGAAGCCTACGCCTTCCCTCCTCTCCTCTCCTTTAGCTACCTTCAGCTCTCCACGCCGCATTTGCAACCAGTGGCACTGACCGTCAGAGTGAGCGAGGCCAAGGCTCATGCCAGCCCGCCCACTTTGTGAAGGAGCCGCGTACCTTTAGGGGGAAGCAGTGGGGTTTGAGTCAGAATCATTAGTGTGTTGACGCATTTGTGCTTCTATCATAAGTGAAGTATGTTCTTACAAGTTCACTTCAGGTGTTGTTTTACAGTCTTTATGGACAATTAATCTTGATTAGCAATTTTCATTTAGAACTTACGTCAAAGCTGATTGACGTTGTTGTGTTTTGATTGATCAATGAAGCTGCAGGTTTTTATGCGACTGTTTGAGTCGTGCAGTTCAACGTTAGTCACTGACTGTCCATATGCAGAGTTCTGTACTTTTACAAATACTGTTGTTATAATGAACGCAATCTGCAGTAGACGATAAATTTCCTAATCACACTGTCTGTGCCTTGTTGATTATAATGGGAGCGTTCTGTTTGTGTTGAGCCATTTGCTTGCAGTGTTTATTGACTATTACGCAGTTGCATCTTGATAATCTGAAAGAATTTTACAGTCCTTTTAGCTTCTGTTTCAGGGTCAGGCTTTTTATCACAATATAAAGAAGAGGGATATGAAACGCGCATCTTTAGGACAAACTTGATCAGTTGTCATTACTGATAGGCCTAAAAATCATTATAATCATAATCATGATTCTTTCTTATAATAGCTGCGCATTGTGCAGACAGGAAACATTGTTCACTGTCTGGTGTATCTCTCCTTGGTATGTAAACACACACACAGTCACAGAAGTACAAACATGCCCAAAGCTCCTGTAATCTACCCTGAGAACTCAGTATTAGTAATCTGGTACATTCTTGACAATGGTTAGTACAATGCAATTAGTCGCATCTTACACGCGTTCTCCAAGACACAACAGCCTCCTGCAGGGTTTACATCCCACAAACATCCCACCCTTACCATCACACTCAATCACACACACACTTACACACACATACAATCATAGAAACACATGCACTTCTTGTGCATGTGTTTCTAAGGAAACAGAGTGCTCCTCTTTCCACGTGTCTTTGGGGCTCCCAGTTAGCTGCCTTCCCAGAGGCCTCTGTTCTTATTTTAACTCGCACCCTTCGCACCTCCGCTGAGGCCAGAGAACTCGCTCGCCCCTGTGGACCTAACACTCAGCCAGATGTTAAAAAAGCTCCTGCAGTAATTAATCTGCTACCTGTGCTATAACTGTTGATTTAACAGGAAAAAAGCAGTCTCCAAACTCTGAAAATAGATCAGGGTTAAAATGACCTGACTTGCATGCGGAAACATTAAAACACTGCCAAAACGCTCACTTTTATTTTTAGAATCAGGCAGGTCTCTGTAGTGTTCACAGCTCAGAAGCTATAGCTGTATGCTAGTTTAACTTTTATCATTTCATCAGTTGCTGGTTGCTGTTATGGTGCAGCGTGCAGATCCGTAGGCAGTGATGGGAATGTGTTGTACATGCTTTATATGAATAAAAGCAGTGATGGAAATTTACCCTTGTTGGGGAAATGTTTTATATTTTCTAAACACAGATGGAGAAGGTCCCACTATATTTATGTATGAAATTTGCATAGTGTTTAAAGGCTGTTACCTGGATAAAAAGGAAGTCCTCTACGTTTTAAACTGGAACTCTGTCTCCCTCTTGAAATTCACTTCCTGGACTGAGTTCCCCACATAAAACACAGCGATTTAGTGATGCAATGCTGCTACTTATTGAATAAAATGAAAAAATGAGAAATTAGAATCTCATGTAAATGCATTTTTGCATTGTGTGTGTGTTAGTATGAGCTGAGTTTTGATCGGTACCATCATGTTGTGGTTCTGTTGACTGTTAGCAGTCAGAGATCTGAGTGGAGGGGCTGCAGACGGCCCAGAGCGTGTGACTGAGCTTAAGGTTGACATAGGATGACAGGCAGAGGAATGGAAGAATTATGGGACATTTTCTGTGTCATCTCATATGTGCTTCATTTTCAATTCCACATAATGCGTCCTTCCCTGTAGCAACAGTAATCTTATTACAGTTTGTATCTATTTGAATGTGATAGGTGTGTGTGTGTGTGTGTGTGTGTGTGTGTAGGGATGTGGTTCTGCTCTTCTGGAGTGTATATGGATAAGAGCTCCGGGGGCAGATTAAGGATGAGGAGTCTGTGCCCTGAGGGCGTGCTTTAGTTTACCACACTTCTTTATCCTGCCTCCATCCAGACAGCATTAAATCACTGCATGTATATGTGTACAGAGCTTATTAAACCTTGTAAAAACTACCTGGTCTCTGGCTAGGTAGTCATATAGAAACATAGAAACTTACAAGAGAACTTAAAATATTTAGGCTGTTTATTGACACAAACCGTTGGAATATTTCTGTGACCTATTGGTCCAAGTAGGTTAGTAGCTGCAGGCAGTAATTGTCGTGCCAGTTTTAAAACCAGAAAACTGAAAGAGTAGTCCAGCTGTGTTGTGGGTTCATGAATGGGCACAGACACTCACACATTCTCTGTCTCCTGTGTATCACAGCTTCAATGCACCTTTCAGAAGAAGCATTATGCAACACTTTGACCTGCATATGAAAAGTGTTGGAGATAGAGTTCGTGATTTTACACGGTTGCTAGGTAGCAAGAAGCCAGGAAGTACACGATACACAGTGCAAATAGTGAATAGTGTTGCAACAGTATGATATTAATAAAAATGATGTTGTTAAAAAAGAAATTGATATTGTTTAAACTTTTTTAGCCTTGCACTAACATGCTTGATCTGCACTAGGGGAAGTACAGTAGCTTTGTTTCATCTTCCTTTTGTGTGTCAGTGTAGCAGCGTTTTGTGGTGTGAAAAGCATTTGTGTCTTGCTGTGGTAAGGAACTGTCTTTACAGGGTGCTACAGTGAGGAGTCGAAAGAGAAAATCACACATGAAAGCTGAGTGGTACGGTTACTACATAGGGCACATGTTACCCTTTGTCTTTATTTCTTTCCTTTTCCTCTCTCACACCCACATAAAAACCCACAGTGACGAATAAAAGTATGCAAATATCGCAGTGTTTGATTCTCCTCCTCTGTGTGAGATCCCCACAGACTCATCAAGACTTTAGCACCTCCATCAAGTTAGAGAGGAGATCTCAGCTACACCTTACATCACACACCCCAGCGAGTGTGAGAGTGTCTGTGTTCTGTGTCTATGTGTGTGTATGTGTGTGGTCTGTCTAACTGAACTGCTGGTGTGGAAGGCTGGTTTGTTAAAGGAGAAAAATCATAAAGTCTTGGGTCCAGGGATGTGAAAATGGACCTATATCGCTGTAAAGGACACCTCTAATTACAACAGCAGGGGTTCTGCGTGAGGGTGTGCCTGGAGTTGACAGGGCAGAGGAATTCTGGGTAGAACTTGTTAGAATGCTCTTTGTCCAAATCACACATTCATGTAATTTTTGAAAACAAAACAAGGATGGACAGATTGAATGTACAAAGAACAAGATAAAAGCATAATTTGGAGAGATGGGTAGAAAGTAGTAACAAACACTCACTCAGTAGCCATGACTTACGTGTGTGTGTGTGTGCAGTATGTGTCTGCTATATTAAAATCAAATCTCATCGGTCCAAAATCTTACGTCATATCAGACATTTAGCATACAGTTATATGTTCTAATTGGCCTTGTTTCATGTTGCATAGCATTTCTGTTTCCTATTACAATAACCTCCATGGTATACTGCCATCACACAGTTAACCTGCTTATTAATCCTCAGCGTTTGTGCGTTAATGTGTATTTACATTTTTTGTGCGCGTGTATGCAGTTAAATAGGTTTGAATGTATGCTTACACACTGCATGTATGTCATATTCTACACTTTTTCTACAACATCTCTCTTCCTTGTACAAATCTATGCAAACAAGAACATTTTTCTGAAAAGACGCTCTTTAGTTTTTCATTAGTGCAGAGTGAAGCTACGAACAACAGACACAATGGTGGCAAAAATGCACCTGAATGAATCAAAGAGGGGCGAGTGCTGTCACACAGGCAGAAGCAGATACGCTGCCTGCCGCCCCATTTCCTCGGCAGAGCGGCTGAATTAGCATGATAATCATTCTCATCGTTTACAAGGGCGAAATGTTTCAGTGTAATGCTTTGCTTGTGTTACAAGCCATGCACTTAATTAGATGGTAATGACTCCAGTGAGGCGAGTAGAGAGAGGAAGAGAGGCAAAGACAGGAGTTGAGGGGATGAGGAGTAAGAGCCCTTCACATCACTCACTCGCCCCACCTGTCAGCCCCCTACACACATGCTAGCGCATGCTGTCGCCATGGCAACTGTTTGCTCAGGTAAAGAATATGTGAGCCAGACTTGTGTTTAGTGTCACTGCGACCCCAGGTCACACTTTTATATACTCACCTTTGTTGTTTTACACAAGGCTTTATACTTTGTCATTCTCTCTTGGTTGTTTTACACTAAGTGTGTGTGTGTGTGTGTATATACACACACATACATACATACTTAAATCACTCTATAGGTGAGCCAAACTTGTTGTATCATGCCTGGTTATAGTTTGGCTCACTTATAGTGATATAAGTGAGCAACTGGTCTGCAACTGCCCCCCCAACATTCTTGTTATTCCTCCACTATCAAATAAATGCTCCTGAAGTATATTTTACAGGGACAGTGTCATTACAGATCCAAGGACATCTCTCCTGTCCTGTATCAGTTCTGTGACAGGATGGAAGGATCGTATTCCTCCTCCTCATGTCTCTGGGGAGGGAAGAGGCACAGAGTTGCATAGGAAGAGTTCTTTCACTAGCTGTAGAGATTGCAGGCTGGTATCCAGCCCTGAATTAGGCCTTTGGGTACAGCCTGGCTCACTGTGTTAAACTCAGAGCCTGTCGAGCTCTGTGAGCTGATACACATTTGATACACCTGACTGTCTCTGAGCTCCCCAAACCAGGCCAAGAGGTCTGTCCTGCTCGACCCACCAAGGCAAGGCAACTCCTAATGTCAGTATGAAAGAGGACGTGCATGTCCCTGTAGAAGGTGATTGTGTGTGTGTCTGTCCGTGAGTGTGTGTGTGTCTGTCCGTGAGTGTGTGTGTGTCTGTCCGTGAGTGTGTGTGTGTGTCTGTCCGTGAGTGTGTGTGTGTGTCCGTGAGTGTGTGTGTGTGTCTGTGAGTGTGTGTGT
This sequence comes from Chromobotia macracanthus, assembly GCA_036877525.1. Taxonomy (NCBI): domain Eukaryota; kingdom Metazoa; phylum Chordata; class Actinopteri; order Cypriniformes; family Botiidae; genus Chromobotia; species Chromobotia macracanthus. The sequence continues at coordinate 2,026,698 of JAZGTH010000067.1, read as the reverse complement.
GTGTCTCTGTCCGTGAGTGTGTGTGTGTGTGTCTGTGGTGTGTGTGTGTGTCTTATTTGTGTGTGTTCTGTCCGTGAGTGTGTGTGTGTCTGTCCGTGAGTGTGTGTCTCTGTCCGTGAGTGTGTGTGTGTGTGTGTCTGTCCGTGAGTGTGTGTGTGTGTCTGTGAGTGTGTGTCTGTGAGTGTGTGTCTGTGAGTGTGTGTCTGTGAGTGTGTGTCTGTGTGTGTGTCTCTGTCCGTGAGTGTGTGTGTGTGTCTCTGTCCGTGAGTGTGTGTGTGTGTCTCTGTCCGTGAGTGTGTGTGTGTCTCTGTCGGTGAGTGTGTGTGTCTCTGTCGGTGAGTGTGTGTGTCTCTGTCGGTGAGTGTGTGTGTGTCTCTGTCGGTGAGTGTGTGTGTGTCTCTGTCTGTGAGTGTGTGTGCACGTGCAGTATTGAAGACAGGTTGGGAACAGGGCTGTTTAGTCTCCGTCGTTGATCCCGCTCATGCTGTTCCCTGAAACGGCTGGTAAATGCAGATTTTCAGTCACACTCTAATTACACCAGCTTAAGTGCTTTAACCACTGTTATCACAAACTGTTCCATTCTCTGAACCCTGTCAAAACACACATACGCCTGCCTCACAAACCCGCATGCCAGAGTGTTTGTTTGTGCGTTTGCGTGCCACACGGTGCGTGTGCGTGGCTCCGTTTGTTTGCACGCATTGCGCCGCACACACTGCATCAGGGTCTAGATTTCCTGCATGCATTTTGTTGCGTTTTGAAGGACTTATCTCCACATGTGTGCTAGCAAAAGTAGAATGTGATGGGACTTGATGTTCCATCTAACACATTTTTCACAGCGCATAATTTAAAAGTTTCCTCCTGTTTGCATCTCCTGCCGCTTCTGTCGACTCTCTCTCTCTTTCTGTCTCTCTTTCCATCAGAGGGTTGTACCTTAGTGACAGCCCCCCGCTCTCTCAGACTGCCTGCGGTCAGCCTATTAGCACAGGCATCGGATTCGGCCATAACGCTTCATTTGCAATATGGATTTAATGTGTAACACGGAGAGGTGTTGAGGGAATAATGTCTCATCCTTCTGTCTTAGTCTCTTCCTGTCTTTCTCTTTGGAGTGTAATTGGTTGGGTAGTGGTGGATATGGGTAGCATCGCTGGTTGTGTGTAGTGAGTGAGCTAGAGGCAGACGGTGAGCAGTGTGCAGTGGCTGGCGATGCCGGGGAGAGTTTGGTGTGTGTCAGTGGTTTGGGTGAAAAGGGAGAGGTGTGTTTTCTGAGTGGAGATGATTCTTAATGGAGTGTGTTTATCAGCTCCCCGATCGCTGTTTATTGCCCAGTCGTGTGGAACTAATTTACTAATTGAGTTTGAGGCTGGTAAAGATGTGGCAGGTGTATTTTACGAAGACGCAGAACCATGTTGTCCCCCTGTGTGTGTGTGTGAGAGAGAGAGCAAGAAAAAGAATAATCATAGTGTACAGATGTGTATTGAATTCCCGCACCAAGTGATTTTATTTGATGTTTAATATATAGCTATGTGGATTGGCTTGGTTAGTTGGTTGGCTGTGGTTGCAGGTGATAATGACCATTGTTTACTCAGATTAACATGGGAGAAAAGGAGACATGTAATGTTTTACTTTTGTTCTGTTTAATATGCAGAGAAAATGATCAACAAGCCATTTGTAGAATGTTTCACTGTAAATATAGAAACATCGCATCTGTGACACTATCAAAACCTTCACTGTGTTATGTGCCCACTGTTGCTGTATTTGCTCTCTGTCGTCTTACCTTCTTTTCTGTCCCTGACATTACATCTCTCTCTCTCTCTCTCTCTGAGGCAGGAGTGCTCTGTATCTCCGTGGATAAGAGAGAAGCAGAACATCCAGAGAAAGATTGTTAAGTAACAACCGTAACTGTAACTCAATCTTACAGCTCACTCTCCCTATCTCACTTTGAATCGTGTGCTTTATTGGCATGATAAGAACTATACGTGTATGTTGTCACAGTTTCGAAACATGACTGGCAGTGCTCTTATTTTAACTCAATTTAAAATTACACTTTTTTTTTGTGTTATAGGGTGTTCCTGTTGCTCGGTTGATATAGCATTGCGTTAGCAGCGCAATCAAAGCGATAAAAGAATCCAAATTGTGCCATTGTGCCAAATGCACAATGTAAATGTACTGTCACCACCTTACTTTAGTCTATTTTAATATTTGAAGTTCATTTTAGTACTATTTTAATTCCATGTTTGACTTGTTTCTAAACTATTGCTGAGCTCTAATTTATAATCATGAAGATTATAAATTATTTTTTATTTACTTGGTACAATACAGATGAATAAAACTAATAATAATAGTTATTTGTTCTAATAACTATTATCATTTCTAGAATCATTTCTAGAATTTTTCTAATTCTAAGAAGGGAAAAGTTTGTATAAAGTTCTTCTAATGCATCTTTTTGCATTAGAGAGCAAGTTCATATGTTTTTTTTTGTTTGGCTCTGTTTGACCGCTCTGCATTGATTGACAGAGTGGAGGAGGAGAGAGAGAGAGAGAGAAGATAAGAGAGGAAAGCTCAGTTTTATAAGAGTAACAGAGAGTGAGGAGCGTGGGTTTGGAGACACGCAGACGTTTCTGGGCTAGCTTACAGCAGCTGTGGAGCCCTGCTGGTAGATTAAAAGAGGCTGCCTTCCTCAGAGTGAAGTACAGCAGAGGCCCCAGCGGGTGCAGGCGGGGCGGGGCCCACGCAGCTGTCACCTCTACAGACTTTCTCACCCAACTCCAGGAGCTAGGACCCAGCAGCCACGCTGTTCACCCACACACACCACCACCACAGCGGTACGGATGCTGATGTGTTGGAGGCAGGGCTAATAGTACAGTCTTTTAATTGAAAATGTCATTCTTTAAGATGTTAAGCCATTACATCCAGTGGCTTCTCAAGCAAATGACCTTCTCAGAGCATTTTTAATTTAGAACAGCTGGTTCAAGGTCACTTACGTTTAGGTTGACACAGGTGTCTTAACAGCATAACCACAAGTAGGTAATTGTGAACAATATATCAGTTGTTTTAAATGTTAAGTCCTAACTTATTTTTTGTGAAGTGTTTTGCTTAAAACTGTAACTATGTGTAAGTTTACAAAGAAATACATGGTAAGTGCGACATTAAGTGTTTGGATACTTTCTGTGTCAACTGTATATTGAAAGAAGACATACATTGAGGGCTGCACCTAAATGACAAGCCTCAGGATCGAAACTCGCAAGAGTTTGAAGGTTGCCAGATAGACATTTTGAGATAGTAGTTCACCAGTGGAATCTTTTTCACAGATAAGATTTAGGCAGATTGGTTGTTTAAAGGACAGGATGAGATCCGTCTGTGAGGTCAGAGAGCACATTATGGGACAGGCAGAATGCTGTTTGTTTCATAGCGGTAGTTCAATATTCAGATGCAACATTTAAAACACTGCTGATGAGCAGCTTTGTCTTGAATTAAACAGAAGTGAGTCTGGACAGCTAAAATCTGACATTATTAGGGTGAAAACACTGTCTGTCACACACGTACACACACACATTGAGGATTACAAGTGAAAAAGAAAGTTACATTTACATTTATGCATTTGACAGATGCTTTTATCCAAAGTGACTTAAAGTACATTCAGACTATACATTTGATCAGTTTGTGTGTTCCCTGGGAATCAAACCCACAAGATTTTGTTCTGCAACACAATGCTTAACTGCTCTGACATTCTTCTCAATGTTCTGACATATTTAGCTGGTTTTCTGGAGTTTATGGTTGTTATAGAATAGAAACACAGCCACAAGAGGCCTTTGGTTTGCTGAGACGGCTGAAGTCAGTGGGTCTCGGTGGTAAAGCTGGCTGGGGAGGATTTGTCACGCAGTTGCCCCCACCAGCAAGCACTGAACAATGACAGTTGAGAAAACACAACACTCACAAAAATCCTCGCTCTCCTCCAAACACAGACAGCTCAGGCCACCCTGGGGAAACTGGTTCCTTTGTTTTAGATTTGCGAGTGTTTTATATTTGTGTTTTGTTTGTGTGTGTTAGTGGTGTTGAGTTTTTGTGTCTGTGTGGAACTGTATGGCATCCCTCGTCAATATAAAAGTCACTTGGATTTGTGCATTGTGTGTTTGTGCTCAGATTTTGAAGGGGGGGGGGGGGGGGTAAACAGTCTTTGTGTGTTCTGGGTGTGATGGGGTCAGTGATGTCGGGTCGGGTTGGGTTGGCTGGGCTGGTGCTGTGGCCCAGCCCCCAGGGTGCCCACCACATTGCCTGCTGGGAAGGCAAGACCAATCAGACACCTAACAGCACATGCTGTACACAACCCTGTCTTCTGATTTGTGAAGAAAGACTTGATCTAGCTGGGCTGTGGAGCTCCTGAGGTGGAAGGTAAGGAATGATGGGGCAAATAAAAAGGTTTAGTTCAGTGTTTGCTGAAGGCAGGTGTTTGGCTTTGATGGATAGCAGGGGCTGCAGGTGCTCCCTGCACCTGTGTCGGATCTCAGGTCTTGTTTCTGTGGACTTGAGATGCTTCTGTTTCCAGTCCAGCCTGGAGTGGTGTGCTTACTTACTGAAAGACCCCACAGAGTTTAAAGTTTGTAGTGAGGTGTGGTGTAATTAGATTTAACCAGACTAACAATCTGTTCTTACTAACAGAGACAGACTCATGCATGAGCGCTCTTAAGCAGTTCCAGTTAAGGTTAGGGACTTCTGGTCCTCTCTGATAACCATTAATGATTCTCTCTGGCCTCTCTCTTCCACTTTACTCCTCTAATATCATCTATCTCTGTCTCTCCTACAACCATGGGAGTGTAAATTCAGCTCCTTAGAGCAAAGAGGAACAGAGTGTGGTGGCTCAGATCTGACATTCAGCCACTGCTTCCCATTTTTTCATCTCAACTTCCTGAAATGCTCTGCTCTTTTCTCTTTTGGTGGACGTGGGGAGAGGAGGGGCCAGCTGTGAGGGCCTGATTTCTCTGCGCTGCTCTTCTGTTACAGTTTCAGCCCTTGATCAGTACAGGGTCATTTGCACTGTCTTGACTTATGGAGCAAATGAGAAGGGAAGAGAATGCATCGTCTTTTACTGGCCTCGGACCCGTGGTCCCTCTTTGCTTTCTCTTTCACTGCCTGTCTTTGCCTTTCAGTTTTTTCTTTTTACTTTAATTCTGTCTCTCTTTTTTTGTGTTTCTCTTTACACAGTAAGGTTAAAGCTCAAGTGAATTTGTGCACCACTAGTGGCGTCTAATTGAATTGCAGTCTGTTTGAACTACTGACTACCAGGTGAAACATTGCCTTAACTAGTTGATATGGGGTCGGGCTACCTGTTGAGTTGATAAATAGTAGATAGAGTTTGAAGCTTGTTTTTCAATTAACTTTTGAATCCATTATTTTTTCTTGCAATCATAATTCTTGTAAAAGTAAGTTATTCCAAATCTTTAGCCGTGTTGATAAGCATCTATTTGATCTTTGCCGTGTAAATGCAGCTTTTAAAAAATGATGTGTCAACATTAAAATGTAGCACATCCTGGCTGTGTTACCACAGTAAGTCTTTTAAACGAAAACAGAAGCTGATGAAGTGCTGTGTGTTACACACGCCCATGTGAGCGTGAAAAAGAGACATTCATCTAGAATAACAAATAACCATTTTGTATTCAAACTGAGACTGAAAGCTACTGTATCTGCATGTTAACTTTACAGTTCTTCACAGTGGAACAGAAACTTCACAGCATTTGAGTATGAATGCATGAAAGCTGAGAGCTCACAGTGACACCAGCATCCAGGAGCTAGATTAGAGCTCTGCACCACACACACATTAATACAATGAGTTTAGCTTCGACCCTCCAGTTCTTTATACACAAGATACATGCAGCACCCAGTGACATGCAGCGTTGGCATGCAGTGTGATGGATTTTAGTTTCATATATGCAAACCACACACACTTTCTTATGTTTATGCAATGCTTAGTGTAATTATTTTTAAATTTTAAAAATGTAATGCTATAAATATAAATAGCATTTACTGTACTGCAGAGGAGTTACTGTATTTACAAATCATTTTTCCAAATTAGGACTTTCAAAATGTCCCAACACAGAAGTTTTATCATGTTTAGTTTGAAATTGTCCCCAGTCTACAGCTGAGTACGTACTTCACACACACACACAATCCCTTCAGCTGTAATATTTGCTCATTCTTAAACACAAACTCATAAATTATTTCAAAAGCACAAATAGACGAACATTCGTTCTCAAACTTTAATCAAAGCACAAGCCCCCAGATTGCAGCTAGTCCCCCGTAAACACAAAAGGATAAACAGGCATAAAACCCTAAACCCTATTATAACACACACATACACATGCACGCATGCATGCACACACACGCGGCAATGATCGTGTCTCTGCACCCCCCACCCTGAGCCAGGTCCCAGATGCCCAGTGATTGGCCCAGCTCTGCACAGCAGACTGAGGTATTAGAGAGAGGGAAGAGGGTGCCAAGGGAGAAAAGGAGAGAGAGAGGAGGAGAAGTGGGGGAGGACGGAGAGAAAAGAATGCACCCTTCACTGTGGGGAAAACCAGCCTGCTCTGGACCCCCAGAGGGTCTCTCTCGCTCTCTCTCCCTCTCTCTCTCTCTCTCTCTCTCTCTCTCTCTCTCTCTCTCTCTCTTTCTGTGCTGTTTGGACAGCTGTGAGTGGAGATCAGGTTACGGGTGGCGCTGGCACTTCCTCTGTGCTGGCAGACGTGTGTGTGTGTGTGTGTGTGTGTGTAACGTCTGGATGCCATTACCACTATTACTCTGCTGGAAGCTCAGTTACGCCACTTTTGACTCTAGATCCCCTCAACACAGGCTTTGCTCTGTCCCACAATGCATCACAGTTCAACACACACACACACACACATGCAGGTCATAAAACAGTTTTTCTCTTGTATCTCTTGCACTAAAGCAGTGTATTTTATATGCAGTGCAGTCCAGCAGTGTGAGATTACATTACAAAATGTGGGATTTTGAAAAATGTAGAGCCTGTCGCTAATCAAATGTAACTGAATCGTAGACGTGACTCTGTAGTTTCTTTAAGGCAGCATTTCTCTGCTTCTGCAGAAACACACAAAAGCTCTTTGGAACATCCACAGATAATGTTGAAAACATGGATTATCATGTTTTACACAAACTTGAGAAGTCAGTGCCGGTTCATGTGTTATCTTTAAAGAAAAATGAGGAAATTACAAACGGGATGATTTTTTTTCCATTTATTCAACATTTTACTTATTGTAATGCATATAATTTAATTGCATGTAATCAATATGTGTTGTTGCAATACTGTGGTGGCAACAATCTGTTGCCTGCTTGAGTACTGAAGAGTGACCGTCAGACGTCTGTGGTAAATTTCAGGTAGCTATAACCACAGAATCATTTGTGTTCTTGTATGTGAGTATGTTTTGGTTTTACAGTGCTCAAAACTCGATGCATCAGACTTATCATTATTTTATTGTTGTGAGATAAGTGTTATATATCTCAACATATCAGATATTCTGCTTTCCTGCTCTCTTAAAACACTGAGCTCTAGTTCATCTCTCTACAGCTTGGTGATTTGTTTATGTTTTACATTATAATGTGCATGTGTGTGTTATGTAGTCTCTCTCTCTGCCTGTGAGCCATACCTGCTAACAAGATCCATATTCAGATGAGTTCTTCAGCCAGGCCAGTGAAGCCGCACTCACTCCAGAGATTCTCTCTCTCTTTTTCTCACTCTCCCTCCCTCCCTTCACTGGTTTATTAATTCATTCCCGCCTGTAATGGGCTGCAGCTGGGGAGAGGCAAATCGTTGCTCAAATGCTGATGGAAGCTTCAGCTGCTGTCTAAACGCCCCGTTTGTGCGCCACACTCATAAAAGGAGGGAATGAGTGTGTGGAAGAATGTTAGTGTCATTTAGAGGTGAAGAGTACTGGAAATGTATCATATTAAGGTGTGGTCATTGATTTTGTGCTCCTATTACTTCTGTTTCTACTGTATGCGTTCTAGCGCGGTGGAGTGGAAACGTAGCAAAGCAGAAGTTTGGCTGTCGCTGCGTTCCATAATTTACTAGAACATCACAGATTGTTCAAAAACATTTGCATTGTTTTGATTATTTTGATTGGTTAAATGTATTATAATTTAGAATTTAGCTGTAATTATTTACTAAAATAAGAATGTAACTTTGCACACTCAAAAAGCTGCAGGTGTGTGACTGGCATTGTTCATCCCTTCTACAGGACCAAGGTGAGGAATGTTTGTATCACATGTCTGTTTGTAGGGTGAGATCTTATGCAAATCCAAAGTTACTCTTGTCCATGATGTGTTAGAATGTTATTTACTGAGCCGTAGGGAAGAGCGCGCAGTTCATGCGCTGAATGCATATTAAACGTAAAACTGACCTGACCCAGACACCCGCAACAGTTCCTAAACTCAGCTCGCCGGTCTCAGCTCAGCTCATTATCCAACATAAACTGGTCAAAACAGCCCCAGCGCACTCTGTATGCTCCGCACATACACAATAGATACAAAGATGCATTTGCCACGACAGACACAACAGTGTGAGGAGAGCGGACAGGCAAGCCCCCGGGAAGCAGCTGCACTGCTGCTGTTTGATGTTGGCAGCTGATTAATGAGATGTGAGGAGTGAGTGTTTGACGGCTACTCTCTGGGTGCCTGTTTGAGGGGCCCACTGCGTTCTTCTGTGTGTGTGTGTGTGTGTGTGTGTGTGTGTGTGTGTGTGTGTGTGTGTGTGTGTGTGTGTGTGTGTGTGTGTGTGTGAGAGAGAGGCTTAAAGTGGGGGGTGGTAGACCCCTGCTGGTTACCCTTGAACACTCTGCGGAGGTGTCGAGTCGCCCGTCTCCAGCCGCTCTTGAGGGTGCTGTCGCAATTAAAGCAGCACAGCAGAGCAGCCGTCAGTGAGAGAGAGGTGAGGAGAGAGCCAGAAACACAGAGGTGAGGAGTGAGGGAGAGACAGGAAGTTGTGAGGTAACTGATAGGAATTCACAAAGGAAGAAGAAATGGAAAGCATGGGCGGGAAATGTAACGCGGGAATTTGCTGACAGGTGGTTTCTAGAGCTTTAGAGAAATGCACAGAGCTGAATGTGTGTGTGTGAAGACTGGATGCAGAGAGAGGGACAGTATAATGACTAATAGTTATGATGATTACAATACAATGCAAAGCTATTAAATAATCATTATTTATGAACAGGGTCGTGTACTTTAAATGTAAATTCACTTAATACATTTTAATGTGGTGAGGGAAATGAAACATTTTGCTTCTTTAGGCTTGGTTGAAGTAAACATAAAGCTGCATTTTTGTATCATGTATAGTTTAAATAGCTTTGATGTAAACAGCAATTAGTGAAACCCTGCAGTACCACCATGCAACCCCAAGGGGGCGCAGACCCCTGGTGAAAACAGGATGAAAATCATTATATTTTGCTTGAATGTAATCAGCAAATATTTAATGACTCTTTTTCTACCACCATATACAACCTTTATTGGCAGGGTTTTGCAGATTTTGGACAAGGCCAGGGAGAAACACTGAAGCAGAGGTTGCGGGTGTGAGCAGAGTTTACTCTTTACTGAGTTCTTAGCCCTCTGACGTAACACGGGTCGGACTCGCACTGGGACTCGCTCTTTAATTAGCTTCTGATGAGGACCTTGAGGAAAAGAGGCAGGTGATTGGACTTCTTATCCAAATAATTACCTCAATTAAGTCATTAAGACCCTGGGCATAACCAAGCCCAGAACAGCCTCCCCTGTGCCACAGCACGCATCCAACCCTGATCTAACTATTCAACTGCTGCAGAGTGCATGCATGCGTATTTGTCCGAGATTATGTCAGTACTGATTGTGTTTCATCAGGCTAGGGCACATTCACGATCGTTTTGACTTTCTTTTTGTGTAATGGCACAGATTCCATCACTTACACAAAGTCTGTCTCTCATACTTGTACACGCACTCATTCGCTCGTTCACAGAGGTAGGTTAATTACCCATAGCATCTGGATGGCTGTATGTGTGTGAGCCTTCAGTGCCAGTGTGGGTCTCAGTGGCTCTAAAAGTGCCCGGTGCATCATGGGGGATTAAGCATGGGCAGCCATGGGGGTTTGAGGAAGACTTTTACACTCCCACATTTTTCTTTTCCCACTTTTGAATCTGTGTACAAATAGTCTGATGCTGTGTGTGTTTCATTGTGTATGTGCACATACTACAGTATCTAAAGATTTTCGTTCAGCACAGGCTGCCTCTGCGTCCGCCTTAGTTTACCACACATACAGTCTTAACATTGTGTACTGCCTTAACCATTACATTCCAGGCACACTGCATTTACATGTAGTGCGTTTTTTTTTATTGTTAGTGTTTTTTGTGTCATACAACATTTGTAGTACTTTGTGTGTGTGTAGACAGACAGACAGACAGACATCTGTCGTTTATGCAATATCAAACAGTTTACAATAAAAATGGTGCACAAGAAAAATGGATTCAAAAAGCATTCAAGTGAGATAATTAAGTGAGATTTTGTCTTAAAACAGACGGTCTGGTGCACACAGAAATGTGATCGCACCATCATCTGTCAGTCTGTGATTACATAAAGAGAAAGAGCCTAAATACATAAGAACTGTGGCAACATCTCCAGTATGCTTAAAACAACCTGCCTGGTAAAGTTTACAGTACTGAGTAAAGTTTTGTCGCAGTTTTTCTTCATGTAATTCCAGACTAACTCAGTGATGATGAGTTTAGATTTCTGTGTATTCTGTGAATACAAAGTGGCCACCATATAATACTTGAGGAGTGTATGACCATTGCTTGCCCCCTTTTGAATTTAGAGAGAAAGGCTGAGTGAGAGAGAGGACGTACAAAGGATGAGAACAGGAAGGCGGAGCTACAGCGCTTTACCCCCCCTTTGTGTTTGCTGCTGACTGCTGCGTCCAGGTGTGTTTGTGCCTGCAAAGCCTGGCGACCCACATCTGGATCAGGCCAGTGGCTCTACACCCAGATGTGCTCCAGTTTCTACTCGCCCTCCCTCTCTTTTTGAAATGTTTTTTGTTGTAGCAGAGGGTAGAGAAGGGCATCAGCTGCCTGTCAGGTGTTTGCATAGATAAAAACAGATGTTATTTTGATGACCGTGAGAGGGAGGGAGGCCAGATGAAAAACAACAATGCCGTTTGTATCAGGAGTTCAAACACGAGCCATAATGGATTAAGGAGTGAGGAAACGCAGCATACGGATGAGGTGCACACGCACTTGGCCCTGCCTCGCCTGCACCATCTGGCCTGCGTGTGTGCGAGCATCTGTGTGTCTGCGTGCGCTGTTTGCACATGTGTGTATCTTGCATGTGTTGGACAAATTTGTTGAGCGCTTCCACTGAAATTAGTCGAACCGCTGATCCTTGGCTTCAAACTGTTGGTGTCTTTGAGAGGTTGTGTGTAGTGAAAGACGCTCTGTATCTGATCTGCTCTGTGGGAGTTGTCGTCACTTTAGTTGACCTGTTGGTTGACATTTCTATAACCAGTTAACTTTAGGCTATTGATAGAAGCACAAGAGATATTGTTACTTAGTAAATAAAGGCCTTTATACGTCAAGACAAAACAATGTCCCACCATAAAAACAAAAATATACAACAGTTTTGGTACATACATTTCATTCACTGTAAATAAGCTACATTTTCATTGACGGCAAAAAAACAAAGATGGTGCACAGTGCAATATTGTAAGTATAAGGGAATTCATTAAGAATTCTTATTTTTTTGTAACAAAGATTTAGTCATTGTCAGTCTTACACTATCCAGGAATGAGGAGGTAGAAAACTAGCAGAGTAGAGTGAAACAGAAGGCAAAGCGGATGAGGTTGGGACAACAGTGGAATACTGTACCTACTGTACTCAGTACTGTACAGTACCTTTTACTTACTGTACTGTGCTGTCCTTCTCGTTTCACTCCCGTGAGTGTGCAGGTGACACGTTGAATTAGGGCCTGTGGGCTGTTGGGAGCTTTGATTTGACTGAGGACTCTTTAGGTGGGACAGATGAGTTCTCCCAGGGGGACTAACACCCCCTTTCCACTCAGTGGAGGGATAAAGGATGTTTAAGAAATAAAATAAAAGCATCATCTAAACAGAGGCACTGATATGCTTCTTTTGTTGTGGGTGCGTGTGCATTAATACTGATTTTTATTCGACTTTGAACAGCCAGTTTGGGGTCACCCCCCCGGGGAACACACACCCCGCTTAATGCTTTGTCATCTGTAATAACTCAAATCCTTGACAAGCTGATATTAATATTAGTATTTTGTTTCTTTGTGGTTGCTTGTTTTTTTTTGTAGTTGATTCTGTCTGCCTTCAAACAGCCTGTGTCGTACCTTGTCTGGGACAGAAAACGAGAGAGTTTGAAAAGCTGAGAGTTAAAACACTTACAGAAAAATGATGACAGAAAAAAATGACAGTCCTAAGTTGCTATTCCAACAGCATCTACTTATTTTTACGTCATGTTTTAAAGCTTAAGAGCATCTCTGATTCTCTCTGGCAGCAGTAAATGAGAGTTACTGTTGTCTGTGTCTGTGAAATGCGTCAGAGTCAGGTGAGAGTCATTGTCCGAACTGGGAATGCTGTATCCAAGATGGAAGTTTTTAAAAACTCTGCTGCAATGCGAACACACAAACAAATTCTCTAAACACATGTATATTTAATCCTGCTCTTCAAATAATTAATAGAACATTCTTTATTAATTTGTTTGTATTTGAGTATGTATAACTAGCAGCACAGTGCCACAAAAGATGTGGGTTTGGGTAACCATGGAAACTCACAGGTGCACTATGACCTGGCCAGACTCAGCAGGTGGGGTGGGAGACATGTTGGGAGGTTTAGCCTCAGAGGAGCAGAGCAAGGCATGCTGGGAGATGGAGGCTCGGAGGAAGTGGCATGCAGAGAAGATATCATATAGACATAGAGCATGTTGCAGTCCTGAGGGAAGACGAGTCTTCTTTTAAACTGCTCGCTTGTTCCCTATTCCCTAATCTGCAGAAAGAAACCTTTCCATTAAGTGACATCAAAGACAGTTTCCAACACAGGGGATCCAACAGGCATTCAAGATGCAAACCGGACTTCTGCGCATGCTCTGAGGGGAAGCACAGTTATAGCAATATTTCAACAATGAATCGAAGGCTTAGAGTTAAAATGTCATTTTTCTGTTTCAAATATTCTTGAATTTTTTCTGATAAATATTGTTTAAATGATTCAACCTCTAACTGTAATAGGTTTAGTAGTGCTTACAGTATGTCTTTCTGCAGCTAAATTGGTAAAGGCATGGTCAAGAGTTTGGTTCTAAGGGAATGATAGGTCTGATTGCAGTCTAAGTCACTTTGGATTAAAATATTTGCCAAATGCATTTAATATAAAAAGTAGTGGGAGTTTTCCAAACAATGTCAAGCATCAAAAATGATTCCATTTAAGTTCCTGTACTGGTGTAGAACTCACACACGTCATCTTTCATTTAGAAATCTTGTGAAACAGATGTATTTTTGTGTCTTGTTAGGTGAGAGAGGATGTGACTAATCCCTTAATTGCATTTTAATTACATTTATCAGACTCTTAACCATCTCAGATAACCTGGATCTCTTCACTTCTCCTCCAACGCCCTCAATTCTTTTCTTTGTCACTGTGCTAAAGCGTTCCCATTTCTCCCCACAGACACCTTCATGTTTTGGGATCCGCTGCTTCTCTTTTCTATAAACTCCCTTAACAGCCGCGTCTCTCTGATCAGCGGTGCTGATGATGCGTCTCAGATCAGTTTGTAAACATCCACATAAAACAGCCACTGAAGATCTTTGATATGACAGTATTTACAGAGGAAGAGTCTATAGACGTACCAACAGAGAACAGACAGACAGAAAGAGTGTGATGGAAACGGGTGGGGGGCAGCCAGGGGAGTTTTTGGCAGAGGTTCATACGCATGACCTACAAATGATGATGCGTCTTCATTAAATGTGTGAGTGTTATTTAGTAAAAAGTATGTGTGTGTGTGTGTGTGTGTGGTTGTGTTTTTCGTTTTATATGGTTTGTTCGTGGTGCCCATGTTCCCTGTAGGGCTCCTGCAGGGTGAGAGAGTGTGTGTTTTGGCCCCGGGTGAGGGTCTAAAGGCAGGACGCAGTCGGACGCAGGGCAGGGGGCGGAGACAGTCCAGACGCAGCAAGGTCACTCCAACTGCTCACGATCATCCACATAGAGCCGGCCTTCTGCCAGGACCCCCTTATCTCGCTCGCTCTCTTTCTCTGTCTCTCCTTCAGTCTAACTGTCCTCGTTTTCCTTGTTTATTTTAGAATATCCACCATTTTATTTTCATCTCCACTCATGTCATTGTTTTTCATATGACCGCATTTATTCCTCCAGTCGGTATTCATTTGTGTATTTCTCTCTGTCTTCTCTACCATTATCTCTCTCTCTCTCTCTCTCTCTCTCTCCCCCTCTCTCTTTTTTTTCCCCCCCCCTCTCTTGAGGTACAGATGGACACATTTGCAGGTTAACTTGAACAGCTGGAGGTGCATTATTAGCATCCTGCTGCTGCTTCATATTTGCTCAGATTCCCCCCCCCCAGATAATTCACAAGCAGCCAACCAGCAGTCAGGACATAGACGTCTCCTAATACAGGAAAGCATGGAAGCGAGATGAGCGCTGAGAAAAGCATGCAGGCATGGCCTGCTGTAGCTGAGTGGGTTCGAATGTCTGCGTGATGGAGGTGATGTGGCAACCACATTGCTGTGATTGTTTTGTTGTCTCAATTGTCTTTCACCACAGCTGGGGTGTTGAGCAAGAGGGGAGGGGTTTTAAAGGGGAAAATCCCAGGAATCCGGCGTCTCCCAAAGGACCAACCTGACAATGAGCAGTTGCAGTGGAATAGTTCAGGGATGTTGTTTTGCAGCAGCGTTTGGGAGATCTTGTGTGGATAAAAGCCCCCCGGCGCACCCAGGGCGTCGCATTAAACGCTTGCATGCATACACATGCACATAAATGCATACAGATGAACACACACATACTTGCATGTGTGTAAATGCACAATGAGAATAAATGCTCACTGTTTACAGAGCCGTATTGCCTGTTTTATAGGGCTGTTGTGCATGCTTTGGTGAATGTGACCATTGTGTATTTGTAATAGTAAAGACATCTGCGTCCTCTGGCAGCCGTTGTGTTCAGAAGCAACCCGTCATGTTTTCTGAAAGTTTTGTGGCAGATTGCAGCGTTGGAGAGAGACTGTGTGTGTGTGTTTCAGAAAGCAGCCTGAGAACAGCTCAGCCGTCTCCAAATTCACTGCACCAGGCCTCAAATTCAATAAGTCCCCACAAAGACCAGGTCCAGCCAACAGCACCGGCCAGCACATACTCAGCTGACCACTCAACAGAGTCATAATTATCCTCTGTACTGCAATTAGCAATCTGGGGCTGTGCGAGCAAGCACGTGTCCACTTCCAATAAAAGTTTAAAGTTGGCAGAGAAGTTATGTCTTACTTTGACCTTGAGCTGGGATGTAGATTTGTATCTTTTGGAGGTCTGTTGCCATCTTGCTTTTTGTAACAAGGCCCTGGCCAGGTCACCTGACCGTTCTGAGGAGTTTATTATACAGCTAATAATTTTTCATTGAGCTTGTAATTCATTGCCTCTGCGTTGCCATGGTGACTTGCCAATTTGCCTCACCACTGCACGCACCTGTTTTCTTTTCTTTTGCTGCCACGTTTTTACAGTCTGGATTTACTATGATTTAATAATTTCCAAGCAAATCTAGCCTGTGCCAGATTCGCTTGTAACACGCCAGTTGCATGGCTCGTCTGGATTTCTGTCGTCTGAGAAGCTGTGAGGATAGCCAGATGATAGGAACGAGATGAGAATGGCGTGAGGAGGGGAGGTGTACAGCCACCGTTGAGGTATATGGAGGCTGTGGGAGTAAGTGTGTCTTATAAAGACTTTATCATGTGAAGAGTTTATTGGTATGCTGATTAAAACTATTCCCCCAACGGCACTTTCCAGCATTCAATTAACATTCAAAACACAAATAGCTGTGCATATATTACACACTAACAATCAGGTTCTCAAGTGTGTATGGCTGTGAGGTCCAGGGCGGTTTGTGTGTACTACAGGATGTGGGCGGGTTACTGCTTTAGTGTGTGTGTATGCATGGGCACGCATATACTTTGCCCTAGCAACAGATTTTGATCTTTCAAAATTCAATTAATTCTTTATTTCAAAGTGGATTTTTGTCTGTGAAATACTCTGGATCAGACATGCACCATTTTTAAGGCATGGGGAAATCAGATATCAGGAAATTAGTTATATATATATATATATATATATATATATATATATGTATACATATATATATACAGGTACAGTTATAGGCATAGGGAAATATATAGTATGTAACAGTATGTAACAGGCACAGTTAAGGCATGGGGAAATATAGATATAGATACAAACATGCCTAAGCATGTCTGACCCAGGCTATATATACAGTATGCGCAGTACAAATGCATGTTTTATCCTTGATTTAGCTTCAGTTTGATTGCGGTGGGCTGCAGACCCCATCTGCAGATCAGTGTGTTGTCTTTTTCTGTGTGTGTGCTGAAGTGGTGGGTGGTCAACAGCACTGCAGCCAGACCAGCCTGCTTCACAGGGGGTTAAGACCTGCTGACACATGCTGATTGGTGGAATAGAAATTAAGAGGTGGCACTTGTTATGAACGGAACACTCTGATTGGTGGAGCATGTGATCGGTGTACTGCAGGGGACTATGAATTGGCTGATAAACAAAACCCAGTATGAGGCTTGTGCAGCTGCTCCTGTAGTGCATTATGGGTAATGAAGTTCTCTAGATAAGCACACCTTGGTAGTAACAAGACATAATCTGACTAAAGAAGGCTAATTTAATTCTGTGCTGCTCAGAGAACTAAAGTAGCAGTAATGTTTATAAGACCTCACAATATGATTACTCTGTAAAGCCAACATGTGTAACCACTACAACCTTTTTATCATAATGTAATAACTTGCACCACCTGTGAAACAACAGTTATCTTTTGGCTGACATTATTCAGCCTTAAACTTTAAACCTTTTCTGCCAACCACTGACAAACTCATAGAGACAACTTCCTATGATCATTTCTTAAATAAATGAACTCAAGTCCTGCGTTCTCCACAGTGAAAGTCTAATTTCTCTCACTTTACACTTGAAGTCTTTATCAAATTGTATCATGAAAAGCTGTCTCTATATAACACGTTGACAGAGAAGGGCTAAAGTTTGTTAAAAAGTGATGTCATCCAAAAAATAGAGAGAGAACAAGTTTCAAGACATTTTGACGAAACATTATTTTTTCTTTAGAATAATGGACAGTGATGAATTGTACACAGCAAGACTGGCAAAAGGAAGTACTGACTCTTTAGAAAGTAAATAGAGTTAATTCTGTTGTCATCTTGATTTAATTTACAACAGGTTCATAGATGAAGTTCACCTTTTAGAAGCTGTCCATCAGTAGGCACAGTTGGTAGGAACGTACCGCTCTCATCCACACACCAGCCAGAGTCAACACAACATCTACACCAGCAGGGTAGTCGTCTAATAAATGTGCAAGGACACACCGGCACTAAGACTTGCACAACAGCACCAGTAGAGGCAGGCAAGGGAAGAGGCAGTGAGAGTTGGAGAGCACTTTGGATGGAGAGTTTGTTTGTTTGCTTATTTGCATGAAGGTCGGTTTCTGGAGGGTAGAGGGATCCAGCGTCCTACTGTTATGTAATCTGATAGGAGATTCCAAGCTGGTCAACTCCATATGCCGTCCACATTTGCCAACAATATCTGGAGCCGGAGACTCCATTCCATTTGGCAGCCAGATAAACAGAGAGAAAGAGTTCCGGAAATATTTTCTGCAGATAATAGGAAATGTGTGAATCAGACCAACAGATAGGAGAGAGGGGTATAAAGACGAAACATTTGATGAGTTAGTCGCGTCTCTTTAGCTGTCAGTGTTGCTGTCGGTCTGCATATATGTTTTGTCAAGTCAATGAGGGCGCTCGTACCGGTGGGTTTAACTTTTCAGGCATGAATGGAAGTTGTATAAAGGAGATATTGTGGAATGAGTCATTGTTATTGTGTGTGTACGGTGTGAAGCTAGAGAGAGATGGCTCGTGGGATTATTTCAGAAATGCAGCACTCTGTGTGTGTGTTAAGAAAGAAATAAAGAAAAGGAAAGAGTAGGAAAGCAAGAGCTCTCGAGACCCCAGCCCTGCAGTTGGAGTGTGTGCGTGTGTGCACTTGGTTTTGGCCCACAGTGCCACCCCCACCAGCACGGGTCAAGCTCAGCACGCCGCTGCTTCTCCCTGCTCTCACTCTCTGAGTTGTCATGGCAACACACCTTGAGCTCACCCCCTAGAGAAGCCCACTACCTCCACCCCCTTTCACCCTGCCTCGCTCTCCTCCTCTCCCACACGGCTCTCCCTCTCTGCCTCTCTAGCATCCGGTCCATCAATCCGGGGTCCAGGGCCGTGGGCCTTAAAGCCGGACGAGAGGGGCTGAGCCACATGGGATTGTCCGCTTCGTCTACACAGCTCATTTGTGTGCCAGCGCACGTTACAGGGGGTGATGGGTTGAGGGAGAGAACGAGATCGAGGAAGGAAAGGAGGAAGAGAGAAGGCGAGGGAGGGGCATTCTCATACAAATGGGCCTGTCCCTGAGGACCTGCGCAGGCCAGGGCGCCACCTGACTCCCCCTGGTCAATTAACTGGAAGCACATTGGCCAAGCTTTGCAGCAGCCACTGCAGTGTCGCAGAGGCAGTGTTTGTGTGCAAGGCAAGACCTGCTCAGCTGGTGGAATAACAACCTGAAATGCCGCATGAATATCTCTCCTTTACTCATTTGCTTTCCACCTATCTGTCTGTGTAATCACTGTTTTCTTTTCGATTCTCTTGCCCGTTCTCTCTCTACTCCCTCTCGCCTCCCTCCCTCTATCGATGTCCTGGAAAGCTCTCATCAGTGATTCTGAGAATGTGTGGTGGCCTCATGCCGTTTCTCAATTAAGTTGCTGCATACCATCAGAGGCGGCCAGTTTTTTTCTTTTCCTTCTCAATTCTAGTTAAATATTCTCTCAGACGCATATCACTGCCTCTCACTGCCCACTCTCCCTTTTATATCTCTGTTTTTCTCTCTAATTTCCCCCCTCCCTGTCTTTGCACGTTGCTTAGCATTGACTCTAATAGGTGTTGAATGAGGGCTAAAATTGTGTGAGGACAAAGGTTTTAGAGCACTGGTTAGGTCTCTTAGTCCCTCCCCTCAGCTCTTATAATAGGCACAATGCATTCAGCTGCTGTATACATTTATCAGTATGTGTTCTCTGTGTTTTATTTTGTTATGTGTTCCCTGAGAATTGAACCCATGACCTTGGTGTTACTAGCGCAATCCTCTATCAGTTGAGCTACAGGAGCAGGGGGAACAAATTTTCATACACAGCCACGTAAACGCGCAGCAACTGAAATTCAAACAGCGCTGTGTACATACACGCAACATGCCAAGCGTGTAATGTGAAGAGAAGGAATTCTGAAATCTCTTCGGTTTGTTTTTCACAACGTGTCGCAGTGCTTGTAAAGTCCTTTTGTTCTTTTTTAACCCCCAGTTAGTTTCAGTTATGAAAGAGCGTGGTGTTGTCGTGCACTTCCTGGGCCCTGTGCTGCACTCTGCACACTTGTCGTCTTCTCTTTAGTAATGTGATGGTTCCCTCAGCACACTGCCGTCCTCTTTCAGAGACCTCTGTGTCAGCCTCGCTGATCAAATGCTCTCCCTGACAGCACAGGCTGGTGTGCAGTAACAAGCAACTGTAATCCCAACGTAGCCCCATCAACTTTTTCATATAGACACACACACAATGAAGTGGAGAGCTTAGTGTTTCTGCGCAGACTGGAAAAATAGATGATGGAGCATGTTCTGTACTTACTGATCAACTGCAGTTCTCTCAAAGAGAGCCTTACTTTATACACAGACACACTCACACACACACACACGCTCACTTACACACACTCACACACATGCTCACAGGCCCCTTGGCTACCATTACTTTGTGTTGGACAGTCCAATTATCTCTTTGCTTTTTGCTTTCTTTAGCAGAATTCTCATCCTCTAACTCCTTCTGTCATGTTCCCCAATTTTTCACTTTGGTGTTGCTTCCCTTTTGTCCTCCTCTGTGTGAATATCGTCTGGCTCCTCTACATCCAAAGATGCAAATGCAAAACAGATGCAAAATATTACCGCCAAAAACTTCCTCCAAAAGGCATTTGATGATATACTGTATTAAACCGCTGCCTGATGTTTTTTGAATTCTTCCAGAAAGGAATGTGTCTTCCTACTTCTGTTTCTCTGCAGGATTAAAACCTGAAAATATGAGGGATTTTTTATTTCCTCATGTGCAGAAAAGTCATTAAAATCTTAAAAGCCCTGGAAAAGTCATGACAATGTTTATATATAAGCCAGAATGATGTCTGATTTGTTGGTGAATTATTCTTTTGAGACATTTGACTTAGTTGAAACAGCTCACAACTCTGTTTAAATTTGGAATCAGAAATCATTTAAAATGATTTTTAAAGGTCTTTAATAATCCAATAATCACAAACTGCTAGAAAGATCATAAAAATTGATCTTTCAAAAAAGTAAGAGAGACCTGTCTCTCACTTTACCCAATTTTTCACTTTAATGCTACTTTCTTTCTTTGGTTTGGTGAAACGGGTCGTGTGTGGAATCTCATCTCATACAATCTCATCAAATACTGAACTGGAGCAGATTTTCCTCCAGAAGGCATTTGACATATTAAACTCAGTCATAACCTCTGTCTGCTGCTGCTTTCAAATGCGGTGTCTTGCCCTTGCCTTTCTTTTACAGATCCCCCCTCCCCAGCTGCCCCCCGCCCCACCTCCCACCTGCTTCTTTCAAGCAGGGATTAGAGCACCCTTGTGTGGACCTTTGAGACAGTGGAGATTGGAAACCGTGGAGGTGGCTTTTGGAGCCGAGGGGTGGGAGGTGGAGGTCAGGGTGATGGTGATGGGATATATGATTAAAGATTTTATTAACCGTCAGCACACCCTGTAGCCCAGCAGTGGGATTCCTCGAGACTGTCTGTACAGGTCAGCAGGGCACTGGATGCTTTAGGAAGATGGGGTCTATGGTGGCATCTATCATGCCCCAGGACTCAGTCAGGGGCTTGGAGCTGAGCCGGGGTGTGGCCTAATGGTGGGTATCTGATGGTGTGCAGGCAGGCGGGCCATGCTCGGGTCTGTGTGGCGGGTGGGTGATAAGGCCAAAGCAGAGGCATCCAGCCAGGACATAACGCCCACCTTTCATCTGTCCCACACCAGCAGGGGGAGGCACTGATGTCACTCATACAAGCTTAAAATAGAGCAGTGGGCAGAGGGAGGGCACAGAGCCTGCAGCACTGGGGGGTTGGTAGGCAATTACCGGCCAGGAAAGAGACAGTGAGGGGCAGAGGACGCGGGGAGAGACAGGGTGGCAATACTGTCCAGAGCTGAAGATTACAGGAAGAAACAGAAAAATGGCTCTGTTCAGTCAGAAGTTCTGCAGAAGATGCCTTGCTTACATTTCATTCATCTGTTTATAAAACGTAAAACATTGTACTTCATAGCTTGGCAGCATTTCTCCCCCCCGTCTCTATCTCTTCTCTCTCTCTCTCTCTCTCTCTCTCTCTCTCTGTGGGTGTGTGTAACCTGTTGTGTGATGCTCTTGTGTTGCAGAGGAAGGCATCAATCACGAGTGTAAGCTGTGTAACCAGATGTTTGACTCTCCAGCCAAACTCCTGTGTCACCTGATTGAGCACAGCTTCGAGGGCATGGGAGGCACCTTCAAGTGTCCCGTCTGCTTTACAGGTGAGGGGTCGAGGTCAGAGGGGCAGGGGCCATCATACACACACCCAGTGATGACTTACTCACTGGTTCTCATAAAGTCTTATTTGTTTGCATTGTTAATCGAGCAGAAACTGATGATCTCAAAATCTGCTCCTCTCTCATCTCTCTTTCTCAAGCTCATCTCCACCACTCACCCCTCCCTCCTTTCTCTTCCTCTGCTCCATTGCTTCTCCTCGTCCTGCTAATTGAACTGAATTAACTATTAAATTCATTGTTCATCCTGCTGAGAAAGAGGAAGGATCTGACAGACTCGGTATTCAGATCAAATAATGACTTCTAGATCTAGAAAAGATCCATCTATATCCATATATGTCTGTCTGCCTGTCTGTCTGTGTAATGTGTATGTGTGTGTAATTTAGGTAGACAGACAGATAGTACATTCTATAAATCAAGGTTAGTTCTCTAGACTTTAGTTAGACAGGAAATATTATGACACACTCTTACACAGAAGCACAGAGTGGTTAATAAAGTTCAACATGGCCAAGACAGGAGGCTGCGGTTGGTGCAGACTTCCTGCTGAGCTGATGCTAAAGCTAATGAGAGCTGATCTTCCTGCTGTGATGCCTGGTGGGATTCGTGACCCCTGGGCAGATCGAGCTCCTGTCAGACGCCCCAGTTTCACAGAACCGGGAGGAATAGCAGCAGAATAGACAAACGAGAGCCCACAGTTAACCAGGTTTCTCCAGTCATAATGGCTGTTTGTGTGTGTGTTCTGGAGAGGAGAGGTCAGAGAATAAAGGGCAGGTTTATAGAAAGGCAGTGTAATCCGCTCTCACTCTCCAGGGTAGAGCCCTTCCTGTACGTGTGGTTTTAGTTAAACAGGCCCTGGGAGTGTGTGTCTGCTCGCACTAAGTTTGAAAGTCACTTTGGACTGTTTGTCAGCCAACCTTTGGGAATCAGAAATCATTACTTGAGCTTGTCAACATTAAAGGCCAGTGCTGGAGTCCATTTTGTCCCCAACACTGCAACGCCGATCTCCAGACAATTTGCACTCATTTTTATTCAGTTTATCGTTTCTTTTCTTCACCCATTCTTTCTCAGCTTGAAAATCTATTCCTATCCCCCTTTTTACAGTTACTGGATCTTTCTGGATCTTTCCGCCCCACGCCTCCTTCCATATTCACTGTAGACTCCCTTTTGCTTCTTTATTCGTCCTTCTCCACTCCTCTGATCAAATCATTTGTTCTTTTTTGCCTCCATCTCTTTGTCTGCCTCTCTCTCTCTCCTTGAGGATTAGTTCTGTCTTTTTTCACCTTTGTTGAGTTGTTTGGCTTCATGACATTCTCTCCCCCATCTTCCCGTACAGGTATGCAGTCGTCTTTTAAACTTTAGCACTGTTCCTGTGTGGCTCATGAATAAGTAAGCAGATGCCGCCTCCTCCAGGGACGCTCAATAATTCATAGTCTCCACACACAGCAAACTTAAGTTTACCGAAACAAAAAGGAAAAAATACACGAACGGAATATAAAAACCCAAGGAAAGAGGAATGATTTATTGATAAATATCACAAGGTCTGGTGGGGATACTTTAGTCTGCCTCTGTCTCTCCCTCCATCTCTCCCTGTCTTCCTCATTCTCTGATGAAGAGAGTTTGAGAGCTTTTCATTTGAGAACGGTCCCCCTCCTCACCCTCAGTGCTGACACATTGTCTTAGACCCAAAAAATGTCATTATTTTTCCCCCTTCTTCTACTACCCGAAGTGTGAAGGTTGATGGTCATGGATTTTTGGGCGGAGGGTGGGGAGAGGAGATTTTAAAAAAGTCCAGTCAAGAAATTTTAAAAAATTTCAGCCAATCGTTTGACTGCAGTATTCTCTGTCCCTCCCCTAGTGTTTGTTCAAGCCAATAAGCTGCAGCAGCACATCTTTGCTGTCCACGGGCAGGAGGACAAGATCTACGACTGCTCCCAGTGTCCACAGAAGTTCTTCTTCCAGACTGAGCTTCAAGTGAGTAATGCACAAACACGCGCCGATTCAATTAAAATGATTATAATTCAAATATTTACATGGATTTTGCATCTATGGCTTTCTGGAATATATGTACACATGGTATAAAATTCATTTTTTGCCACATGCCAATGACAGGTGAATTGAACTGATCATCTATAAATGTTTCTTTCTTATCATGAAACTGTATTGTGCCTTTAAATATATATATAACTTTCTTTGTATAATGGAAATATTTGGCTGTTTTTACCTTGCTTTTATGTGATAAAACTACGAATTCCAGGAAGCCGTGTGTACTGTAACATCTGCTATTTAGGACTTAAATTCTGTGACTGTCAATATGTGCAGTGAAACTTTTTCCAGTAGTTTTGCCGATGTGAAATCACTTTGTGAGGCTTGGAATGCAAACTCATTTGATTCTGGATTTGATCTCAGTTAGCCCTGACAGACACAGATGTGACGCCCATCACAGCTAATACAGGAATTAAAGGAGAAAACAAGATGCATCGTCAATCCAGTAACGATTAGAACCGTTACTCTGTGAATCAATCACACCACCTGCTGAGACTGCTGAAACACACACACAAAGACACACACATGCATACTGTTTAAACATCCACTAAAAAGACTGTGATTCATGGAATGAGTTTGCCAAATTCTGCAGGAGAGAATAAAGGAACCCTTTAGGTTATGTATTTAGGAAAATAAGGGCCACTCTCCATTTCTTTGTATCAGGTGCTTTAGTGTAATGCACCAGAAACTAAAAATGGAAGACTGTCTCATGTTGATTTAATGCCGAGGGCAACTGTGTTCTCTTGCAGGAACATTCTGTATTATACAGGAAATTGGCAATCAAAGACATCCTGTGCTCACACACACTAGTACACAATAGCTGTATGCTGGAATGTACACCAAACACAGCTCAGATAGTTACCAAGGAACAGGAGCAGTTACCAAGAGAACTGTATGCCGACAGGTTCACGCTCAAGTACACAAGACCAGTCTGATATCTGACAGGTCATCAAAAGGGGTTTGCCTACTGTAACAATGCAACACGCTTTGTCCACTTGACATAATTTCTCTCCAGATTCAAAAGTATCTCTCTCACTCACTCTCTCTCACGGTCTCTTTCTGTCCTTGCCTTTTTTCTGTTTTTCCTTTCTGTCTCTTCTACTGTGATATGTAGTCTCTAGCTCTGTCTCTCTCTCTTTTACCTCAAGCCTTTATCTGAGTTTCCTCAGGGAGGCCCTGAACCCCTGCGCTTAAAGACTGACACACACACGCACGCTTATGCAGACTTTACCATGTGAGCCCAGCCACACACATTTATAAAGCGCTGTCACACAGTATACACTTTCTGCTCTAGCTTTTTGTTAAAAGGTTTGATTCTATGGTACCCAAAGTGCCTCAGAAAATGCTCCGTTGTGACTATATGCCTCGAGGTGTGTCCACGCTCGCAGTGATTTAGTTGCTGGAGGTTGGTAAGTCACTGTTGGTTGTGGCATCCAGCTGTGTCCGGAGGGAGATCATGTGAGCCCCACTCTCATTGGTAGTCATTGCTGCTTATTTGCATAGTTGAACCCAGGCCAATGCTTTTGAACTTCAATGCTTGTTATCCGTATGTTACCTCTCAAGTCATCACTCATTAAAAAACAACTTCTGGTCACTTTGTCTATGACAAACCGCTGTTGTTGTGAACACGTTTTAGGGAATTCATTTGTTTTTTGACGGCCTCATTGATGTTTTCAGTATGATTCTTCGTATGGCAGGAGTTTTGTATTTTCATTGCTCAACAACAGGATGTTTTTGTGTAGAGATGCAGTCATTCTGGTGACTCTGGTTTGGTTTGAAGCACCACTGGATGTTCCTGACGTGTGGTAATGATTCCCAGTGGAGAGAGACGTGGCGGAGCTCTGAGACACATCTGCTGACTCGACTCTAGCTGCACATATCACAGAGCTGCGAGGTGAAAAATAGTATCAATTTAAGCACCAAATGCAGACATCTCAGTGCAGCCTAAGGGCCGGGCAGGATTTCAATCTCACACACACATTATAAAGCTCCTTGTAAAGGACTGAAGCTACATGTATCTATACTGGCTAAAAAACACTTTTCTACAGATGTAACTTAACCTTTAAGGTGTTTTTAGAGCCGCCTGTTCTGGATTAAGGGGCAGTTTATGTGAAAGTTTAAGAATAACCAGTTGAAAATCCTTTAATTGATCACTAAATAGTACCACTGTGATTAAGACCCTGATGGGTACAGTTTTCTATAATTAATGCATTAATAGCAAAGTGTCTTATATTTTGAGCCTAGCTTTAAAGCAGATTTTGAAATAGTAAAACAAAATATAGATACTGTTAATGTACTGTTGCCAGGTCAGTGTCAATTGTCTTTATTTGAATGGTATTAGGACTGTCTCTCTCTTTCTCTGTTTCTCACTCTGTGCTGATTATGGGGCAGATAGATTGAGTCGGGGCAGGGCTGTGAATAACTCAGCCTGCAGTGGCTGCCACAGGCCGCTGGGGTCAGCTGTATCCTGCCCTACCCCAGCATACATTCATCTTCCTGAACTATGGGCCACTGGCCTCGCAGCCCCCTCCAGTGACCGTCCCTTGCCCACCTTACCTCCCTCACCTATGTGTGTTGTTGGGCATGTCTATGTAAGTAGCAGGGTGTGAGGTTAATATGTAACTCATATCCATGACTTTATATGTTAGGGGTTTGGGAGGAGTGTGACCTAAATCTCCTGCATGGTTTAAACACCCCACCTCTCCACATGAGCCCTTCCTGCCCCCAGCCGCGGTGTGACAGTGATATAGGGCCGGCGGTGCTGGGCATATGGCCGGTCAGTCCATTTAGCAGCAGGGGGAGCGCTGGACCCTGTCGGTCACTGTCTGCCTCGCCCTAAGGCCGGCCAACCGAGATGCTTGCACCAGCCCACGGCTCAGCAGGCACACCCCCTTCTTCCCATCACTCCATCCGCTCACCCCCCGCATTCACTCCAGGCCCACCAGAGCGCTGGCGGCAGTGAGGAATAGAGTGGTCAGACTCAGCTGCGCGGAGGATCAGGTGGGCTGGTATATAACTGCAGCACACCAGGCTGATCCTAGTGTTAGCCTCTGACACCACAATATTCTTTCAGAGTTTCCTGTCTTGAAATCAATTGTTTTCATGTCTGTCTGTTATCATGGTTTCATTTAAAGATAAACCTGCCCCAAACTGGGATTTGGTTGGTGCCTGTATAGTCAAAGTCTCTTCCTGTCTAAGTGGGCGATTCTTAGCCACAATAAGCTGTAATGATGAGCAGCCCTTTTGTTTTATAGTCGTCTGGTTACATGAGCCTAATGATTAGTTCATTCCTTAGTCCTAGTAGGTTTTAACCCAGCACCTAGCGGGCTGAACTGAAATTTGATTGTGTGTGTAGGTGTTAACAAGACTGAATGGATGGAAGGGCATGGCCTACCCAGCATGCCCTGCCAGTGCAGCCCCACTCAGGACCACTCTTGAGTTAATCCTCACTTTCCCATGAGCCTTTGCAGGACACGTTACTGCATCATCCCTTCTCCCTTATGGCAAACTCTGCTTCCATCCTTTATCTTCTCTCTAATTCTGTCTCTCTTTTGCACTCTCACCAACTGACTCCCTCCCTCAAATTGTTTCCAACTCTCTTTTTAATGTCTCTCATTCTTTCTCCTTTTCCCATTTTCTTGTTTTCTCAGTCCCAGAAGAGCCAGCCCCCATGCATATTTTAGCCCCTCTGTGTTGCCCACACCCACCCTGCTTTCTCGGTCTCCCTCTTTCCTTTATGCCTCTCCCTGGTGCCCCATAAATAGTGCAGATGTAAGCTGGTAAATAAGTGATGCTTCGCCCCATCAGCGCAGCTAGACCTACTCCGCTGGATCCTTGTTCCTTTGTTAAACTTCAGAGACTTTTTGTGAGTGTGTGTTGATTTTCTTTCAGTTGTTATTTTGTTTCCCTAGGTGAACCCCCAACCGCCCACCCTTCGGCCCTTGCATAGGCACTGCTGTCACTCTCTGACAGCACGCCTTGTTTTTACACACTGCCGCGTCTGATTGAGCCCTCCAGGGGGCGCCGCATTCCTCCCACACCCTGTATTCCTTACCCGCTGGCATGCTTGTGTGTGTGTGCATGTGGGTGTACGGTATTTCCTTTAGCATTAGTTAATATTTAACTATACTCAGCAGTTTGTGTGTGTGTGTGTGTGTATGTGAGGGAGGGGGCTCTTTGCGCTTGTTTGTTTGTTGATGCTGCCCTGTCTCCCCCCTGACATTATGAAAGTGTTGAATATTTGAGGGCTGTGAGTTCTGAGTACAGTGCTGAGCAGAGTGATGTAAGGGGGCGGTGTTTATCAGCACATACACTCACAAACAAACTCACACGCTTTACGTTTCTTACAGAGGTGGAGGAAATTTTAAACTGCCTTCGTACCATTTAAGTTGTATGTCTGTGAGATGAGGTAGACGGTTTTCTGTTCCATTATTCATTTTTGGTGTAACAATCTATTTGCTGAAACTCCTAAGTGTTAAAATTATCTGCATAACATGTTTTATATGTGTATAATACTCCAAATTGTGCAGTCTGCTGTTGATTAACTTTATATTCCATATACCTGCAATGAAGGAAGCGTTCGAGTTGTATCTAGAGACCAGAATATGATTGGTTCCCTATTTTTTATGTAAAAAATTTGGTTTGAAAACCATCAAAATAGACTAAAAATTTTTGCTTATATAAACCCCCATTAAGACAACCAGTTAAAACAAGTGTAGAGGAACAAAAGATGTTCATAGATCAGATTTACAGTGTGTATGGAGAGTTTGTCTGGTGTGCTATAAATCAGGTTTTGTGTGCTGTAGATGTTGATAAGGGTTTCTATTGTGATGCTCAGTTTTATTAGTTCCTGTCTGTGTGTGTGTGGGTATGTCTGTGTGTGTGTGTCCCAGCTGCCCTCGCGTCTGGAGTGGCAGTGTGTGTTATTAGAATGGGGATCTGGGGGGCTCTCTTCAGAGCCCTAACCCCAACACACACTCACACATGCCTACAGCTCCTCAAATCCAACTCACCTGCTGCTGATTGGCTGACGGGTTGAGGGGTTGTCAGGGGACTACAGTATAGTGTCTCCAGCTAAAGCTATGAGCCCTGTGTTTAGAACGGCCCTCTCATGGTCTGCAGCCATGTGCTGAACTTCTGAGTTCTGCTGGTGTTGTGGACACAGAGTTTTGGCCTTTGGGCCGTGATTTGATCTGCTGAAATAAAAACAGGACATATAGTGGGAACTTTGCCAAGAGTTTATAACAATGAGCATAAAAACACTTACTAATGCATTTAGTTGTGTAAATATGAGCTTTATATTTTGTGCGGGAGTTTGTTGGACCAGCATTTAAAAAATGACTTTTGTTTCTTGCTTGGCTTACCTAATGCCAAATTAGAATTATTGGCGCTAATACAACACAATTGTGAATGCAGTCCATTTAATTTGGGAGACAGAAATGTACTTAATCCAGTTGCGTTTGGGCTACATGAATAATTTTATTGCCTTTAATGTAGCAATGCTGAAACTGGGCAGGTGATTTTGAGTTCCCAGCATGCTTTGCTTGAGAATGTATGGACAGAGTAAATGGTTAAATGAAGTGTTGTTTTATGTGCAAGATGAGAGCACAGGGACACTTTTTAGTGCTTAATGTTCCATGCTTACGCGCAATAGCAGTAAACAGCAAGATTTTCTGTTTGTTTTACATGTGCAGTTTTTTTTTTTGCTTTTTATCTACAGTGTAATTTACAGTGTACAATTTAATGTTAAGAAAAACCAATTCCGCTGTCAGACCGCAGTCTGCAATTGAATTAAGTTCAGACAAAGAACTATTTTTGATTGTATGCAGACAGTAAGATCATGATGTAGGAAATGAAAGCGTGTGAGAAGTGTGTCGTGGAGATTTGGATTTATAGTCACACAGTTTTCAGTGGAAATTCTCCAGGTGGTGGAGCTGAAGTAAACTAGAATCAGAGGGGACATGTTTAAATTGTTTACCTGTTTGCATTTATTTTGTTTCGGTGCCCTCGCTGAGACGGAGATTCAAACAAAGATCCGGCCTAGCAAATTCAAATCAAAAACGCTCACTATGGGGCGGCACTAATCTTCAGAGTAAATCAACACATTCACATTCATTTATTACAACATGGGACACCGGTTTGAGCCGCACACATGTATGCGTGTGTTTATGTTGAGATAAAAATAAAGTAAATGCCTTTTTGCAAATTTTAGCGCACCCACCCACATTCCTGATTGTGTCACGAAATACCCCTGCCTGGAACAATCTATAAAGTGAAGGAGCAGAGGAAGGAGGAAGAGAACTTCAGCAGGATGGCACATAGGGAGATATGGTGTCTGCTCTAAATTAAATAATTTAGGGATTGGCATGAGAGAGAGAGAGTGGGAGCAAGAAAGAGAACAAGTGAAGATGTCTGAGTGTCCACTGGGATCACTTTAAAGCTTTTTCTCATATCCGTCTCTCACAATAGCCTGTTCCTTTAAAGAAATAGTTGACCTAAAAATGAAAACTGACATCATTTACTCGCCCTCATGTCATTCCAAACCTATATGACTTTCTTATGTGAAACATAAGGTCAATTTTTAAACAATATTCTGGCTGCACTTTTCCATATAACAAAAGTAAATGGGGACTGGAGCTACTATAAAAGTGAAAGCATCATAAAACTTGTCCAGATGTTTATATTCAATAGCCAAGAAGTTAAGCTTTTATGATACTGTAATGCTGGTTAGACTCCATTCACAATCATTATATGAACATAAGTGGAGGTTCCTATACAAAATTTCATCTTTTGTGTTCTACTAAAGAAAGAGCTTCTTAGAGTGACATGAGGGTGAGAAAATTATAGTGTAATTTTTATGTTTGTATGAACACTCCTTTCACACGCACAGAAAGAGGAGAAGATAAATGAAATGAAAAATTGTGAAAAATTGCCAAAATGAAATTGTGAAGCAAGCAGACAGAAAGGAGGGTGTGTGTGTATGACACATGCCCCAGTCAGATATGACAGTCGAGCAGGGTTGAGCTGGGGCGCTACAGCTCGGCGCTGCGTGGTGTGTGTTGTTGTCTAGCGCGCGGGTTGCCAGCTCGGGTTCTGACAGTGACGTATGAGTCTTAGCACTGTCGGTGAGATGACTCTCGCTGTTTGGCGCTCTCAACACCCGATGCACGCATGCACACGCACACTGAGCACAGCTGTGATCTGGAGGGTTTGGGAACTGTAGATGCGTCACTCTTCTTCTCCTCGCTCATTAACACAGAATAACAGATGAGAAGACTTAATCTGAAGATGACACTAGAACTAGATTTGATTACAGCTAGCAATATTTGACTGGTGTAACCTCTGAGTATTTCAGTGGTACTGAAAGTTTGTTTAGAATGGAGTTATGATTCAGCCAGCGTCCCTTCAGAGCCCTCTCCAAAGCCATGCCTCCTCCAACACATTCTATGGACATACATGAGAGTATGGTGGAATAGGATGAATTATGGACAGGGTTAGTGCCTCAGGGTCTCTGACCGCCAGGGTCCTCAAACTACAGTAAGACACTCACCGAGACTCAACAGACAGAAACAAGCTACAGATGTAAAACTGACAGACTTGTGTGTGTGCCAGTCACTGTTGGCACAATGTGACAGAAATGATTTCTCCCTAGCATTTTCTTTTAAATCTTTAAACACCTTGGTCAGTGTTGTATCTTTTGTTGTATCTTTTGCAGTGTTACTTACATTTTGTGTAATCCTTTTTTTAATCACAGCTTGTGTGTGTGTTTTGAAATTACAACTTTATTTCTCATGTTTAAAATGTCACTTCTCTCGGTGTAACATTATAGGTAAACCCTTTAATTATATAATATAATTATAATAATATGTCGTAGCAAACACAGTGGTCTGTTAAATTCTTGGGGTCAGGAAGAAAGCATAAAATTGTCACGTAGAGCAAACTTACGAATGCGTTTGGTTGCAAGAAAGCTTTATTACTGTTTGAGGTGGACTTCACGGGAAACAAAATAAAATGCAACATAAGTAGCCCTTAAAAAGACGACTGCCATATCACTCTCTCTGTCTCTCCCTCAGTTTTTCTCTCTCTCAACACACACGTAAGGGTCTCTCTCAACCTGATACTTTCATACAGCAGCTGGAATCTGACGGCACTCTGTATAAATCACACAGGCCTGACAGCACACTCACACTGCTGTTCTCTTTACTTCTCTCTCTCTGCCCACCAGGCTCACGTATCGTTGTGACAACAAAGTGTTGACATTGACTAGCTGTAGATAACACGCTCGCCCCCTCTCTCATTCGCCGTGTACGCTGCATCGCTCACCGCATAATGCATGTTCTCTCTTTTAGTTTAGGGCTGCTTTAAAGTCAAAACGTCATCCCTGAGGGAAAGCAGGGTGGGTTTTAGTGAGGCTATGACATGGAAAGAGAGTGTGTATTTGAGCGCATCTCTGAATGGCAGAACACAGCTAGCGTAGCGTAGCCTAGTGTTACCTAGTGCAGCGCTATCGCCCGTGACACGGCTCTTCTGAGGTCACAGAGCTCATCTCGCATTCAAACCTCCACACTCCACAGATCTCACAACCACACAACTGTGGGCATGTCCGTCTGCGTGTGTGCATGCATGCGTGTGTTGTTTTTTATATGTAGTCTGCCATTTTGTGTACAAGTGTGTGTGTACTGTTGTTTCATGCCTGCAGAATGTGTAAAATTTTGTATTAGAGGCCTACAGCACACGACTTTTCCATGGTTGCATGGTCGCATTTAATGCAATATAAGCAACATTATATAATTCTTCAAATCAACTTAAAAAAGGTTCACAACTCATGTTTAAAATGACGTGACTACTTTTTAAATGAACAATTGAGTTTTTGAAAGAGAAATGAAAGGTGACAGGAATTATTTGAAAAACTGTAGCTTGACAAGCAGTTACAGGGGAGGGTTTGAGATATTAAAGGGTTTTAGTGACGAGCTGAAAAGAGCATTTCTATGAAAAAGGGTTAGTTTAATTTTTTACTTAGTAAAGTGCTGATGAATCATTCACAGTACGACCAGCAACATAACAGTACCAAAAACGTATAAAAAGTAAAAGTTCTGATTACAGAACTTTTAACACTTTTCAAAGGCAATTCCATAATGCATTGTGTTTTATCAACTACTTCATGTACTGATGGAAATTGTGTTTGTCATGGTAAGTAAGTGTAAAGGTCAGTCTGTATGTTAGATGTCAACAGACTGTGTAATCTAACAGAAATGTTAGATTAGAGACCGTGTCAGTGTATGTTAACTGCTCATTAGAAATGTGTTTCTCAAGATTACATCATTGAGCTGTGTGATATGTACATCACTGTATAATATATCACCTGAATATTTAGTATTTATTTGGCAACCTGGTGTTTGACAGGGACACACTAGCGTCAGATATACAGTATGTATGAGTGTGAACAGAGCATGCAGGACAGTGTACAGCTGTGTGTGCGTGCGTGCATGCACGCGTGTGTGTGTGTGATGAATGAGAATGGTCACTCTTGGGGTATGGAGGTGAAACAGGAGGTCAGAGGAGGTCAGTGAGAGTCACTCCCTTTGTTTTATGTCAGAGAGAGCAAGACAATACACCTTGTCCGTATCACCTGTACTCTTCATTTCACTGATGCTCAAGGCACAGACCCTTTTTTCCAATTTTTAAGTAAAATTAAGTCTGAATTGCAGTATCTGAAAGTGTGCCAAATGCAAAATCTTGCTTTAGGATTGTGTGTTGTCTTTGTGTCTGGTGTTTTAGGACTCTTGCATGGAATGGGATTTGGGTCTTGTCAAGATCCAGGTTTAAACTCACTTCACCCATATGAGCACCATGGCTTAATGAACACTAATCACTAGGCCATGGCACAGTGTCATTTGTGTATATTGGTTTACATTTACCTGTTTACGAACATACTTAGGGGTGTAGCACACTAGAACAGGACATAGCTGCAGAGAAGATGCTAAATTCAGGCACTGTGTGGTCGGAGTGTGGTGTGAGTAGGTGGGGAGAGGGAATCCAGGGGCAGGGCAGGGGCGTTTATTTGTAGCACACTCCCAAGTGAGTTTCCTGTCTCTGGGAGGTGAGAGCTAGGAGCATATGAAGCTTTAAGACAGCCCATCTGCTGGTCTCCGGCCATTGGAAGACTGTCAAGCAGATCTAAAAATAAGCCACTCTAAAGTGCACCAGGCGGCAAAGGTGATTTTTCATTTTGTGTTAAAAACGGAGCAGAGAGGGACATACTCGCATCCTAAGAGCAAGCCTGCACTCGCTGTTCTCCCTCCCCCTCTCTCTCTCTCTCTCTCTTGCTCTCACACTTTATCACTCTTTCTGTGTATTTCTCATTCATGGTCCCTCTCCCTGTTTCTTTTAATTCAACTCAATGTGCTTTATTAGCATGAAAAATGCTTTCATATCACCAAAGCAGTAGTGTAGAAAACAGAGAAACAAATTGCACTGGGCACAAACTGAACAGTTTCATTTTTTATGATGCCATACAACATAAAAATAATACAGTTAACAATATAATTGGGTGGGTGGTCTGTCTGTTGGTCTGTCTGTCTGTCTGTCTCAGGTTATGGCCACCTGTTACAAATCAAATTAGTTTCTTCACCACATGTAGTTTTAAATTGGAGCCTGTTTATTGAAATGAGAATGTATATTGTTTATTTTGTGGTAGTGTTTGTTTCTGATCCTTTAATATGTGAGGAAGCACAGCTCTGTCTCAGTCAGCTGCTCTCTCTCTAAACCTGCTCCTCTTCACTTTCTCATGTTATTCATCAGCTGTAGCGTTTCCTCTTTCTGTCTGTGTTACGCCATGCAGACAGCGGACAGACTCAGCAGAGAGCGCTTTATGAAGCCAGCCGAATACAGCACACACAGTCTGTTCTTTTGCATGTGTGCGCACAAGTGAGTGAGTTTTAGATAGATACAGTAGTAAAGTGTGGTTTTCTGTGAAGCCTTTCATGAAGCCTTTCATGTAGCATGTGTGCCTTTGATTTCCTGGGTTTCAATGGGGAATGGACAATGCACTGAACTGAGGTCAGTTTATAAACGTCAGTAATTCCAAAGAATCCTGTTATGAAAAACAGTTTACTGACAGAATGCCCACCCTCTCACACAAATTTTCTCTCTCTCTGCGCTCTCTCTCTGCGCTCTCTCTCTGCGCTCTCTCTCTCTGCGCTCTCTCTCTGTGCTCTCTCTCTCTCTCTCTCTCTCTCTCTCTCTCTCTGCGCTCTACCAGAATGAGCCAACACATTAGAGTTTCACTGACACTGCACTGTCCCCAGGGGGCACCAGGGAGCTGGGAGCCAGGGGCCCTGCAGCGCACACGTCTTGATTGAAATTGACATGACAAACGCTTGGTCCGGCAGTATGTGCATGTTCTGTGTGTGAAAAGAGGCTGTGTAGGGAAACCTAGATTTGATTTTCTTTATCTTTATCTCCCCACTGCTGCCCCTGTCTTACCCCCCACACCCCCTCCCTCGGTGAGCGAAGCAGTCTCGCAGTCACTGCATCAGTGATGTGACTGGACCATATTTCCCAGGAGTGCCCAGCTCTGCAGGATTTAGCTTCTCTTTTATAACCAGTTTAGGAAAACAATGACAGCATAGATATTGACTGAGCTCGCAGGGGCTGTTCTGCCCACTGCACTGCCTCCCCTCAACCCATCACCCAGCCAAGGGGGGAAAAGGAAAAGAGGCTGTTTCGTGTACTACACTCCCTCCCCCCATTGCAGCAGTGGAGGGTCCACTTGGAGTTGTTGTTTTCAGGTGTGCTGCAAGGCTGTGCATTTCTGAGTGACGCCACAGTGGCAAGAACACCACAAATGCGAGTACGCCGAGCTCATAAAACTGCACCAGAAAATCAAGAGGAAGTTGTCACATTTTTAAATGTCACCATTTTAAATAAGCGCATTGTCCTGTGAGCAAATATCCATGGACGTTTGTGAGCACGTCAAGGACTAGGATGAGAGTATAGCAGTGTGCAGTCGATACCAGCACATTATGGCTGTCATCAGTTGCATCTATAAGCGCATGTTTTGATGCCTTATCCTGCAGCAGTGGTTTGAGTTACAGTTCTTTCAAGATTGTTTAAGCAATGTCTGTGTTCCCCACCTCTCTCTCTCTGTCTCTCTCTCTCTGCCTAACTTCCCCCCTTTAAGAATATATCAATTACAGCTGCATTGCACTGATGTCATATTGTGAGTCATTATCACATTCAGAGATGCACACCATCCCAGCGATTGATCGCATGTGGCTTAATCAATACCGCTGCCCCCGACCACACGCTTGGATGAAGAGAACAAACTGTGACCAGCCCAAAAATGTGTTTGTTCCAACACACTGATTAACTAATTTAAACACGTGTTGCTGGTTTGATCGCTCACACATCAGCTGCCATCTTTCAGGAGAGATACAAACGTGATGGAAATAGGTGTGTGTGTGTGTCGGGCAGATAAAATACGACAATGTGTTGCATTTATGTGTGTGTGATTAGACAGAGAAGATGTATGATACCACAGTGGGTCATAGATGCCAGAGATCATGAAATAAGCCAAGCTCTGGATGTTGATTGTGGCCAGTGGCCATGCACGTTGAAGTGTGTGTGTTTTGTGTGAGCTTTATACATTGGCATTTCTGTGCAGAACTTGGGGGAGTCTGGGTCTTTTGTTTCAGTAAAGTGAATGGTGTGTGTGTGTATAAGAGAGGGTGTGTAGAAGTCTGTTTGTTAGGTTGGGCTAGACTGTGCAGTTTCCATCAGGCCACTGCAGTGCTGGTGTAACCCAGGACCCCGGGGAACAGCTCTGCCTCTCTGTCCCTCCACCTCCAAATCAATACAGCTCCACACAGCCCTGATGACCTGAGGGAGACACACACTCCGGGTTTGCACCATAACTGTTACTATATAGTGTATCTCTTTGGCTGGCTGGGGATACTGTATTGACCAATCAGAATTCAGGAACAGAACAATCCATTTCATAATATAAACGCTTTATTCCTCATTTAAGATGCCAAATACAAGTCGAAGGCTTCGTCAGTGCCATTACGAGATGTAAACGTCATGAGATTATTTGAACTATTATTAGTGCTGTTATTGTTGTTATGATCAGAAATGAAATAAAAAATGAAAAGACGGGCAGCCCAGATGTTAACTGGTTCATGTTGAGCTGGTTTATCAGATATTATGTCGGTGGCTGAGCTGAGTTTGGCCCTACAGCAGGTGAAGATTGAGTTTTAAGGGGGATCAGATTTGTGGAGAATAACTGATAATTGATTGAGCAGTGGCGTATTCTCGGGGACTCGGCTAAGGCAGGTTTGGGTAAATTGGGTTGTTAAATGCTCTTGACGTGCATGCGGGCAGGTATGCTGTATTGAGTCATTGCTCATTGTCTTCCGGAGTCCCAGGATTAAGTTTTATGTGTGATTGTAACTATGCTGTTGCATTTTCCCTTTGGCTTTGTGCTAATTCCAATATGTTAAACAGGTGCTCAGTGATGAGGACAAATGATTTGCAATATGTTTGTTTTTTGTCTTATACTCACCTCTGTTTTCATCTTGTTTGCCTCTATGGCAAAGCTCAAGCCTGAGATATAGACAAGGCTGGCCTCTGCTGGAGGGGGTTGGTAGTGCGGGTGGCCTAATGCGAAAAGAGGAGTGGATTGCTTTCATAATGGGGTCAGTGGCTCCCAGAGAGATGCGTCTCCTCACTTGAGAGCCCTCCTCGTGTGCATCTCCTCTCTGTTCCATGAAGAAGGGGTAGGAAAGAAGAGACAGGCTAGGATTGGCAGAGACAGAAAAAGAGACACTTCCTTTTCGTCTGTCATTGGTTACTCAGCCTGGGGTTTTAAGACCCAATGATTTGGCCTTCCTCACATAGAACTGCTCAGCCCCTTTTGCCATTAATCATTAACAAAATATGTGCAACATCAGAGCCAGAAAAATAAGTATTTATCAACAAAAAAACAAGTTTAATCCTTTAGATTTGGCTGCCCCATTCTGTTTTTCCTCTTTTATACTGGAGTATAAAAACAGCATATCTCTCTCAGAGAGATTAATCTTGGAAAAGAGCTTTTAGATGGATAGGGAGATGATTGCCGGATCATCTCTGGGAACTGAGTTTATGGTCCAGGGAAAAGCATGTGGAAAAACAGCCGAGAGACCACGACAACACAATAATCATTTAGCTTGTGCATATCTGCTCTGGTTTAACCCTTGCAACAGCCGCCGTTCTGCAGAAAGCCATCTGATTGATTGGTGTGCATGATTATGGTTTTAGGTCACTCTGTCTGCCCCTTTCCACTGTAATAATTCATACTTCCTTTGTGTGTTTCCATACATATACACACAGTATGCATTGCTGTGTATACATTTTGAATTTGCCACAGAAGAACTTTTTCAGTTACCATATATCTTTATCAAAACAGAGGGATTTGATGTGTTATTATAAATGTATGTTTTGTGCTCGAGTCTCTAGAATGAAAGCCTCATAAGACATTGTGATGATGTAACATATTCATAAATATGTATTGAAAAGAAATTCAGGACTCCAGAATAAACAAATCATTGTTTCAGATTGCATTGGCACTGGAAAGCTCTTAATCAAATAATAAAAGATGAATTTGACTTTCCTGTTTTCTGCCTAGTAAAGCATGTCTGCGTGTGTTTGCGCGTGTGTGTGTGTGTGGTTGGACAGCTGCATGGGATTTTAAGTGCACATGTGCCCAATATTTAATGGGGGGTGTGGAGAAGCAAGAAAAGAGGAAGAAAGGAGGTGTTCACTTATAGCTCACTCACTGCAGAGCTTGAGCTCCTCTGTCAAAAGTGGAGCTGCTAGCCTTGAGATGGACAGACAGGCCTGATGGGTAAATGGAAGGAGAGAGATGGATAGAGGGAGAGAGCGAAGGAGATGGGTGGAGGTGTGGGCACGTAGCTTATTATTTCTCTCCTCATGTGTTCTCTTCTGTTCCCCTGCAGAACCACACACTGAGCCAGCACGCACAGTGAGACAGGGCCCCGCAGGACTCCCGGTTCAGCCTAGAACCCCGACCCAGGCCTGGTGGGGGAGGAACATTTCAACATCACAGCCAATCAAAGTGTCATTTGCTACTCACATGTAAAACTCTAACGATTCCGCCACCAGGAGCAGCTATTACGAACGGTGGGGAATGAATATTAATGGGAAATGCTATTAAAAAGAAAAGGAGATGGAGAGGAAAAGGTATTCTATGTGCAGTATTTTTTACCATTCCCTCTTTCTGGTTGCGTGTTCCTTTTTTTTCCCGTTTTCTTTATTGTTTCTCTTTATTTTTGGGGACAAAAGAAAAAATGGAAGGAGAAACACCCTCTGACTGGTTTTAATCTCTAGAAACACATATCTTGTCCTCTGTTGCTTCATGTATCAAACTTCATATGTGCCAGTTTTGTTCTTTTAAAAGCATATATTCTCAACTGTTTTTTTTTTATTTGTACCGTTTATTTCTCGCAGTAAATTGGTACTTGTGCTGTGCTGTGTTTGCCTGCCGGTCGTAATATTTTTCCTTACTATTATTATTATTATTATTTTATTATTATTATTATTATTATTATTGTTATATATTTTCTTTTTTCTAATTACAGTAAAAAGACAAAAAAACATATAAAGAAGAAAATGTAAAAAAAATTGGTTTTGATTGGATTTTCCAGTACATGGGCCTTATGGATGTTGTAAAAATGAATATCATTGATTTCAGTGCAACTGGATGATGTCTGCTTTTTAAATGTGAATTAACCAGATTGCAATAAACTAGTACAGTTGAAGATGAATAAATAAATCATGAATAAAGGGAATCGGTGAATAAAGTGAGTGTTCTTTCAAAGCTCAGATAAAGAGAAGTGTTTGAACTTCTTACTTTGTCCACTGATGCTGTGTGAACTCTTCTTTCCATGTAACAATAAATATATCGGTGGACTAATGCTACATGTCCCTTAATAAAAAACACCTTAATATGACAATGATGAAAACTTAATGACAATGGGTGTGAACATATGCTTAACGGAAAGCTTATTTGTCTGTTTTTGCATTAAGATAACCCTATATGATACAAATAAATAACATAAATCACCAAATGCAGTTTAAAGGCATTAAATATTTGCAAACACAATGTAGATATTGTTACAAATGTTAATGTAGAAACAATTTGCAGAAGTAATTAAAGTCTGCTGTTTACGCAGAATGATTAAATGGGACCTGCAGGGGAGGAGCAGGAAGTGAAACCCATATTTCATCACTTGTCACTGTTTTACACAAATTGATTCATGCTGTTTTCACGGTGTTGAAATGAATGTCAGCCGCAGGACCAGAATCAAAGACTTGAGTTGCTTGTACAATGTCATTTACAAGATCACAAAGAACTATTACCTTTACAACACCATTACAAAATCATCAGCAACAGCTGACAGTGTCATTTACAGGTTTACATGAGACTGCAGTATATTATCTGTGATGTGATGACGTCAGCTGCAGTGACATGCTGTGCTCAGATTCATGAGGCAGCTGGACTCAGATCAGTGGGGTCTGATCACTGCAAAACGCTGCCATGTATGTTTCATCACAAACTATATTTAGCAGGTTTATCTTGTATTATAAAGGCACACACTGGTTCAATGCTGCAAAACGATGCGATTATTGCAAATTTCCCAGAATATTTAGAGCTGTCCTTCACACAACCAAATAAAGCCCAGCTCTAGACATGAGTGTCATACTTTGATATGATTTAATGCAGCTGACTTGTAAGGGCAGAAACATTTATTGAAAGTGCTGCTTCATGTACACTGTAAAAAAACTTTGCTGCCTTAAATTTTTAATCCATTTGGTTCATTTCAACTCACTCTTTGTGATCTTGCCTTGTGTGGAGTTGAGGTGACATAAGAAATAGTGCTTAACCTATTTCTATAAGTTATACCAGTCAGGATTTTAAATATTTAGTTAAAATTACTTGTATAGCCAAGTTGATTAAACTCAAACATTTAAGGCAGCAAAGTGTACCGCTTTCACACAGTACCAGCGCAGTTTCTGCTTGAATTGCATCCATGTGTTGAAGCAGCTGGTCCGGCCCCGGACAACGCATGGATACTCTGCGGGCCCCCGGGGGCCTCTGACCCGGTCCTCTTGGGAAACGGAGCTCAGTGTAATTCCCAGAAAATTCCTAGAAAACTAGCGTGATTCCAGGTACACATCCGTTCAAAAGTGATGGGAGTCAATACAGATTTTCGTCTGAAACATACAACGAATTAGAAACAAGTTTGACACAATCAATTAACCAATCTATCCATCAACATGCTGTTTATATATATATATATGATTGTATTATAAAGTACTATAACAGAACACACTGATTCATTAACACATAAACAGAAGCAGAAGATAACATTATGATTTTATTTTATTTTATTTGTCTCTTATCATCAGGCAGTATCAGCGTCCCAATTCTCCAGACAGACGCGCTGGAGATGTAAGGGACCGTCAATAAATTACCCGACACATTCCCAATATCTTCAATCTTAGGGGGCAGTCTGAGAAGTTTGTGTGGATATAAGCCTTCGAGCTGTAATATTTTATCATTTGTAATCATCATTTGACTCATTTCATAATAATAGTTCGTGATTGTTTTGACTTTGTTTCCTGTCAAAGTGCAAAAATACGTGTTTTACCACCAACCCTAAAAACAGCAGCCTGGACGAGCGCAGGAAAGTTTTCTCCAAACATTCACTTTGTTCCGTCCCCACGGCGCTTCACACACCGGGTTCGGGTGTGCTGTGGGGACATTCGTCTGTTATTTGGCCCGTGAGATGAAACGAGGTGACGGTCATAAGAATACAGTGATGCTGATGGAGCGGTACTGATCTGTGAACAGACACCTTGTGTTTCCTGTACATCAGTCACTAAATGCACGACACAGCGCCATTAGTCGCAGGCAGCGGTCCATGGCAGAGGAGGATCCGAACGGGAATGAGCACGGGCCGGCTGCGCGCAGCGCTGCGCCCCGCTGGGGACCGCAGCATGCCGGAGCTCGACAGCTCGCCCAGCTTTACTCTCCGGGTAAGACGAGCAGATGCGTCGAACAGATCTGAGAACAGTGTCTGTGAATCCGTCCAGTAACTGTTCAGTGGTGCTGCGGCATCAGTGGACCAGAGGAAGGCCAAGAAAACTCACGATTAAAGTAGCCCAGTGCATAACGATCAGTTTGAGCTCAAAAACATATTATTATTATTATTATTATTATTATTATTAGTCCATGTGGAAGTATTTAACACATTTATGACGGTGCATTCATAACTGTAGTAATGTACAAATATATAACAAGAGCAATAACAGTGACAAAATGTTGAGCACATGAGGATCTTATATATACATATATATACATACATACACATATATATATATATATATATATATACAGCAGTGACATATTTAGGGACACAGACTGTTATGTCTCATATTTGGTGCATATGAATTATAGCCACCACATGCAGGGCTGTGGTGTAGGGGTACGTGTGTTTAGCACATAGTTCATGGCCTGAACTTCTGAGACTGTTTTGTATTACCTGTTTAACTGCTCAGTGACAGTGATTTTCATTGTGCCCTGTGTCCAGAAATGCAAAATCACATTAACATCTTAATGCTTGTTTCGTATTTGACTAGTTCACTTTTGGTTTAATGGTTTTATTTGCTCTGTCTCTGCATGTCATGAGTCCCTAAACCCCAACTCTACCATTCCCACCCACCTCCAAATGTACTCTAGATTTAGCAGAAAAAGAGCTTAGACCGTCTCCCTCCGCTGTCCCTCGGTCCCAGAACCTCGCCTTGTTGTGTCAGGGGATGTTTGTGGTTTGCAGCTGCAATTAAAAATACATTGATTTAACTCAAAATGCCATTAGAAATGGTAATGACCGTTCTATTTTCTTTGGCAATGCACCCAGTACGTTAAGCTTAAGGTACCGCCAACGCGTCCAGCGTGTAAACAATGCGACTGAAAGAAAATTGCAAGGTTAATAAGTTAATGTTTTGATGCGTCTCTCAGTGAATTGAGATGGGAGGTGGGGGGTGTTGGATAGAAGTGTGGATGGGTTTTTGGATGAGCTCAGCAGAGTTTTGTATCCATTAGCTGTGAGGTGGGAGTCAGAGAAGCTTATCTGTGGGATTCTCAAGGAAAGTATGCTGGGATTGGCTCTCATGCTGCATACATTTGGAATTACCACCCTTTACAATTGTAATGAACAGAACTACTTATGTTGGCAATAATGAGACTGTGATTGCTCATACTCTATTTATTGCACACAACCAGAGCCAAAGGTCTTTATTACTGTGAACTTCACATGATGTCACTGTAGAAGGGTACCATGTGCTTTTACAGGAACCATCCCTCTACTGGAACCTGCTGCGCCCAATGTTAATGCCTTCCAATTCACCAGGTTGCCAGTTCTTGACTTTTTAAGTCTTTTAAAACTTTTTTTAACTTTTCTCTGCATAAATGCAGGGCATGTAGTTTTGGAATCCAATTGTTTAGTTACTCAGGAGGCTCT
Organism: Chromobotia macracanthus; assembly: GCA_036877525.1. Taxonomy (NCBI): domain Eukaryota; kingdom Metazoa; phylum Chordata; class Actinopteri; order Cypriniformes; family Botiidae; genus Chromobotia; species Chromobotia macracanthus. The sequence continues at coordinate 1,983,161 of JAZGTH010000067.1, read as the reverse complement.
TGATGTCTTCTGGTGCAATTCAGTCCAGTTGATGTGCAGTCCATATGGAAAGGAAGTGAGGACCAGAGGCTTTAGCTGCAGAATATAATGTCAGGGATGCAAAAAACAGAGGCTCTGGAGGCATGCGCGGGTGGCGTGTGACTGCGCGTGTGCCTGCGTGTGTCTAATATGGTGTTTGGAAGTGTGGAGGCTTACCGGTGAACAGGGATTGATGAGGCTTCAGGCTGCTCAATGAAGCCTCTGGCTCATTACCGTAACCCCAGGACAGTGAAACAGCTGGACGCCTCTCCCCGCCATATGTCTGTGTGTCATGCACCACTGACTGCTCTTTGTGCTTCTTATCCCACTTTACAGATTCGCTGCAAAGTAAACAGGATTTACAGGCTACTTTCTGTTTCCCCTGTTACCCCTGCCAGCCGCCGTGCTCTGGTTATCGGTGCGTTTGGTGTGTGTGTGTGTGTTTTGGAGAGAGAAAGAGATCGATATACTATTACATTTCAAGATCTAGTTTCCTATGCTCGATCAGTTTGGTCTGGTCTTTATTTGTGGCAGATTAATGTCTCCACTGCAGAAAAGTTTGTGCTGTAGAGGAAAAGGAAATGCTACTGGGTGACGGGACCCTGACCTGTAATTGTGAGCGTGCTTTTAGCTTATCACCTGTCTTACACCTCTGTGTTTATTTATGAAGGTAATCTTGCAGGTAAGCAAATAGTATGCAAAGCAGGCTAGCTACATTGTTCTTTTACTCTGTCTGAATCTGTTTTTGAATTAACATTAATCAGAGAGATGTGCTACTGGTTTACACACATCTTAGTTGATATTATATATATATAAAATTAATTTTCATAGTCTAATGTCCTTCCTTCATTTCTATAGTCAGGAGAAAACTAGATTCTTTCACCTGAAAGCTTTAAAGCCAGAAGGTCATCTGGTGACCCTGCTGATGGAAATTCACACTACGTGTCAGCAGGTTCAGGTCATGTCCTCTGTTAACCCCTGTGATATTATGTTCCCTCCCCAATACTCTCTGTTGTTAATGTAATCTCTAATCACATGCCATTGCTGTTTGTTTTATCTGCCTATTTGACCAAATCCCTGCATATAAGGGGCTTATTCAGCTGCTCTTTAAAGCGTGTGGATACTTAAGTTGCGCTTAAAATGTAACTGCAACAGAAAGCAATGTGTGTCTTTTATAAAAATGATATCATGACATAAGCACAGCTTTTTGAAGCAGAGCATTAAACGTACATATTTGTTTTTATTGTACAAACATGTTTGCCAGTTTGTTGTTAAATAAATGGTTTATAGTTAATTTGATCTAACTACATCTGTGGTTAATGTGCATGAAAACTGTGTGAACTTGTTTGACCTACATCCACAAACTATGTCAGATGATTAAAAGTAATTGCAAATCCAGCTAAAAAAGTTTTGTTCTATGGAAAGATGTAGTCTAATTATTTCAGAGTGCCTTTTGGTTTAATATTTTGTTGTTTTTTTTAAAAGACGTGACATGTTCTTTTTAGGGCCTCTGTGCTGTAGCTGGTACATTCTGAACCTCTGATATCTGGAGTCTTTAACTCTTGAAGCATTTGTTGGAAGTTGTTTTGTAACAGCTGATCTAAAGTATATGAGCACTGTACTTCAGACCCGTTATTTGTGTTAACAGTGACCTTACCGCAGAGGTGATGCCATCTAGAAACAGAGGTTACAGAAGGATCTGAAGCCACAGGGAAGATGCTGATCTTTCAGCCTGCTCCCTCATAGACAAATTCTCCGCTCTGTGGCACATGGTCAGGGGAGTGTGTTACAGCACAGAGAGGAAACAAGACGGAGCAAAACTCTGCCTGCAGTCTTACACTTCCACACAAACAAAACATTCCTGTGATCTACAGCTTCATTATTTCTCCACGACATTCTGAAGAACACTCACGTTTTTATAAGAACTTTGTATTACAGAACTAGATTGTAAGCTATTCTTATTGTTCAGAAAGCACTGTGAAAATACTCTGATAGATCAAACAATAAAAAAATATGAATGCCTTAACATCAAATTTACAACTTGGCACTCTTTTCAGAATGGGAATGTTCTCTTGAAAAATCCATTAAACGTTTCAGTTTCAGTCTTGTGTGTGTGGTTGAGTGTGCATTCGATTTGCCAACTGATCTGAAAAACACTTAAGAAACAACATTAAATTATTGTTCTGAGTTCACAACTTAAGTCCATAAGTTTGAAATGTTTGTAATGTCTGATAATCGATAAAATGCCAGAGAGGCTAACAGTTTGTACAGAAAGTAACACAGAGCAAGAATTGTGTGTACAGTAATGCAATTACAGTGGAAGTCTGTGGAAGAAAGCAGTCGTTCAAATTTACATTTAGGCATTTAGCAGATACTTTATCCAAAGCAACTTCCAAGGTGAGGAAGACAATAAAGACACATCATAACCTGAGAAGTGCTGTACAAAGTTACAGAGTTACAAGGTAACAAAGTTTCAACAACTGTAACACAGCCTGTAGTCACAGGTTACATGTAAACCCTTTGACATTCTTACAGTACCAGTGAAATGCAGATGAATTACATCAGTAATATATAACAGTATATATAACTTAATAACTTAAGTTAAAGAGGAACAAACTAGTTCATTTAAAAATATTTGCTGCAGTTAGAAAGTGACTTTTACTGGAGAAGTGTAGTGGAGCATCGAGCAGTTTTATATATATATATATATATATATGTAATCCTGTACAAAAATGTAAAAAATATTAATGTGCTTATTTTCTTTTCACCAGCAAAATTATATAAATATATTCTGAATATTCAGTTTGTGGTCCAGTCATGGTATGAAGACATTTCCAGTCTCCTTTAGGCCTCCTCCCTCCCTCTTTCTCCAAACAAAAGCTGTCACTTTTTTGTGAATGACGCTGTTCTCTCTGTAATAAACTGCAGAGTCTGGCTAATGGTGTGTGCAGTCTGATGACCGCAGTTTTCTTTTAAAGCTGCTGGAAGCTGCTTTCAGTCATTTAGAGGCTGAACACAGCTCGATGCTCCACTACACTTCTCCAGTCAAAGTCTCTTCCAGAGTCACTTTCTAACCGCAGCAAATGTTTTTGAACGAACTAGTTTGTTCCTCTTTAACTTGACTCACATTGGTCCAATCAAGTCTTCAGCCATGTAATCTTATTAGCCACGAGCCACTGTCAGACCAGCACTGCCCCCTTGGAGTGTGAGCGCTCCTTACTCTTGATTACTGACCCCTGGGTCAATACGTCACAGGTTCGATGTTCTGAGGAGCTGGCTTGCAGCCGTACAGCTGATCTGGTTAGGTGACCAGGGTCGTGAGGAATCAGAGTGCCATGTAATCTGTTCAGTCAACTGGCATATTTTACAAATTGTAAATACAGTGTTTTATGACTGACAGTGTTTTTATGGTGAGACGGTCAGAATGTTAAAGGCATGTACTAAAAAGTGTCTCTTTGCATGCCCTACACACACATTCAGAAGCATGCCAGGGTGCCCAAATACATTTGCACTGGAACCACACACAGTCAGTTATCAATATTTGATGGAGTTCTCCATCAGTTTTTTCTGTGTAAATTCAGGTGGCTTTGTGGCAGTAAGGGACAGAGACAGTGGGTGAGCTGAATAATTACTATTATCTAAATTCCATTTCCGAACGCGGCCCTTCTCTGCGCCGTCCTCAATCAACATCGCATTTAGTGTGGAGTTCTCAGTGAAGTGACTCCGCTGTGAATTTTCAATATTTAAAATTCACTCTCTGCATTTTAATCTCTCTCTTATTAATAAATTTCAGTCTAAAGATCATAAACCGTTCCAGAGGTCAACGGTCTAGATTGTAACTGTAAAGGTTTGAGGAACCTGATTCATCAGTTCACAGGACGACATGTTCCATTCAGCTTGTTTGTCCTGACTGATTGTGTACAACCTCTTATTTTGACCTGTTTTCCTGTCTATCTGTGGCCCTCATCAAGGTCATGCTAATTGTGCACATCAGTGTATCCTCTAAAAATATATATATATATAGAGAGAGAGAGAGAGAGACGGGGGGATAATATATTGTTTATATATTGTATATATGTTGTTATTATACAACAAAAGCCTTTGTATCGGGAGTCTGCCTGTGAGGTTGTAAATTGCTGTCTGCAGAGATTTCTCGATAGGTTTCAGAATGGAGCAGTTCAGGGTGGTCAACAATGTGTGTCTTCTGTAACAAAAACGACGTGTGTCAGTCCTCACATACTTAGTTGTTTTTGAAAATAACTCACAGCCCTATGTGGCAAAAAATATTTGTGTGTGTATGTCTACGCTGGCTCCATGTGTTACTGTGTGTGTGTCCCAGGTTGAGATGTCCACTGAGAACAGATGAAAGAAACAAGGCCTGTGACTGATCCATTTGTCCCGATCAGGGGAATTCTACCTCCCTCTCTCCCTCTCTTTCTCTTCCTCTCTCCATGTATGACCCACTTTTCCTGTCTCCCCTCTGAAGCGTCCCCTCTGAAGACAGCCCTGTGGAGATCTGGCAAGAGGACGGTGTGTGTGTCTGCGCCATTATGTGTCCTGCTAAATATAATTTTATGTGCTAATGTGAGATTTATTTTCCTGGCCTGCATTTGATATTCCTAAATCAATACTGTTTCCTTTGGCACCCATGCAGATGCCCTTGGTATTGTTGGGGGGTGAAATGGGTGAGAGAAAGACGCAGTTGTGGCATGTTGGCAGGACTTTGTAGCGTGGCCAGCTCTCTGAAAGGCAGCTATTCTGAGTCTGTGAGTTGCTTTTTGTCTGCGTCTCTGAAGGAGGCCGTGGTTGCAGTGAGAATAGAGGGGCCCGTGCACCACCACAACCCCATCAGGAGAGCCCAGTGAAGAAAAGAGCCTTTTGTTCAGCTCAGATAGAGACAGAAAAACACCCGTTTCACTGCAGCACACACCATGCGCCGTTCACACTCGCTGACTTCTGCTAGTGTGACAGGTGATAAACCGTCACCATGCCTCTCGCACCCGCCCCTCTTCATCCACTCTCAGCACGTCTCAGCATGCTAGCTAAATGGCCAGATCAGCTTGTTAGAGCCGTCTAAATTTTCCTGTCCTCGTTTATTAATCTGCATTTTGGTTGTAAAGAACAATACAGGCGGTACAGGAAATATTCACAGTAAGATTTTTGGTATGGATGTGCAGAACTACTTATTTTCTGTCTAGTTAAGAGTTAGGCTGGTTAGATTGGATGTGTATCTTAGGGATGTTCTTGTCTGTCAGAACGTGTGTGGTTGTAGTGGCTTGAATATGGATAAATTTAATGAAGAAAAGAGGGTTTAACTTATGACACACTCACAGAAAACTGTTAGCATGCCAATTAAAGCACTGCTGCTAAAAATATCAACCTGCGCACAAAAAAACAAAATAACCTGGCTGACTTCACTCCTGGACTAGCTGACTATCGTGACCCGTTCCTAGTTTTGGGCCTCCAGCGGTTTTTCTCATGTAACTGTGCATATGTGTATCTGCAGAAGATGTGCGAAACTTAAGATTGTACAGTGGCGTTTTACAGCCCTTTGCAAACTTTTTAAAAGAGAGAGAGAGAGAGAGAGAGGGAGAGCGCAAGAACGCCGTTAGATTTCACAAACATTGTTTGGCACTCCAGCTGCCCCTCTGCGTCGAATCAGGCGGCGTTGATTAATTTCAGCCTATTAGCACCCCCCATCCTCCCCCTGCCCCTCCCAGGTTAATTCCCCATGCCAGTGAGCAGGAAAGAGGGTTGTGGGTGTGAGCGATGGTGCAGGGGGTTGCAGGGCAGCACGTTGTTGTCAGGACTGTATTAATGAGCGTGCCACTCAGGTCCCGCGGACAGAGGGACGGCGGCTCTGTCGAGGCCTGGCCCAGTTTCTGCCCTCACCGGGGAGCAAGAGGGTCCAAAGACTGACGCAGATCACCTGACAGCAGCCCCACTGCTGTGAGAGTGTGTATGTACGTGTGTGAGAGAGAAAGAGACGGGATAGAAAAGAGAGGGTGTTTTTTCTTTCAGGTTTCTGTCTCTGAATAATTTGGGGAATTTCACAGAGATGGTGTCATGTGAAGTGCTAAACAGCAGTAGATATTTTCCCACTTTTCTCTTCCGTGTGTTCCAAATGCTAATGGAAGATGTGTAATATTTTTCCTCTGGACTGTAGTGACAGTGCTTGCATGTTAACCTCATTCAAATTTTAACACCGCATCCCAGGTTGCTGTGATAGTGCTGTAAAGAGAGGAACATAATGTCTCGTTTTGATCCTTTATAGCCAGACACACACCTGGATGTTCTGCACTTCCTGCACTCCACCCCCCACTACCTGTTGTGCTACAATATTTAGACTGTCATTGTGAGTAGTGCTGTTGTAGTTAAAAGTGAGTATGAGCTTGGGTTCTGTAACACACATTTATTGGTTCTCTAGTTAATCACGGGTACAGTATATTTGAAAGAGGCGCTTTTGTGTGAGGGTTGTGTTCACATTTGTTACATAGATGAGAATCTGACTCTGATATCTTGAACTGTGTCATTATCAATTAGAATACCATACCAGCCTTCAAAACTTCAAATTCAGAAGCAAGCATTAAAAAGCACTAGTCAAACGTACATAACCAATATTTGTTAAATTAGATTAATGCTTTGCTTAAGTTGTAATTATTTAATTTATTATTTAATATTTCGTGTTTACCCTTGTGGTGTAATGTAAAACAAACCAAAATGACAGGAGCCTCAACGATTTTATTCTGGCATGGCATGAATTTCATCCTGGTGTTCACATTGACCAAACCTCATGTTTCTCTGCTGGAATGGGTTCAAGTTTGGTTCCCTGGTGTGCACCTGATTTCAGAAGACAGATTTCACACTACCCCATGGAACCAAATGTTATGATCGCTTAATCCCAGTTCTGTACCAAAACCTCTAGTGAGAGAGTGACATGATTGCTGTAACTCCAGGATCAATGACCAGGTGCATTATGGGATACATTGTCAGATGTCATAGATTGTGGCCTGTAAAACTGCATGACTGAGATATAAAGTGGCCTTGTGTATGTATTATCAGAACCGTGGTCCGTGGTTCAGGCATGCAGTGTTGGTTGGTTCACTGAGGTGCTATAAATAGCTGTTATCAATATCTTCTTCTCAACCTCCTCACGTTCCCAATACACTCAGGATGGCTCCTCTAATGGCATTAAATTTTCAAAAGAGCTGAGTCCACTGCGCCTCCCCACTCCCGTATCCACCCAACAGGAGAGAGAGAATGATAGAGTGAGAGTTACAAAAGAAATCGGTAAAACAGAGAGGTGGAAGGCAGTCAGATACTGAATATGCAAGCTTTTTAAGACATGGAGATGGAGAGATGTGGCTGGTGTCCATACAGACTAATTCTCTGCTCTGTTGTGAATAATACATTAGCGCTTTAATCATCCTCACGGCTGTCGCGGTGGTCTGAACAGCGCCCTCCGTCAGTGCCCTCTGCCCTGACCTGGGACGTTTAGCTGTGTCATCACAGGAGATCCTGACCCCAGCCCCTCTCTACAACTTGTCGTAGTCTGATCGTTTACTCCTGAGCACCTGTGATAATGGGACACTCCACCTGCACACACACTTGACACACATTTGGCTTGTCTCCCATCTGATGACCCTGTCGACCTTTTGGGCTGTTGAGAGATGTCGGTTTGCTGTCATCACAGTGGCTTCTGTAGTTAACTTGTACTGTTACTAAGAACAATGAGTAGGTTCTGAGCGATGGCTCAGTAACAACTGATTCTTACAGCTGTTTTGGATGTAGGGTTTGGTAGCAAACAGGAATGGCTCACTATGATGGACTCATGACTAGTTTATCTAGACATATATTTTCTGTTTTTAAATTAGGTTATTTTTAGCAAGGATGTATATTTTGGTGACTGCTTCAGCTGAAGGTTTTTACTGTAAATGTTTTTGTTTCAGGACAAAAAAAGCTTTAAAATGTCTGAACTGGCTTCTCATCCAGCGTGCTCAGTATAGCTGTTTTTTAATGTCTTATGTAAGCGTCTCCTAAGAAATATCAGGTCAGAGTCTTAATTATAGAGATCCTCTATAAAACTCATTTGGAAACTAGTTGTTCATAAAACTAATATACCTCATATGTGTTTGTCATGCAGGAAAGCAACTTCAGGAGTGTATCTGTGTGATTTTGTGCCTCTCACTCTTCATCATAAACTTTTGCTTCCTCCTCTTCAACTTCTCCACAGTGCACATCTGTAAAATCGTCTTTGGCATCTGTAAGTCTGTAGATCTGAAAAGAACTACTGTACAGGCCTCATCTTTGTTTTAAACAACAGTGGACGCATGCAACAAAAGTCATGAAACAGTAATTAAGTAAATGCTTTTAGGGTCACCTTCAGTAGCTAGTAAATTCAATACATGCCTCTCTCTCTCTCTCTCTCTCTCTCTCTCTCTCTCTCTCTCTCACAGTAACTGGTATTGTGACAGCAGACTTTGCCTCTGGTGTGGTACATTGGGGAGCTGATACGTGGGGTTCAGTGGACATCCCTGTTATTGGGAAGGTAAGGAAATGTTGAGCTAATGCCTGTTCACAGGTCAGTGCGCTGCTGCCTTTGTAAGACTTGGTACATGATTAACACAAGAACTGTGTGTTCTTAAATCAACATTTCTGGTTATGCAGCAACATTTTTACCACCCAATCAATTTTTAGGTTTACTTTTGGAGCTGGGGTTGGAGGCTTGAATAGCCTTCATATAAACGGATAATACTTGTAAAATATTAATGTTTGTTTATCACATGAAGTGGTGAGCTGCAAGTGTTTGTTAGGATTAATGGCTAGTTCACACTGCACTGACACCAGAAATCATTTCCAACAGTTTTCTGGTTTTGTTGGATTAGTATATTAACCATTGATAAAAAAGAAAATGTTTTGCACGGTTTTTAAACAACAGCCAGCTTTATGAAACATCGGCTGTTGTTTGGGCAGTGTGTAGCCTTTAGTTCGGATGCACTTTATTGAAAGCTGTTGTGTTGTTTCCAGTTGTGGTTGGTGAATATGTTGCACTTACATCATTTATTGGCCAATAATAGCTGAGAAAGTACATATCGCCCTGCTGTACGAATGTGATGGTAAGTGTAGGTATGTGGGCATGTCCAGTTATAATGGCACTGTATTTTTGAGATAGGCACACATCCGCGAGCACTTTAATACTTGAATGCCCACAATACACCCACACACACTCATGTGTGCAGTGTGGTCTCTAAGCATAATACCTTGTTTGATTTTAACAAATTACCCTGTTTAATTTTCATATCAGCTTTTGCTCTATTGCTCTGTTGTGGTTTACCAGGCTCAAAAACGGCAAATGTGAAATGCCATCTTGGCTCTGGGGAGTTTCGTCCTTCCTGCTTTCCTAAAGAGCCGCATCTTACCACCCCCCCCCCACTCTGGGCCCCAAAGGGTGCTGGAATGCACAGGAGGGTCACATTAATGCATAGTACGGTCACATTCACTTTGCCCAATCAGAGAAAAGGTCACCCCCTCATGTCCAATTAAAACACAGTTGTGGGACATGCAGGGGTTTGGATCGGAGAGCTAAATGTTTGTGTTTTGTACAGACGGGTGTGTGAAAGGGGGCGGTAGAGTGACAGTGAAAAAATGGCCAACCTGAGCTTAATCAGGTGGCCCAGGCCAATTATAAAGCTCCTTTACTAATTATGAAGCTACTGAAAATATGCACTGTTAAATCTGATTACAGTGAAAGGAAATGACAAGTGTACACATTTAACAGAAAACACTTGACAATGAGTGTGGCCATGAAATGTTCACAGTTTGAGTAACAGCAGTCTTTCCTGTTGTTCTTTAACCAGAGTGGTGTATAACAACGGTCTCCTGCTTCTGTAATGGGGTCCATGTAAACATGATGTTTATTGAGGATCTGTGGTGACCATGAATCTTACGTCTGTTCAGCTGATGCTGCGTCCACACTGTGTGATTTTGGCCATTTGAGACAAATTTTGAGAATGCTGAAAGATTAGCATAGAAATCATATTTCTCATAAAATTCTGGCAGTGTCAGATTTGAGACAGTCCTGCAAGTCAAATCAAGAACAAATTGGAGCACAGAAAAAATAAACACTAGAGAACTGGGAGAAATATGATGAAACTGACTGCATTATCTTATAACCTGCCCAAACATTGTACATTGCAGTCTTTGTTTGCAGTCTTAATAATTTAAAAACATTTTACTTTTAGTTACTCAGCAGTCAGTTCTCATATATGATGCGTTTATGTTTTATTTTAGACAGATGGGGAAAATAGAGTGGACCCTGAGCTCAGCACGTTTAAGGGGCTGATGCAGAACTGATTTTTCCGGACTGTAACCATCTTTTCCTAAGCGGAAACGCACAATTCAGGCACCGGCACCCTTTCAAAAGAAAAGGAGCATCTGAGGTTTTGAGACAGCTATCTTTGGTACCAAGCACACGGGTCAACTAAACAGACTGTCCAGTCCCCGCTGCGGATCAGGCAGAGTGGCCCTGCATTCTCTGGCTTTCATCAACGTCCTTCTGTGGTGTAAAACGGCTCAGCCCCACCGTGAAGGGTTTCCACCCACCCCGCAGTCACTGCCGTTCCTTCTGCTGTAGAGGATAATTAGGTTCCACCACCTGGGAGTGATGAACTTCAAAAAATGGGGAATTTACAGACATTAAGAATGAAGCGCTTTAAGACCCTTAGTTGTCAGATTAAAGGCGCCACTTAGGAACCGATATATATGGCTTTTGTCCACATGTTCAGACAAGAAGCACCAACTTGAGGGAGAATCATTAATGAGCGTGATTAAACAGGCACTTAAGAGCAGAGAGCGCAGGGAGGAACGGAGTGGATCTCTCGTGCGCTCTGGATTAACGGGGAGGAAGGGCTCCTGGTTCTGCCTGGTTGCTGGGGAAATCTCAAAATGCGAGTCTGGATTAGGCAGGAGGCAGCAAGGCTGTGGGATTAGCGGCAGGTTCGACGTGCACAGTGTGTGCTGTCTGGGGTTTAGCACTCCTTTAATCTCGTGCACAGAGAGAAAGGAAACGAGGAGAACAGGAGGAACATAATTGTCGAAATATCAACAGATAGTTTTCTGCGCTCCAGCAGAGTGTCACCATGTGCTCTCAGATATAGGTGTTATTGTGAGTTCAGCCCACAAACACAGGATAATGACATTTTCCCCCGCGCCGTCTCTGAAACACTATGGTAATGCGTCTCCCAACGATTCCTCCTTTTATGTGGAAAATAAATTACCTTCATTCTTATATTTTTCTTTGTGCTTGTGCGATCTTTTCTCTTTCTCGCTTTTATTTTTGTGACGCCTGCGTGGTCGCAGACGGGCGCCCGTCTCAAAGCGGCTCTCCTGGGCGTGAGTGACAGGTGCTGCTGGGTTATGGGTTTTCATGATGCTGGATCTGAGCCGTGGGGAAGTGCCGTTCAATGCCGGGTTATCTCTCCTCTCCATAACATCTAGCTCGTGTCACAGTGCCATTGCTCATTTGGGTTAGGTTCATTTAGTAACGCCAACGCACCAGTTTGGGTCTGTCAGACATCATCTGACCTCATCCATCCTGTCCTGTTCCACAGGATCAGTAGAAGCTTACAGCAGAGGATTCTTTTGCTTCTTTACCGAACAGTTTGAATAGTTATCTGTAATCCAATGTTTGACATACTGATCTCTAACCAGTAACTGCTGGTGTCAAGTATAATTAGCACAGTTTCCAAAATGACCATTATAATCAAGCTGTTCACACGGTAAACGCCTGATGCTGCAATGTGACAGACATACAGTTCACATGAATGTTGTTTCTGTGTATGCTGTGTTGCACAGTGACTCCAACTGCGTTTTTTCCATCCACCCAAAATAAATATGCGCAGACATCATGCGAATTGTTTGCTGTAATCTCTTTTCTTATCTCTTTAAATAACTTTATAACATTATAACTATAACTTTTGATATAAACAGTTTGATATAAACAGTACAGTTGTATCAAAAGCAGCTTGTGATGGTATACAGATCAGAATCAAATGATTTTGAGAGTATTATTTACAAATATCATATATGTGTGTCTCTCTCACACTCTCTCTCGCTGTCTCTCTCTCAGGCATTCATTTGGCCGTTCCGGGAGCACCACATTGATCCGACGGCCATCACGCGGCATGACTTCATAGAGACTAATGGAGACAACTGCATGATTACCATCCTGCCTCTGGCCCACATGGCCTATAAATTCCTCTCCTACCCACCAGGTACACACACACACATCCAGCTGATCTGTGCAAGTTAGTCAGTGTGTGATTCCTCTTCCTGGATTGGTCAGCTTGCACCACATTATTAAAGTACCTAAAAACCTACAAAAAAATCAACAAAAGAAAATATAGTTTTAAAAACGCTGAAAGAGTATTTCACCAAAAATGTAATTCTGTCACCATTTACCCTCATGTCATTCTAAACTGTATAGCATTTTTCTGTGAGGAGCACAATTTTTAACAAACTTACAGCAATTGTTATGATATTTAGCAGTCTTCAGGCAGTCTTTTTCCATATTTTAGTAAATGTGGTCAGATGGTTTTGTTTTACGTTCATCTCAGTTCTTGTTATTGTTCTTGTTATTAAAAGGTTAGGGCATGTCATTAATCCTAATTTGCATATAACTTTATCTCTCTCTCCACCTTTCCCATTGTTCCTCTATCTCTCCACCTCTCTCATACACGTCTATCTCTCTTTCCCAGATGCCCTTGCAGAGTCTTACCCCTGGGAATGTTTTGTTTTTGCATTGGCAGTCTTTGTAACCATGACTAATCAGATCCACAAGTGGTCTCACTCTTATTTTGACCTGCCACGCTGGGTCACGCTACTGCAGGACTGCCACCTAGTGCTGCCCCGGAAACACCATAGAATCCATCACGTGTCGCCGCATGAGACGTATTACTGCATCACTACAGGTACTAGGATGTCAAACATGTCAGTGTTTTGGTAAAACATAGATGCTTAAAAGCGTACCAGTAGCAGTTCTTCTGCAGTGCCAGTAGTACAGAGTGTAGACAGCTGCTTTTAATCGCTCGCATGCACATTTGCATCCGCTGTGCTGTAAATGCAGATGTGTGCATGAGTGGTTGAATGCACTTCTTGGTCAGAATGCTTGGAAAGATTTAAAGTAAACACAGTCAGTTTGTCTTGGGTGAGTATAAACAGCCGGGATAAAATTCGCAGTTTGTGTTATTTGCAGTATTGCGTCTGTGCATTCATCCCTGCAGTGTAAATACAGTCTAATTAGACCTACAGTTATGATGTCATTTAAATATTGCTGATGAGAAAATGGAAAACACTCACTGCTTCATTGAATTATTACCTGACAAAGTAATATTAATATTTAAGTTGTATTTGTTGATTACGTAGTTTTTATATGGTAATACTTACATTAGTATTAACTTTTTAAATAAAGCAGTTTGGTAATTGCATGTCAGTTTATGCTATGATACCGAAATTATTATGGACAGATTTCACTGGTGTTGGCATGGACTAAATTAGGTGCACACGCTTGAGCACATTTTTCGGACACCCTGATCGCCTCAGAAAGGTAAAAGCTTTGCGGTATGTAGTGAAAACTTTAAATACACTCAGAGCCTCGGAGGCTTTTAACAACAATAGTCTGTGCTGCATCAGTGTGCGCTGAGCTGATCCGATGCAGGTAAGTTCACCCCGTCAAGTGTGTTTTATGTAGAGGACCACACAGATCCACAGTATCTGGCAAGGATTCTTCTGTGGAGCGTGACCCTGCATCGCCAGCAGCTGTAATCACTGGGTTAAAATAACTAAGTCAGTGATGCTTTAGCTGTGTGTGTGTGTGTGTGAAGGCATTAATGTCTCATGATAGCTGCAGCACTCAGTATGCCACGCATGTCTCTGGGAGAGAGGGGAGCGAGAATGCTTGTACGTCACCCTGTTCCCCAGCGGACGACAGATGTGTGTGCACACGTTCCAAAGTGCAGTCCGGTCCTTTTGACCCTCCACTGCTGCTCTCTGGTCCCACTGGGAGACACGGATGAAGGGAGAATCTCTCTCTCTCTCTCTCTCTCTCTCTTTCTCTTTCTCTCTGTCTCTCTCTCACACGCACACTTGAGAGTCTCTCTGCAAGAGCCCTGCTCCTCCACCCTCCCTGCCCATGTTCCCAGGGGCCGGGGCCGCCTTTGTGTGTGCCAGTGGCTGACAACCTGCATGTATATTTAATGCTAACCTGCTGTCTATGTTAACAAATAGGCCTGCATGAGGGGGGTGGGTGGGGGTTGTAAGTTTGACAAAGATGAAAAATCAAACAAACATGTTGAGCTGTTCTGCACGCCTCCTGTACCAAAAGGGTCACCGCACCATACACACACATACGCACACAGAGCTGAGGTAGACATGTTCAAGGTACGAGGTACAGTGTTGAGTGTGTGCACAGAAGGCAAAGCGTGTTTTTTTTGGTTTGGGAAAAGTAGCTTGTGATGTCATAATTGGGGTATGCTTGCAAAAAGTATTTTACAGTGATGGTGATGATCGGACAGTAAGATCAGACCGAGTTTACATTGTTTCCACTTAGACATTACTTTCACAACTGTTAAAATATATATTTTTAAAAGATAGAAAAAATGTGTGTGGCTGAAATGGTTTTCATGTCAAAACCTATTGGAATGCATGTCTAACAGTGTGTGTGTGTGTGTGTGTGTGTGTGTGTGTTGGGGGTGGGGGGTTACTATTACATATTTATAGCAGTAAGTGTGTGCATTACTCCACAGCTTCTGTCTGATCTTCTGTTCATCCTCTGGGACTCACCATACAGGAGCTTCTCATGTCGTTCTCTGTGCTTCCCTCTCTTCCTGTCTTGCTCTTTTGTCCTTGCTCTCTTCTTTTTGCTAGTTTTGCCCTTGTGCTGTTGCCTCTCTCGCTCTCTTTCTCTCTCTCTCTCTCGCTCGCTCTCTCTCTCTCTCTCTCACTCGCTCCCTCTCTCTCATGCTCGTTCTCTCTCCACACTTACTGTTTTTTTAGTGTCATTCACTGAAAAACATTTGTTTCACACATCAAACTCTTGTTTCTCCACATCTCTGTGTATTTTACAGTTTCAATGTGTTTTTAAAGTGCTTTAATGGTATGATATTTAATGATGGTTTTCTGTCAGTATTTTCAAAGCATTAATACACATAAAAGACTCAGAGTACGTATCATATAGTTGCATATTATGTGTTTGTATAGACTGTGTTAATATAATCCATTTCATTTAATAATAATGCAAACCTGTAAGAAGTACAGCTATATAGAAATGGAAGAATAAGAATTAGTATTTAGTCTTTAAAGTCCAAGATAAATGGATTGCAGTGATGAAGTATTAAAATGGTTAGAGTCTTGTTAGGACACTGTTTTTGATCATTTTTCTGTTGAGAAGTGTGTTATGTGTGAAAGATTTTAAAAGCACTTAACTCTGGTAATTTAAAATGTATGGCAGTAAAGTAAAACTCCTGCTTTCCCTCCCTCAGGGTGGCTGAACTACCCGCTGGACAGAGTGGGTTTTTGGCGCAGAATGGAGTTGCTGATAGAGAGACTGACGGGTCAGAAGCCCCGCAGCGATGACATGGCCTGGGCCAAGAAAACTGAGTGACCAGGAGAACTGGACTGTACCTCACCCTCGGAAATAGATCATGGGTTTCACCTCTGTACCCCAAACCTCTCTCTCTTCTTTACCCTTCCCACCACAGCACAGATCTTATTGTTGGGGCCTTCCGCAGTGGGCTACACACCAGCCATCATCCCTTCAACTTCCTGGCTTCTTCCTTCTGAAATTTTGTTTTGTAGATGTGCGCACAAAAATGGATTAGAAAGACGTGAGTTTAAAACGGGTCAGGCAGGGAGGTGGATGATGGGACTTTTTTTAAACCATACCTCCCACAATCCTCTGCTCTATCTCACCATATCCCACTGTATCACCACAGTCTTGCATCGCCCGAGTGAGGCGACTGATGCATTCTCATTTCAGTGTGTTAAATGTATGTTTTCTGGAGGTTGGGCTCTCCAGAGGGCTACAACCATGTTGTTATTTCCCAGCACAGTTCTTATAATGGCGTTTGGAGGGAGAGAAGCAATTAAATGTGGATTTGATTCTGAAGTTAGATCAGAAACGGCAAGAGAAAACGGAAGCACTTTCTCCTGGTTAAAATGCGTTTCAGAAGTGATGTTTGTTCTCATCTTGCAGTTAAGCCCTTCCCTGGCTTGGACTGAAGAAAGCATGAAGGATCTGTTTCACAGTGAAGAGTTTAAACACAGGGAAAGAGATTTGATGGCCAACCGGCGTGGTCAGTGCTCAGTTGACCCAACTGAATGTTGTCCCTGAATGTCTCTTACTGCGCTCCAGTTGGCCTTAAGTACAGATTTGTCTCACCAAACTCACTTATTTGTAATCAGCTCACCGGGGCTTTATTGATCATGTGTGTGGTGTTTTATATTGTATTGGCAGTGTAGTGAAGTCATCCTGCTGTATCCTGTGGTACAACAGTTTAGGAAGGGTTCTGCTAGAGAAAGCTCACTTGAATTAGGTCAGTTTAAAACACTCATCTTTATTAAAGAGAATCATTAAGGTTTTTTCTTATTCAATGATATTTGCACTGTATTTGACCAATGATACTTTCTCATGCAGAACTGCAGAGAAAACTAGCCAAATTCACTCCCTTCTATCTCTCTCATATGTTCATACAGACACAAATACTTGCTTTAAACACACTTCTGTGTCCAGGCTGTATCCAGTAGTTTAGGCAGCCGGTGAATCAGGATGGTTTGTCTCAACATCACGTCTTCATACGACAGCTGCAGCTCCTCGGTTTTAAGATTCATTGTTTGGCTTTTGGATTTTTTTATTAATATAACATGCAGCCTTGTCTTTGTTTTTACTTTTCATCTTGCGGCTAAAAAGCGCTGCTAGTCTGCCTTAAACCAATGTTTTATTAGCTGTATGATTTAATGAATATCTAATAAACAACATTTGATATTTGTGGGTCTTTTGTGGGTCTTTTTTCACTTTAATGAAACAAATCTTAAGAAACTGTTTGGTTCTTTGGTAAAATGAGTGTAAAACTATTACAGCTTTTCTTAGAAAATTACACAGGAAATCTACAGGACATTTTAATTTCAGACGTCATTACACTTAAGTTCTTGTGCAGAAAAGGATTATAGGACAAGGGCTGTTGAGTAAATCACATAACTGCTCCTTAATCTGTTCATTTAGTCTGTTAATTTAGTGAAGTTGAGTTGACAGCTTTGTGAGATGCAGGGCCCTGTAGATTAAGTGAAGATCGCCCTCTGGTGGCTGCGCAATGTCCACACAGCACAAACACTGCAGAGACCAGAGAAAAAATGGTGCCATAGAAATAGTTTGTTTGAACATATTACATGGAAGTTTTACAGTGTTGGAGATCTTTAAAGTAACATAAATCATTCAGTATACGTGATAGCTTCTCAAAGATGGCCTTATTATCACTGTTGTCCTGTGTTTAAGTTAAAACCACATAATTCGCAAATGAACTGAAAAGCAGAAGATATTCTGCAAGAATTGAGTCTCTGTGGAGATGTTGTGATACAGTTTAATAATATGAACTTCTGTCAGGGTGTTGATGTTCCTCTCAGATGATGTGCATCTCTCTGTTAAATAATGATTCTGTCTCCATCACCTCTGCTCTCTGTAGAGAAAACTTTATGATGTTCAGACTTCAGATGGAGTGATTTCCTCACTTTGTGAACACAACACCTGTGCTAATGTGCTGGCTGCACATAGAGGAGCAGCAGGTAGATGCTCCTCACTGTTTACTTCTGTTATTGTCTTCATATTAGCACAGCTTGGCATCTGTATAAGGCACTTAAAGAGGGATATTTACAGGCCCTTCAGTGTGGTGATGTTTTACAAAACACTTAATGCAATATCAGTGTTATTAAATTACCACGTCTTCAACCCCACAACCTTTACTGCACTTCAGGAACAGATTCTTTAAAACAGTTCTGCTCCTCTTAGACACTCATGAAAGTCAGCATTAAACATCTCATCTCAAATCTTTGAAATTCGGACGTTTCATTATGCAGATGAGCTGTGCGTGATCATTTACATTCTCTGTGCTGAAACTTTAAAGATTTGTTCAGTACGTAGAGCAATATCTTTCTTATTAGTGGCAATGTCTCTTTTAGGTCCTCTTTATGTCATTTATGCTGGCTGTCTCCATGGCTGAAATTAAATTTTATTGTAAAATACTCTTAAATGAGTCTGTGACATTTCAGATGTAGGCTTTAATGTGATATCTCTCTTCCCGCAGGATCTTTAACAGCATTCCTTCATAAATCAGCTGTCTGAATCCACATACTGATGCATCTGCTGTAGGTATCAGTCTACTGACGGACACAAAGTCTTTCTGTGGTTGACTGTTAGTAACAGATTTGCTGGAACTTTTGGATCTGGTACTCCATGACATCACTGCAGTTCTGTGAAGGTATGACAACAGATTATTTAAACTCACATCGTCCATATTAACACCAAAGCTCAATGTACGCTAAACACTAGGCCGCAGCTCCAATTGAAGAACTAAATAGTTTTTGTTTAGACGTGTCATGTCGCGGCTTCCTTGTAATGTTTTCTATATTGTAATGGACTGTTGCAGACGTTGTAGGCTAATTTAGATGTAAATGAATAATTTGTGATGATGTATTTAAGTATTCATGCAGGAAGTGCAGTCAGTCATTATCAGAAAAATAAACACAAGACCTGTCATCAGGGTGTTAACTGCTTTATTCTGTGATAATGACCGTCTGGCTGTACATTTTCCTGTTCTTGTTAGAAGTCCAGTAATTAGCACTTGTTTTCAGTCATTTCAGATGTGTCATTACTGTATCCTGTCAGTACCGTATACTTTCACACCTCCAACATGCTCTGAGTTCAAATGATGATGCTAATTTCACTGTAACCCTGATACACGGCCAAATGACTCTTAGATGGACTCATGCTTTCACATTTAATGTGTGCACTGTGTGTGTTGGTGTATGGATCGGGCTGGGGAGTACAGAGAGAGAAATCCATTGCTGAGTCAGGTTGTGCTGATTAAACACATCTGTCACCACAGTCTGATCCCACACTGGACGAGCTGCAGTAGTAGTCAGCCTCCTCATGCATGCCACTCTCCTCCAGGCGTTTAGATGGCACTCTTGTACCTCATCTGTGACGACGCCTCCACGCAGACACGGCAGCTGTTGTGGGTAATTGAGTTGCTTGTCTGAGTGGGCAGCTGAGCTCTGTATCTGTGTTACTGACTGAGATAAATGTGAAGATGTTAATTAGGTAGAGGGGTCTTGGCCTACACTTGTTTTTGGGTGTTTACTAGCTAATTCTTCTGATCCCGTTCAGTCATTTGTGCAGCAGTGATTGTCTGTGTTTGGCTCTTTGTGAGGGTACATGTCTTATTTAATTTAATTACTGAAGGAAGTGTATGTGCTTGGTACAGCAATGGTCGTGCTAGAGAGAGAGAAAAACATAAGAACAGTTAGCAGAATAAACGTGGGTTAGAGGAAGTATCAGTGAGTGGTAGTACACATCCGAGTACAGTAGCAAAGGCTGTAATCACACACATATAGAGCCCTGCTGTACCTCAGTGGAAGCTCTGATTCAGTGCCTCTCTAATCAGTGAGTGATTGAGTCTTCTGTTCTGAGCTCCAGGTTTGTCTGAGTCACTGGCCCTGTTGTACTCACTCCTGGGCCCTGTGGGGCCGCTCTAATTGGGTTTTAATTTGCCGGTCAGAGGTTGGCATTGGTGCTTCATTAGCTCAGTGACCAGTTGAGTTATGTGCAGCGCTGCTTCCTGCTATTGATCTGCGATTTCTGCAACAAGGTCAGTGTGAGGAGAGACGGGGGAATGGATTAATCAAGAGCCAGTAGTGTTGTAGCTGCACAGAGTTACCTGCAGACATTAAACATTTCCATCAAAATCCTGATGAATTGCCGCCTGTCTCATCACTGATGCCATTTGTGCGTGTTTAGACTGTCAGTCAGGATTGTTGACAGGATGTATCTTTATTCACAAAAAAAGTATTCACAAAGTTATTCACAAAAAATATTTAAATGTCAAATTGTAAATCTGAATGCAAGTTTAAATGTCGGTTAACATTAAGGTTATCTATTTGCCAGTGTAATTGTGAAAATGACTTTCAGCTCTGACGTGAAAACTAATCCAGACAGATCTTCCTCTCAGGAGTGTGTACACGTTATTTAGTCCTGTATGCTGTGCAAAATAAGAATTTCCTCTAACACCTATCAAATGCTTCATCTGTAAGCAGACAGTAGCCCAGACACCCTCCAGCAGGGTCTTCAGTTGATATGACCTGACTCCAAAATGCTGCTTTGATTTCTTCTTCACGACCTTTTGTTTCTGTCGGCCTTCATGAAGGTGGGGCCAAGAAATCCTCCAGTAGTGAATGTGAAAAGTCTTCACTGCGATTTGTCCTCATGGCACAAACTGTCAGATGTATGTTGCCATGCTGTGGCATAAACTAACAGCTACTGGATATTTTAAAAAAGCCCTTTTATGTCCTGCTAAAGGAATAAGTGAATAGGAAGAACCTGCTTTGTCAAACTATTTTGTTGTGTTTTCATGATTAAAGTATCTTAAAGTCGTGTACCTCTCATAAATGCGCTTGGAAGAGTGCAAAGCGTTTCAGGTCTTTAACACGAGAGAGTATTCTAATGTATTTTAATTGCAAATTGTATATTAACTGGTTCACATGAGGTAAAATATTGATGATATGTCAGAGATGTTTGATGAAGGGAACTCAGAAGCAATGCTCCAGCCCTGGAGATCATTCTCCTCCCTCTCTGCTCTGTGGTTCTGCTCTAATCCACATTCAGACTATGTCCAGATTATGTATTTTTTCCTCTGTGCTTTGACCTTCCATACAGACCGAGACAGCATGTTTTTGTCCACTGAAAACTGACCTCTCCAAAAATGTTCTTCAGAGTATATAAATATGACAGCAACAAGTAAATACGCCTGATGGAAATCACATAGGTCTGTGCTTTTCATATTTTTCTGCATGTAGAGTTTAAGAAAGCATTATCTAATGTTTCAGCAAGATCAAGCAACTTTCAGGAACGTTTGAAACTTCAGCGAACATTTGGAAGCCAAAACAGTTTTTAAATGTATCATAGTTAATCTAGACCTGGCCTCAGCTTTTGGCAGAGTTTGATAATACAGAGAGATGATGTCATCAGTGGCATGACATAATAAACTCATGGTCTCAGGTCTCATGGTCTCTGTCTTTATCTTGTTCAAGGCCTGATGGGAATTTACAGTGTGTGTTTAGAAAGTACAAGAAAAGGAAGAGAGAAAGAAAAATACGTCTTACCTAATACAACGTGTCACACACAATCCAAAGGTGTGAGTGTGTGTGTGTCTTGTAGAGAGTTCAGTGAAGGTAGAAAGACAGATGATGGGCCCTGAGTGAGGTGACAACACATTTCTCCTGTCACTTTTCTCATCTCATCACCTCCTCCACTCGATGCTCTTCTCCTCACCAGAATGCACAGATACCCTCCACCTGGCCTTCAAGGCTCTTTCTTAGCTCTCTGCTTTCCTCTCTGTACCCCCCTTCACCTTCTGTCCTCCCACAGTTCTCTACTTCCCTCATATTTCCTCATTTATCCACACTCATTCATCCCAATTAGCTTCGTGTTCGTATTTCCCTGTTTTCTCCTGGGTGGGATCTCAGCACAGTTGGCTTTCTCTCTGCTCTCTGGATTCTTTCAGTGACGCTTCATGATGTACGCATGGGTTCTGTGGCATCATTTTGAAATGATTTAGACGGGGGAACTCACAGAGCTTCTTAAAAAGTGTCCAAAACACGAAACTATTAAGTTCAAAACAACATTATGATCTAAACGCCTGCAGGACGCTAGTAATCCACAGCAAACCTGGTAAGCTGCCCACAGAGGCAGGATTTTAAGACATAATAGACACTAATAGACACATTTGCGGTGAAAAGGCTGTTCCAAAATGTAGAAAACTTCCAAAGTTATGATAGAATGAGACCTCATAATGTAGGCAGGAGGCAGTGAGGCACCAGAACAGAACTTAAATGGCAGAAAATTACCCAGCTCAATCATTGTGAGGTTGCAGTTTCAGTAAGCAAAGATTCTGGTCACAGATGGTGTTCCTCACTGTAGGAACATCATTCCAAACACGGGAGCCATATCAAATCCTCATATAAGCTACATGAACATAAACTGGGACATTTGTTTCACTATCAGGATTGTTTGAGTGTTTTCAGAATGTGACCTCAGGCCTTTGAGTGTCTGATCCCAGAGGTACTGCCCAACTGTAGCAGTATAACAGAGCAGGCTCTGTGCTATAGCAAGCTGAAATCAAGACCAGACTTCTGCTGTTTAGTCAAAGCTATGGATGTGCAAGACTGGCTATAGACTAACCAGATGTCTACAAGGCAGAAAGACACTATTGGCATAGACGCCTGTCTGTCCACTCAGCCTGTTTTGCAGTTATTGCCATGTTGTCCACTAGATGGCAACAATTAAATAAACTGGCTCATACTGTCTCTAAAGAGCAGCTCTGCACTCATTAGTCTACCACACATCCATCTAACAGTTCATTTATCTTTCTATCTCTGTCTTTGAGTTTATTATCTATTGAGCTGCAGGTAGTGTGTGTGCATACTGAAGGCCTGTCATTAGTGACCTTTCTCCAGCTGTACGAGTTGCTCCTCATTCAAATAGCAGGAGGCAGAGAGAGAGAGAGAGAGAAAGAGAGAGAGAAACATTGAGCAAGAAGAGTCTGAGTTCTGAGCATGAAACAGAGACAGTGTGAGGTGGTTAAATCTGTTGGTGTGGAAGTGTCTCATAATTTTACTTAGACATAAGTCTGTTTTCATTTTATACACCAGATATGCTGGTTGTACTTACTGTGTGTGTGTGTTTTGGCTTTGCTAACATGATTCAGTAATCCTCTGCAGGTGTTATAGACACCTTTATACTGTATATTGCTCTTTATATATGTGCCTGTGGATGTGGACGTGACATCTTAGAGTTACACACTGTGTTCAGCTTGCTCTGTGGGTCATCACGGGGCTGTAGGTCAGATGTTGAACAGGAAGTTAACCCTTTTTGGATTATAGTTTCTCATAGGCTTGAAGCTATAGATTATTGTCTGATTAGGTTAGTTCATCAAATAATCAACATTCTGTCATATACTCACTCATATTTTAATGGTGCTTTCTGGACAAGTTTATTCTCATTTTGTAAGGAGTTTGTGTCATGAGAAAGATTTTTCATTTTTAGGTAAAGTGCTTTTTAAACAGTTTTTATAAGTGTTTATTAGCAAAGTGAAAACAAAACTTTTTAATTTACTCTCACATCAGCCTTCTCAGTATGTACCCAGACTCTGTATTATTACCTTCAGTCATTTAAAAATCACTTATTTTCTGTTACCATGACATCCCAGCTTTCCTGCCTCATCAACTACTGTCTTTTTCATCCTGTTCTTTCATCTGCTGTTTTTCTTTTCTCATTCTTTCCTATTGGCCCTAATATAACTGACAAGTGACCGATTGAGGTCTGGAAAAGCTGAAGTGTGCATCTCTCTCTCTCTCTCTCTCTCTCTCTCTCAAGATACAGAGCGCACTTTAGACACACCTCTCTCAGCGCAAAGTTAACATGGTACATGATACATTCACATTAATTAGAACGTAGACGCAGCTTTCATCTTAAAAATCATAGTAGGTACATTTGTTCACCCTCAGAGTGTACATTTGCTGAGATACTAAATACCAGCACGTGTGTAATACACTCGGCCAATCCAATCACAGCACCAGAACAAACTGCTGTATTAAAGAACATCATATATAAGCTTAATAGTTGTGTGTGTGTGTGTGTGTGATTAACATGTGTACACTTATATTGTGAGATTATAAGAGGCTCATCAGGCTGAGTGACAAGTGCTTGTGTGTGTGTCTGTGTGTGTGTCTGTGTGTGTGTCTATGTGTGTGTTTGTGTGTGTGTCTGTGTGTGTGTCTGTGTGTGTGTTTGTGTGTGTGTCTGTGTGTGTGTCTGTGTGTGTGTCTGTGTGTGGTATTACTGGGGGATCAGAAGTGAAGATTGTTTCATTTTTCCATCATCCACAGACTGGGTATTGCTCTGCTCTGTCAACACACCACTGATACACTGTGTTTACTGAGGACAGACACACACACACACCTCGTGTGCGGTCAGTACAGGACCTACATGTTACAGTGGCTGTTGTGTGTGTACAGTATTTAAACAAACACACTGTAAACAACACTGCAGCTTTTTGTCAACAATAAATAAAAACAAAAACAATAACGTACAGACACAGTGAACATGGTCTAATAAATTAAAGCAGTGGATAGGTAATTGGCACAAAGATGCTAAAACAAATGATGGAATATTTAGGGTTAAGAGTGGAACGAGCAATAACTTTGAATGAATTATTGTCAGTCAGTGCAGAACTCTTCCTTCTGTTTATAATTCAAACCGAGACCTATAGAGAGTATAGCAGAGAGTATAACCTGGATACTCAGACACTCCAACGTTGTTTTAACATTGTGCACTCAAGCTTTATCGTTTGTCTCAGCTATTCAGTGTCTTTCTCACCTCATCTCTCTCACACATGCAGCCGCAAATGCTTCTGGTTTAATCCCTCAGTATAGGGACAGGATGACAGGTTCATTTGGTGGCGTGAAAGTCAGGAGTGTCAGAGGTGTCATGTTCTTTCTTTACACCCGAGTTTTACTCTGCAGGACAGCAGAGGTCAGTAGTCCTGGTTTAGGGTATAAATCAAAAGTCATCAAATTGGCCCAGATATTTAAATTAGAGGGACCCAAAATTCCCTTTTTGTACAACTCAGCTCTGAATATAAAAATGAATGTGAACCAAACTTCAAAATCTAAATCTGATCAAATCAGTGATTGTAGACTGTAGACTGAGTTTACATGGGGACAGCTGAGTTATTATACATTTTCCAGCAGAGTGTTTATTGTGTTATGATAGCTTGTGAAATATATATACTGCTGCTTTTGTGTTTTAATTTAATTTAGTTAATTTAGAAGTAATGCATAAAGAATTGTACATATTAATAATTGATCACAATGAATTGATTTCATTAATAAAGGGTTTGACATAAATGAAAAAATCACTTTCAAGTGGCAAAACTTACCCTTTAATTAAAAACAGTCATTCTGAAACTGCTTTACACCAGCTGTGTTAAGATAGTGGTAGGAAATGTGTTTTCAGTTGTGGATAAATATGGACTGCAGTATGAAAAGTACAGATTGGTTAGTACAGATTGGTTTGTCATGCATTTGACAAACGTGGCAGTGATTTTTTTGGCTCTATGTTTCTATAAAGTTGTAGAAATTATCTGAAAAGTGTGTGTGGGGGGGGCGTATTAGATCATGAATGTTCAGGACTCGCTCGGTAGTCTTGCTGGAAAGCTAGTTAGAGAGTGCTAGGTAAAGTACAGCTAACCGTTAACCGCTTGTTTGTTGTTTGTTCTGTTCACTGCAGGAGAGACAGTTTGCAAAGACTTCTGCTGGGTCTTAAAGCAATGCTATTACATGGCCAGTATTATTTCATCGCATGGTGGCTGAAATTCATATCATATACTGATTATGGATTATGTCCACAGAAGTGTGAAGGTGGGGAGGGAATATTTATACTTTATGGGGTGTACATTTGTTTACAGTATGTGTCTAATGCTAAGAGTTTTTAACACCACCAAACCAGCTCAATACTCATGATGTTACAAGGCTTGCTCTTTCATCTGCTGTCTTTCCTGTTTTCACCCAGACCCCGTCTCTCCCTCTCCTCTTCTCAGAAGTATCTTCTCTTTCTCCCACTTAGTTTTTCCTCTCCCACACCCTCCATCTGCCTCCTATCAGGCTGTCTCTCTTTTTTACAGGCTGCGTCTCTCACTGTGTCCCCTGGAAAGCTCCGCCTCATGAATTAGACCCTAAGAGAGATGAAGTGCGTGAACAACCAAGCCGATGGAGGATTGGAGGAGCAGCCAAAATCAGCAGAAGTGATGACAGGTTATTTTTCACCCCCCCTCCCTGACGGCGCAATGCTGTTTTCTCTTCTCCTCTGACACATGGAAGATTTAATCTAGCCATCCCTGGGCGGCCCTTACGCTCCTGTAACCAAATGAAAGCCATGATTACACGCAGTGAAGGTGGAGGAGGGGCTAAGAGCCTTGGTTCAAAAAAGGCCTGGGCAGCAGATTCACAAGGTCAGCAGGGTAATTCGATGTACGCATGGGTCCATGTGTTCCAATGCGTCTGTATGCACAGCATCACTTTTGATGGTTGTGTTTATTGTTATAAAAGGTTATTGTTTCTCCTGCCAGGTGGGAGACATCTCGAGCTATAAAAGTAAATCGCACGCCACAGACTCGCACAGCGCTGCTTTAAATAATTATTCAAACGACCCTTCCTCCTCATCTAAATCTTTCCTTCCCTCCTCACATTTTCTTTTGAAGCAGAGCTGCTTTGACTAATATTACTAATATTAATATTACTAATGTTGCTAGATGAATGCAGGGCACATGGACTTCTGTAACTGCACATGCTCTTTTAATGTTATGTCAAATAAGTCATAAGTTTATGGTGAACATTAGAGACAACAGTGTGGATTTCTTTAAGAGAACCATAACCTGATGGTCATTAGTGGGACGATGAGGAGAGTTTCATAATGATTCAAAGATTTTCGAGGTGATTCCGTGATTGTTGTATTTCTACTCTCTACAAGCAGAAACCCTCGAGATGTCCTGTGACTGTCTCTTTAAAAAGTCAAGTGAGTCCTGTACCACTGCATGCAATATTTATTCAATTCCACTGCAAGGCCTGAATTGTTATTTTCGCAGCCAGCTGAGTGCACCATAACTCCAGCAGAAAGCAGCAGGGAACATAGAAATCAGAGGTCTTTATGTTTAGATAAGAATATGTAAATGGGTAATGCAGTTATAGATAAAAGCTTTAGATGGGCTTTTATCTATAAGAGAGACACATATTTTATCTGCGTTATACTGATTCTGTGATTTGTTCTGCATTCTTCATTAACTTATATATGGACTGTATACACACAACAAATAAATAGTTTAAAGCAGTGACACAGATGTGCTGGAATGACACCTTCTTCTCCCCGTCTGTCTTTTGCTGCAGTGAACTCAAGCCAAACTCTTTTAAATCATATCAACTGGCCTACAGGAGAGAAACTATATTTCTGACGAGCCACCAACAGGACGCCAGAAACACACTAATGTGATTTGGTAAATTGCATTTTAACGCTTTACAATCTTGATTGGATTTCCTTCAGCAAAAATTGAGTTAATCCTAATCGAGTTAATCTTTCCTTTCACCTCAAAATGTGTACAATGAAAAGGGAAGCAGATTCATTAAATATACAGTGTGCAAACCTCAAGTTTTAATATGATTAGTATCAACCTCTCGTTTCTGAAAAAGAAACATGTTCAGTATCAGTTCACGTCCTCTGCAATATTAGTTATGTCTTCCAATCTTGTTTTAAAACCAGAAAACTGTTTAGCTGTGAGTATTAGCTGCAGTCAGTTGAGTCCTTATTCAGTTACAAAACTGGAAAGCCAGGACACCTCCGTAAGAAGCTTTCTGTTCAGTTCTTCATTTGAAACAAACAATAACTATGAAATGCTTGGAGTTATGGAGGTTTCATGGGAAAACTTGTCATTTGCAAGGTGATAAATATTATATTGTGCTAATTACCTTGGTTGTTAACTTGCCCATTTGAGAACTAAAGTGTTTGTATGCTAATTGTTCTTTAATGACTACATATCGGGCAGTTCTGCTCTACTGGGAGATCTAAACTTTTATTTTCTTTATCTCATCGTTTAGACACACATGCGTCCTGTTATTATGTACTAGAGTGTTTTCCCGCATTAGCAGCCAGGCATTGAGAGCCAGCTGGCAGCAGCGCACACACGCACACTGTCATTCTTAACCAATCACGGCCACACCTCTTTCTCTCTTTCTTTATGTCTCTCTTTATTTCTTTATTTACTGCTTTCCTGCTTCATGATTCAAGGAGATTGAAGCACCTTAGGCAACAGCATGATGCAACAAGACCTGCGGGATGTGAAGTGTGACAGGACGCTGTTCAAAGAGAATCTGTCACCAGACAACATCTGTGTCCTGACGCTCCACTAACCTGCCATTCATTCTCCATCTACTGTGTCAGGCATCTGTCTATCTGTTGCTCTATCTATTTGTCTGTCTGTCTGTCTATCTATCTATCTGTCTTCTCTTTGTCTATCTATCTATCAATCTATCTATCTATCTATCTATCTATCTATCTATCTATCTATCTATCTCTATCATCTATTGGTCTTCTCTTTGTCTCTATGTCTATCTATCTGTCTGTCTATCTATTGGTCTTCTCTTTGTCTCCCTGTCTGTCTATCTGTCTTCTGTCTATCAGTCTTCTCTTTGTCTCCCTGTCTGTCTATCTGTCTTCTGTCTATCAGTCTTCTCTTTGTCTCCCTGTCTGTCTATCTGTCTTCTGTCTATCGGCCTCCTCTTTGTCGCTCTCTCTCTGTCTGTCTGTGCATTTGTGCAGTTTATACATTATACATTCATGTTGGCATCAGTGTGCGCAGCTGTTGATGGTTCTTCAGGTGATTAAGCGGAGGTTCTCATGAGCAGATGAAGCTCACTGATGCTGCATGAGTGTGTGTGAGGTTAGTTTAGATGAGTGGTACCCAGAAAAGAACATTTACTGGTTCTAACCAAAAAACAAAGTGGAGTAATATAGAATATACTAATTAATTCTACCATTCACTGTTAAAAATGCCCTCTAAACGACATGTAGGTAAGGAAGTTTATAATCAATATTTTAGTTGTATATTGAATTGTATTTTTTAGCTGTATACTTAAGTGTATTTTTGCTTACCATTATAATGTGAATTAAAGACACATGGTTATTAAGAGTGTAGTTTATTTGTGTTTAGTAATACACTCAAAGCAACACATGAAAGATGGAAGACACATACAGAAATGAAAACAGCCCCTGGTTTTCAGCTCCTCACAGAATGTCTGTCTTATCTGTATGATTTGGTGTCTGATCATGTCTCTCCTGTCTTTGCATCAGGTCTGTTGAAACAGCACAGCAGTCTTGTGGGTGTCTGACCTCACTAAAGCCGGGCCTGCGGTTCATCAGCTCTCTTCAAAACATCTTTTCATAGTGAATGAGTGACGGTATGACTGCAGACCTGCACGCTGTCTGTGCATATGGAGATGGTGAGATACTGTTCAGTCTCCTCATCATTACCATAACGGTGGTAATGTCTTTTACACTGAAATCTCTGTGATTGAATATTTTTTTCTTCATCCCAGCTGTACTAACCACACTTGTTAGAGAACCTTTAGAGAACGTTGGCCAATGTTCTTGGACGTTTTCCATTCCTGTAATTAGGCCTTCAGCTCCACTCACGCAGTCTTCTTGTTGTCTCTGCTGCCATTTTTTCCAAATGTCAAGTTCTGGATTAGTTTCTTTTCCTCCTGAAATCTGCTCAGTGATCTCCTTTATGAAATGTCACGGAGGAGCTGCGCTGGCGCAGGGTGAGGAGGAGCTCCGCAGGCAGAGGCGGCCGCAGACCAGACGCACATCCCGTCACCGTGCCCAAACTCCGGGCAGCCACGACGTGCGCTCCCTGGGTTAAGTGGCTTTCCTGTGCGCTCACAATGCGCCATCGGTTTCCAAACAGAAATGCGCTTTATAGATTGAGGGAGTTTGGTGGCCGAATCTGTAATGTGATATTGATTATGATATCGACTGAATGAACTACACCAGCTCCAAGTGTTTCGGTCCTCCCCGTCCACAGCATCCTTTATTCATCTTCGCCACAGATGTCCAAAACTGCACGCAAAAAAGACTCGGTTAACCTGTTTGTCCACGATGAATTCACGAAGACAAACTTTGGGTGCGCTCGCAATGTATGAACCTTAACAGCATGCGGGAATAAAGTGCGTCCTTATTCATCCCGTCCCGTCTGCTGGTGTCTGCGGGTCCCCATGAAACATCCTTCTTGTGAGGGGTGGGGTCACATCAGTCACAAGAGGAGGCGGGCTTAGAAAAGCATTGGAGAAGTACCCGCGGTCTCCTGCGCTGATTGGAGACCCAGAGGGAAGAACCGGGAGGACCGCGGGAGGACCGCGCTCACGAGCCCGTGCGCTTCACTTCTAACACCGCACAGACCCGCAACCGCGCGCGCTATGCGTCCTACTGCGCACGGAATCGCCACGGGCCTCGAACCGCGTTCGGTCTGTTCCGCCACGGACTGAGAGGAGAACCCTGGAAGTACCGATCACGTATAACTGTTAGTCTTCATTTGACAGCTTTGGAGAGGTTTTGGGTACCCGTGCACGGCGGGGCATTTGCGCGGAGACGGTTTGAATCGTTGCGAGCAGACCGCCGTCAGGTGCGAGTGAAGTTGGCATGATGTTGACGTTGGTTCTCGGCGCAGTGTGGTTCGTGTGCCGCGCATACGCACAGAATGAAACCGAGCCCATCGTGCTGGAGGGGAAATGCCTGGTGGTGTGCGACTCCAATCCCACCTCCGACCCGACCGGGACGGCGCTTGGGATATCGGTGCGCTCCGGAAGCGCCAAAGTGGCTTTTTCCGTGGTGAGGAACACGAACCACGAACCGTCTGAGATGAGCAACCGAACCATGGTGATCTACTTTGATCAGGTACACAGAGGACATAATTCATTCAATAAACGTTCAGTATTGCTTTTCATTATTAAAATGTGTGTTTGTCATTAGTTAGGTTCTTTGTATGTTACAAAAGCAACCTAGATCACAAAATCTAAGAAGATAACTGGCGTGTGTCTTTTGGGAGCTCTGAACTTCAGTTTCTCGTGTTGTGAAATGTGCTTTATCTATATATATCTATCTACATATATTTATCTATCTATATATATATATATAGTGGAAAGATAAGAAAGGTCTTCTGCTCTACCAGCTGTTTTTCCATTCTCAGATGAAATGGAAATTATAACCAAAACCCAAAGTGAAGAGACCCGTTTATAATTGCTTTAATGCATCACTATTCTGACTCCAGTTCTGATGTCTGAACCTCTTTTAGGTACTTGTGAACGTAGGTAGAAGTTTCGACGAGGAAAGGAGCAATTTCTTCGCCCCTCGTAAAGGGATATACAGTTTTAATTTCCACGTCGTGAAAGTGTACAATCGTCAGACGATCCAGGTGAGTGAATTTTGATCTTACTGCTCACCTGTCTCACTTTCTGTGTTCCTGTCTCAGATGTTGAGAGTCAAGTGTTATTAAATGACAAGCACTGTAGCCTGTATATGGTCTCGTTTTTGAGTTGGTCTCTGCAGGCTTTCAGACGTGAAATCTTCGGCTCTTTAGATACCCAGGGTATCTTTTATTATTTTATCATTTAGCACGGGATTATAACCAGCCAAAAGAAATGGCATTTGTTCAGAACCCCGGACAGAGAAAATGAACTGTACAGCACAAACATGGCTTATAATGAAGCTGGAGGTGAACTTCATGTGATTTCTTTCCTTTATGACACTGAACTGTTAAAATTGAGTTTATCACCCACTCGAAAGCTTTAAAAAGCATATAACTGGGTAGGTTAGGTCTTTTCTTAATGAAAGCGCAGAATAATTACGCTGTCTTGTCTCTCTGAGGATTGAGGCTCTGATCTACCACTGAAATAAGCACGGAAACTAGTCAAATCACTTCCTAATTCATCACTGACGTGCAAACATTGACTAACTGAGCTGCCAACACAGTAACACGCACTCGAAATGATACACACGTAAGATAAGAGACAAATCAAATGTAATCCAGCTAAACTCGTTTAATTAGAAAAACAAAATGTTCACAATACAAAGAAAACACATGCATAGCTTTGCTTTCATTTTTATTTATTTATTTTTACGGTGCAATCCGTTTACACAAATAGATCTTAAATTAGGGTGAGGGGTAAAAGAGAAAAATGATTGAGAGAATATCTTTGTGCTGCTCATTAGGTATGAAAGGCCAGACATGGGAACATAACAGTGATCCCTGATCACTAAACCTGATCATTGAACTGATCATTTTGTAATAAAGTCATTGTCCTGTTAATGATGAGTTCTTAGCTTGTGCATCCTGCACAGATCCTCTACAGATCTCCATAACGGATGTTAATTCTTATTTTAGTCAGCTTTAGGTACCGCATTTTAAATTTTATTTGGTTGGCAAGAGTAACTCAGCTGGCTGCTGTATGTGTGAAATCTGTCTTACGCTTCAAACCTAAATATAAATATATTCAATATAATATTAAATATAATATTAAATATAAATATTTTCTTATATTTTCTTTGTAAGTCGTTGTCCTAAAAGCAGGAGCAGGTCTCTCTATCACCATGCAGAGCACAGAATAAACACACACACACACACACACACTATAATAATCAGCCCGTACAGTATCTGTATCCGTACAGGAGCTCCTCAAAACCGTTGAAAGAGCACCAGCATGCACTGTGTGTAAATATAGTTCTTATCTATTTTTATTTCACTCACTGGAGCTAAAACATCTGGTCATATTCCCACAGTCAGTCTTATATAGTGTCGTACTTCAACACTCCCAGTCCATCTGGAAAAAGCCTCCTTTAAATTCCCTGTGGTTCAGGTGTCTGATAGTCTCAGAATCTAATAATCACATCCTATAGTTAGAATTCTGTAATCTAGTTTCTTCAATTTAAGTTTAAATTTAATCACGTAACTCACAAATATGACTTATTTAGTTAACACATATTAAGAACAATTAGCACAAATGAGGAATTTACCAGTGTGGCACCAAAAGTTCTTCTGAAAAATGAACAGCAACACCTTTCAAAAGAAAA
The DNA here is from genome assembly GCA_036877525.1 of Chromobotia macracanthus. Classification (NCBI taxonomy): domain Eukaryota; kingdom Metazoa; phylum Chordata; class Actinopteri; order Cypriniformes; family Botiidae; genus Chromobotia; species Chromobotia macracanthus. Next base: position 1,950,151 of record JAZGTH010000067.1, on the reverse strand, counting down.
CCCGTGGATAACAAAGTGTAATTAAGAAAATTATTTTCTGACCTAAAATAATAACCCTTTGAGTAGACATGACAAAGGAGAGGACAAAAAAATTGTCTTTGCTTGTGTCCAATGACAGCCATTATGTGACTGAGACAGGAAAGGCAACGAGCAAAAGAAACTGGGAGGGCGCGAAAGAGGAGGTGGTCCTCCGTCACTCCACTGCGTCATTTAGGCAGGAAGCTATTTGTTGGTTCTATTAAATGGAGGCTTTAATTGTGTGTTGAGTCAGTAATGAACCGTTTGCATTGTCTCTCTTGCCTAATTTTTGAATACTTTAGTATTAGTGATATTTTGCATATAGAGTGATAATGTCAAATTCATAAAAATGGTCCCTTTGTGTTTGTATGCTCCACATGTACCTGTAGCTTTGTAGGAATGGATTTACATTTACAGGGCCTACAGCTGGAGGTTTGTTTATAGAAAGGTCTAGCTTTGTGAAGATATTCTCACTTGCCTTGGCCATCCTATGAACAAACACATTGTTTTGTCACTGAAGGTTATGTAGCGGTGAGTGTGTGTTATGGCTACCAGTTGTATTCAAAGATGCCTTTCCAATAAACAAAACCCATTCTTCATTGAGAATTCTTTAAAGTTTCAAATGCCATTTTTGTATTTCCTCTGGCTCAGTCTGAAAATGGCTGGCATAAAAAAACAGACACAAATAAACCGATGTGCCATTTTCATTTCCCCTGGCAAAAGCCCATAAATGCTTTGATCAAGTTTTATGATTTTGTGGGGAACTGTCTGCTCCATTGTCAAGGGGATTGTGAGCATACAAAAGAGAGTGTATACATTACATGTAGTATTACTGCTAAGAAAATTAAAATAGGCCCTTGTTTATAATAATAACAATGCAGTCTTCTGCTGCCCCATTGGGTTTTTATGTTGTTTTATTCAGCCAAGCAGTACCTGAGTGTTATGGCTGCTTAGCTCACCTAAGGGGTTTCTTCATAGCTGAGTTATTTTGTAAAATTCAGTTCCTTAAAGCAGGATCATAAAAAGGCACACTTGAGGGAGAGCAAGAATAGAAGAGAGAATGTGCACAGCACGTCTGTGTTTGTGGGTGTTAAAGGAATCCTCTCTAATCCAAATGCTTCCATCTTACAGGTGAGCCTGATGCACAATGGCTGGCCAGTGATCTCCGCCTTCGCTGGGGATCAGGACGTCACACGCGAGGCAGCCAGTAATGGCGTCCTGATTCAAATGGAGAAAGGCGACCGCGCCTACCTCAAGCTGGAGCGGGGCAACCTGATGGGCGGCTGGAAGTACTCCACGTTCTCCGGCTTCCTGGTCTTCCCCCTGTAGAGGAGGGGCATGGCCAGAGGGACTACTGCTCTTAAGCTCGCCGGCTTGTGGGAGTCAGGAGAGATATGAGGGTGGATGAGAGATAGAATGATGGTGAGAATGTAAAGAAAAAATATAGAAAGAGAAAACTGTTGTGGCAGGCTCTCAGTCACACTCACTTTGCTCTGCTGCTTGACTGCAGCCCTGGACAGCCAAAACTTTTTTATTATCCTTATTATAAACGATAACTGAAATGATCTGGAAAGAATACAGAGGATTGCAGCCCTTCCCCCAATTCATCTCATCACAAAAACCTTCATCTTCTTTATGGATTGTCCTTCAGCAGCACAGACCTCCATTTCACACAGGTCACATCTCTGTATATTCTCTCTATATATGCGTACCGTGAGTCTCAAATGCCGTTGTCATTGATCTCAGTGAGAAAGTCCAGTCGCCTCTTCTCTGGCCTGCTCTGCTGCTCCCCTCTCTCACCCTTTCTCTCCTCTGAGAGGATGTCTTTGCTCTGTCATGACTGATGGGCCCCTGATCCCCACAAAAAGACTGCATACTGGAGATACACATATATAAATACATTAAAAACCTTAAAGTTTCTATATGACGATGATATACTCAATGCCTAAATAAATCTGGTCAATTCTGTATTTCTGTATTTCAGTGTTAACAGTGATTGTGTGTGGATTATCAGGCTGCTGTCCAACTACCAATGCTTCTTGTTTTTGTTTAGGTCAAAGATGTGGCTAGAATGAAATTATAACTAATATAAAGTTTTATTATCATTGATTGTAAGATAAATGTGAATATTTAGCAAACAAAATCCTCCCTTTTAATCAGTTACAATAACTATTGTTTTATTTCTTTGATTCAATAAAAATTAAATGGTACTTTTTATTTTTCTTAATCTGATTCTGTGCTTTGAGATTTAACATTGTTGCCTACAGGTTTAGAAAGTCATATACAAACACATCATCTCACTAAAACGACTTCTGACAAATCTGTATGTGTGTGGGTTTCACAAAGAAGCAATGACCCTCTTTGTGTGTCTCATTGGCTTCTGCTCCCTCATGATGCAGATCTGCTTGACTGGCCCTCTTCTCTTCCTCGGTCTCTCTGCCGGGTGATCAGGCCTATTTTTCTGCACTCAGAACTTTAATGAGCTCCCGAGGGGAAATTAGCACTAGCATAATAAGTAAACCCCACTGTTTACACAAAAATCATGTTGCGTGCATCTTTCACACTCTTTTCTTTTATTCTTCTTTCTTTTTCGTTTCCTTTCTCATGGCATTTCATACCATGAGAGGGAATGTTTTTTGTTCATGTGATCGCGGATGACAGAATCTCCATCACTTTGCATTAATTTGAGTGGATTCATGCACAAAAGTTATGATGTAAATCTTTTTATTATAACATATCTACTGCCCATCCACCCAAATGCTTTTGACTTGGTCAGAAGTGAACACGGTTACAGAAGCCCAGCGTTCTGTCAGGCAAAGCTCACCTCGGTGAATCTCTTCACAACGAACAACACTGCTGTATCTGAGGCCCTCTTAAGGAAATCTTGCTGCTTCACTGCTGACTGTTATGAGAAGATGTAGAAAGTGAACAGACGAGTGTTGAGCGGTGAAATGTTAACACAGAACCATAAGAGACCCGTGTCCCTGCTGGCCCGTGTGCAGACAGTCTGGGCCTGAATAAAACCACTCATTAGTGTCTGCACACTTCATCAGAGCAGAATGATGGAAGGAGAGCTGAGGGCATGCTGGAAGAGCAGGGGAAGGATGATTTTTACTTGGTTTGAGTGGTAATTATGGTATGTTGAAGGACACAGGGAAGTGTATTTTCTTCTATCGTTAATATTTGTTTATTCACAACAGTTTCTTAAGCTTGAGTCCATACAGTTATTTATTGTCACTGCAGTAACCTCTTCTTCTAAGATCTCTGTATGCTGCACGGATGTGACACTGATTTATTAACATATTAAATCAGCCATTAAAGTCATGAGACAGACATGAGTTCAGTCCTCCAGATGTATGGGTGGTGGGAGTGAGGTCTGAGCGTCCGCCGTCCGCTGTGACGACATTACCGGAGACCGTGAAACGTCACGTGACGTCATGAACTCGGTCGGCTCCGCAGGGATTCATCACCGGCGAGCCTTACGGAAACCCTCATCGCCGCTGACCGGTGTCGAGGCTCAGGGTAGGTCTGCCGTGACCGATTTATACGTCGTTAACACACACACACACACACACACACACACACAAAACAATTTATTGAGAAGACGGTGAGGCTTGTTGCTCGACTGTAACCATGGCGACGCTTTGCGCGGGCTTTGAAGCGACACGCTGCGGCCCTTCATAACTGCGTGAAATTATTAATAATTTATTAATAAACTCAATTCAGTACATCTCAGTCACACCGTTTCACACTGAATCCTTTTGTATAGGCTTACAGCGCCTTTAAACTATGCAGCGACAAGCAATTAGACGACAATTGAGCGTCAGTCGTTGCTTTAAAAGATGGAGGTGAGAGGGAGCAGCAATTAAAAGGTGGCGCGGCACCGCAGAGTGACTTTCATTGTCACATGAGGAACCGTGTCAGACATGTTTACTGTAAGTGCGACGCAGGACGTGGAGTGATTACAACAGCTCGGAAATGACAGATGACGGGATGTCACGTCCTTTTATCCGCTTATCGGGTTACGCGCCCACGTCACGCCGACACTCGTAATGACGCAGTGATGATGATGTAGTGATGATGCAGTGATGATGCAGTGATGATGATGTAGTGATGATGATGCAGTGATGATGCAGTGATGATGATGCAGATGATGCAGTGATGATGCAGTGATGATGATGCAGTGATGATGATGCAGTGATGATGATGTAGTGATGATGATGCAGTGATGATGATGTAGTGATGATGTAGTGATGATGATGTAGTGATGATGATGTAGTGATGATGATGCAGTGATGATGATGCAGTGATGATGATGCAGTGATGATGATGCAGTGATGATGCAGTGATGATGATGCAGTGATGATGATGTAGTGATGATGATGCGTGTGATGATGCAGTGCTGTGTGTGATGATGCAGTGATGATGCAGTGCTGCGTGTGATGATGCAGTGCTGCGTGTGATGATGCAGTGCTGCGTGTGATGATGCAGTGATGCGTGTGATGATGCAGTGATGATGCAGTGATGCGTGTGATGATGCAGTGATGCGTGTGATGATGCAGTGATGATGCAGTGATGCGTGTGATGATGCAGTGCTGCGTGTGATGATGCAGTGCTGCGTGTGATGATGCAGTGCTGCGTGTGATGATGCAGTGATGCGTGTGATGATGCAGTGATGTGCGATGCAGTGCTGTGTGATGATGCAGTGCTGCGTGTGATGATGCAGTGCTGCGTGTGATGATGCAGTGCTGCGTGTGATGATGCAGTGATGATGCAGTGATGATGCAGTGCCGCGTGTGATGATGCAGTGCTGCTGCAGTGTGATTGTGCAGTTGTTTTAATATTTTAGATGGATGAGTGCAAGGGGACCTAGCAGGCTCCGAATGATGATGGAGTGCGTATTTTGGAGACCTTGTATATTTTGATGCTACTTGCCATCAAAATAATCCTCATGAACTTTGTGAGATGTTTTATTCTTGCATTCTAATAATGTTTTTTTCTCTGTCGATGATGCAGGCCTTGCTAGTGTGTGAGGCTGAAGTGGCCAGTGGAAGCTACGTCTTTTGAATTGAGTTTGTGTACACTGTTCAATGTCAGTGTGCAGCGGTACCACTGAAAGCGGTGTGTTGTGCTTTATTAGTTAAGCTGGTTGCTTTTCTTGTAGACTGATTGGTTAAGGGATCACTTATCTAAAGAAAAGCACCAAAACTAACATGTATAAAGAAATAAATGGACATAGAGCACGGCAAATGTAAAATTTAAAGCGATAGTTTTCTTCTGCTCAGGCTGCTGATGGCCTTAGGACTATCACAAGACTATTTACATTGAAAAATGTAAAAAATCTTTTTTTTTTACGTTTGTTTCAATGTTTGGTGGCCAGGTGTACTTATTATGTAATTAGACGTGAAGGATCAGTCACAAAAATAACACGTTCTGTTTTGGCTGCGTTTGAAACATTTCATGAATGATGGGGTTAATGGTTTGCAGTGATTTGAGATTTATTGTTTCAAAATGAGCTCTATTTTTCCTTAGGGAAATAACTCTGTGAACTGCAGGGAAATTGATGATATTGCTGAAGCACTGAACATCAAACACTTTAAATATTTAAAATCCAGAGAACTGTTGTTTCACCTTCTAAAGCTACGTGATGTTACCACATGTATTACCTGCTGGAGACACTGTCAGTCAGATGATCAGCTTTACATTTACGCATTTGGCAGACGCTGTTATTCAAAGCGACTTACAGTGCATTGAAGTTAAACATTTTCTTAGTACATGTACTCCCTGGGAATCGAACCCACGACCTCTTGCGCTGCTAACGCAATGCTCTACCAGTAAGCTACAGGAGAACCTGTACACTTCACGCTTGTCATCGAAAATGTGCTCGAGTTTTTATATTTGGAAAATACATCTTTGTTATCTTGGTGCTGCACGTGTTTGTGTAATGAAAGATTGTCGTGTTCTGTTACCTCAGGATGTTGTGTAATTCAGTTTTCACGTTTTTCTTAAAACAATCTGACTGATGTCGAGTTGTTCAGTGTCTCAGTGCTTTATTTTGATCCGCTGTGACTCGTGGGCGAAAAGGCCTGTTACATTAATGAGGAACAATTGAATGTTAGTGTCACAAATTATCTCGCCAATGATATTATCCTGCAAATAAACCCCCTTCCCATAAACAACGCTGCTGTGCTTAAACTGAGTGAGAGAGCGAGGTTTTAATCACGCTCATAATTAGTTTACATGCGCTTCATTTAGCTACACTGTGTTTATCTGAGGCCTGTTGTACTCACTTTAGCAGGTTAATGTGTTTCCTGTTTACAAACAAAAACACAATTATCTCTTTAATCATATTAGACACGTCTAGAGTGCAAAAACCTAGCATGTGCACAGCAGCAGCCTTCCTGAAAATCTGTTGCAGTTTGGTCTGTGTTACACAGTGTTTTCATATCTGTCTGTCTATGGACATAAGTGTGTGTAAGGGAGGGGAAGTCAAAGAGCAGGAATGTGTGTGTGTGTATTAAACAGCAGAAATGGGCTGAGTGGTTCTATAATTGAAAGAGTTGCTTTTGACTGGAGCAAAAACACAACATGCTGGAATATAACGTTTATTATCCAGCGAGTTTTCTGAGAGCTCTTTAGCAGCCTTTAAACTGTCACCGGGCTCAAGTTTGTCAGTGCTGTAAAAGGGCCGCAAATCTACAAGTCATCAAAAATGGATGCAGGACCATAGAGGGAGAGAAATTTATGTGGAGACGAGAATAATTGTATGGGTGCCTAAGTATTCTACATAAGTCCTAATTAGGCTGCAGAGAGCAGCACAGCGGGGCGGATGAGACGAGTGGGGCTTTAACACCATGTTTCTCGTTTCAAGAGGGCTAAATTCCAACAAAGTAATCTGAAGTGAATTTAATTGTGTTTGTATTGCTTTAATTGCAGGTTAAAGAAATGAGTTGTATTGAAGTAAAGTTTTTGATTGGTTTATAAAAAATAATTATGAACCTCAAAGATCTCAGTAGCTCAATTCTCAGTTGCTTTTTGCCACTATGATAATGGATGTTTGTTTTTTGTTATCTCATTGTATTAAGAAAATTGCTGCTAGTAATGACAATAATATCAGTAGATAGGAAAAGACTACTAATTAGAAATAACTCGCTCTTAGCTTTTAACTGAACTATAAGTGTACAGTTCTGTTATAGTGTTTCGACTTGCATTACATTCGACTTGCATTCGACTCGTTGTTTGTGTTAGTAAACAATTATAATGTGTCAGATTAACTTTGCTCGATTCATATTCTGTTGATGTTGTGATAGGAGCTGCTCTAAACAAAGTGTGTCCCTCTACAAGCCTTATGTGTGAAGTACATGTTCCATTATAAGGTCCCAGAACTTTGGATCTGCTCTTCTACAGCAGTGGCCATCCTGACCCTCAGATAACAGATTTTTTTTTTCCTCAGTACCCGTGGATTCGGAGGGTCCCAGCATCCGTTGTGTAGTTGCCTTGACACAAGCTTCTGTGTTTTTTTGTTTTCCGGTACAGTCCATTCATCTCTCGCACACCCCGGTCCCACAGCCATTGAAGATGATGAAAACTTCTCTAGTGACATTTAGTAACCTTTTCCAACAGGAGACATGGATGGAGATCTGAGAGAGGGAGGGGTTGACATCTATACCTGGCATTCTTCTTTGTGTCACCTTGCCACACGTTCTCCTTCCTTTACCCTTTCTTTCAGCCCACCTCGGTTCTGCACCACTCAGAGTGATCTTATGGTTGGAGCAGAAGAACTACAGCTTGTATCTGTGCGTGCGGCAGTGTGACTGTGAAAGACGTTTCAGGAGGGGGAACCATCCCGTAATCTGTCTTGTATCAGCGAGGGAAAATATCAGCTATTGTCAAATGATGGTGCAATAAAGTTTTGTAAAGGTTTAAACATGACGCTTCACACTGAGAAGACAGACTGTTCTGGAAATGGGGCCATACCGTCTTTTCTCTAAATATAAAGCTTTTAGGTTTGTGGGTTTGTTATTATTATTATTATTATTATTATTATTGTCACTGTGCATTTATTTCAAGAAGGGGCTAAGAATGGCTCATTAGCTGGGGAGGCGTCAGCTAAAGAAGAGTAATAGTTGTAAAGAGTGATCAAATGAAGCTTGTATTTTGCTGTGTGTAGTGTGTAGGCCCATTTATGTGGTAATTGTGATGTATTTGGATGGTCTGTCTGTAATAAAACTCATTTAGAAGAATCTGGGGACAACAGAGTTTTGTCAGCAGGTCCTCACAGGTCATCAGTCACATGATCATATCCAACATGATGCAGGCAACACAGGATACACAACAAAAACCATTAGGCTCTAATACAAAGTGTAAATGGCAAATGCAAAGTTTGTTTTTATTGCACTTTTGATTTTCTTCTCTTTGTGACTTTCATCAGCCCATCACAGTTGTGAGGTCACAGTGTTATTTATTCTCTGAAACATGCCCTCATTGTGCCAATACACAAATTCTAAACATGCAAATGATCACTACAAAGTGTCAAATACTTACTGCACTTAATAGTGATAAAAAAGTTTTTCAAAATCAATTTCATCCAGTTGCTGTTATTAAAAAATTAGCATACAACCTTGATGTTTGTCAAAAAACAATAGTTAAATCAGCCCACAATTTGGCTGAAGAAATGCCACAAGTGTCGTGTGTTTTCATTAAAATATGGAAACAATTCTGTGGTCCTTTGTGCTCTTTCTCTCTCTGTCCTTCTCTGAAACACACACCACTCACTGACTATTAGCAGGTTACTCAGCCTTTTGATCTGATAGCAGAGCCCTGCAGTGTCATGTCAGAGAGGCAGAGAGAGAGTACAGACCTGAGGCTGGAGGCTGGATTCTCAGCAGCAGCTCTGCCTCTCCTGTCATCACTGTTACCTTCACATGGATTAAATCACGTTTCCTTTCACTGTGCTTTCAGGTGGTGTGAAAAGACCCATCGTACTCCAGCCATGATGCCCTATTTAGCATTTTTATAGTGTATTAGTATTGTGTTTCAGCATATGCAGATCTTTTAGTTGTAACTCTGTGATGTGATTTTGATGCAGTAAATCGTATGGACATTTTTTTATTTGGTACCATCAGATGCTGTTGACGTAGGGCTTTAAATTGTCACTTTTTGTTCTCATGACAAGATGTCACAAGATTAACATGTTTGGGTGAGATCTGGTGGTCACTGGAGATGATGTCCCTGTAACTGCTGCTGAGGTCAAGGCTGGAGAAGTGTTATATTTAAGGTTCAGGTTATCTAAAGGTTGTTTGGACATTAGAAGCTTTAGAAAATATATTGTTTTACGTATATATGAAAATTGACGAGTTGTCATGACAGTTTCATATTTTCACAGCCTTTAATTTTGCACCTCTAATTTTAGTTCTGATTTTAATTTATTTGGTTACTCAGAATGTTCTGGAGCTCAGATTAGTGTAAATGTGAGAACACGTACTTTAAAAAGCCACTGAAGACCCTCTAGTTAACTTGATCAGATGAGCTGAAGAACAGACAGTTTGTCATAGATGCAGACAACAGTTTTAATACAGTTACTATTTAAACTGGAATTTATTATATGGACTGAATTTCTACCACAAGAAGTCCTATGCAGTAGTTGCTGAAAAGTATGTTAACGTCTTAACATTTGAAAAACATTTTTATAATGTAAAGCTTTGGCTTGTTTATGTCTTGAACTTAATTACAATTAAGATTCATTTTCTGTCACAGAAAGTTTGCGTAATACACACACTGTTTCACAGTTAATTCGACTTTGGTGTTTGTGTGCATGGTTTTTGAGTGCCCTGTTTGCTGGGTGACTTCTGCTCTATGTTTAGTGTAAGTTATGTCCTGGTGGCAGAACGGCACAAGCTGTTTCCTCTCTGTCGAAGTGTTTCGGCCATGCTTCAGCACCACTGCTCTGCTCATTCCTTTAATAATCAGTTTTAATGAGCTCTTCCTTATGCTGTTCCCCTCAGCAGGCAGCTCAATTAATGCCTCATTCCATATCTCCTCACCTCGAGTGCAGAGACTCCCAAGAGTACACACACACAATTCACCACAAACACTTCCTGCTTGTCTTATATGACATTTTCTGAAATTCCCCTCCCCATCCAAAACATACACCAGGATCCCCAAATAAAATAAGTGACCAAAGATAATCTGTATCTAATATAATTTAATAATATAATATAATATAATATAATTTTTTAATTGTTTTTCTGGCAAATGTCAATAATCTGGTAAGTAAGTTTTGTATGTTTGTTTCAAAATACCTACCAAAACCTTTGTTAAAATTTTTAACAAAGTTTTTACCAAAACCTTATCAAATTTTTGTGAATTTCGTCCCCCATACTAAATTCTGGTATTCTACATTATTCGACGGGCTAAATCAGAAGATCCACTACACGCTGGCTCATCAGCTGTAAGTATAAAGTACAGGAGGTACACTGCAGCGGGTGTGCTTTTTTGGAGTGGATTAAACACATGCAAATAAAAACGTGTGGCTGTCTAATAAAGTAATTTAGTTGGAACTGTCCTTCAGGTTAGATACTCAGTAATGCCTGTTGCCATGGTATCCGTTACTTTCAATGTTTGTTTACATTTCAATGTCAGCTCTATTGATTGGCGCTCTGTTGTCCGTGGCCCTGAGGATGAGGCTGTCGTTCAGATGAAAAGCATACGCAGGTTAAGAAATCTTCTGTTTCAAGTGTTTTCTATGCAGAGTGGCTGAATGCTGCTTTTCACTTTATTTGTAAGTAATGTTACCTAAAACATGATGGTTATTTGAATTCACTTTACACACTTATTGTAAGACACACGGTAAGCGCGCAAATCACAAAACATATATCTTTATTATGCCTTTGTACCTTGACATTTTGGCTGTTTACATACATTTTATATATTTTTTTTGCATGCTTAAATGCTTCTATATTTCTATGTCTGAGAATATAATCACTCTGTGGTTCGTTATATACAAAGTATATAAACTCATTTGAACTAAAACGCCTTGATCACTCCTGATATCTGAGTTTTTAGTATGTATACTTTATTATGTACTTGTTTGCATGGTTCTAGATTTGACCTTGACTATCCCCTCTTCTGGATTTACTGATCTAATATGTGTGGTTAAAACAGTTTTGTGATACCTGAAAGTAAAATTTTTTAAGGCTCTTCCCTCTTCTTAACCCTCTTCCTAAGGGTCAGTACACTAACTTTTTTTATTTGTCCTTTTAACTACACATCTCGGATCACAGTATATCTATGGAGGATTCCTATTGGATCTCTTGAGATAAGAAACTGCTGCAGTTTGTTGTATTTTTTCCCTCTGAAAGTTTTGACAATCAATTTGTGAGTGTATGCAGGTCTGACAGATAGCGCATCATTTCTCTGTTTGACTGACAGCTCTTCTCATTTTCTTCCAGCGCTTGTGACCTGATCATGGACTGGGTGTGTGTGTGTTTGTGTATGCATGTTCCTTTGTAGATATAAAAAAAATAAAATCCAATCTTTGATCAGCATATTTCTGTCCATCGTTCCGGGCTCTTTCTTTTTAAGTCTGTATATTTTAGGCGGCTACGGTGCTCTGGGAATCAGTTTTTATGTCAAGGGGCTGTCAATTTATTTCAGTCTAAATATGTGTTCTGTGGGCTGTCAGATGGTCAATGCTGCATGGCAGTTTTTTTAAAGACAATAGCATAATGAGAGATGTTAGAAGGATCTGTGGGTTTACATGTAACATTAATGTTTTGATTCACAGAAGTCTATCAAGAGTATTGAAAATGACAGCTCTCTCTCTCTCTGTCATTCCATCCCCATATACACACACACCACTTGGACTGAATGATTGCAGTTTACCGCTGCGGGGGTGCTAACGTTTTATAATTGACTGAAGAACGTTGTCGCTCAGTCTGGTTTGTTGCTGAACTTGCCACCATCATTTAGAACATTCCTCGCACCTGTGCTCTGTCCTCCCCAATTACAACGTGAGGGCTGGTAACCCAACCCAAAATAGATGCTATTGCTGTCACCAAACTGTAAACAAACGTTACTTGTTTGTAAAACCAAGAGTTTCAAAGTCCTAGAAGAGATCTGGTGATATTAGATTTATTGTAGCATTGTTGTGAAGCATAACTTTTGAAAATTTCATGGTTTTTGACCCTGATCAACAGAAGCAACATTTTAACTGATTGGTTAATTAAATTAGTTTAATTATTCAACACAAAATAATAGTTTGTAGTCAACAGACAGCTTTTTTTTGTGTTTGTTTTTTGTGTGTTTTTTTAAGTTTGAATTTAGGACAGGGTATTGGATTTGGTCTGATGGCCCAAAGGCTCAATTTTTGTCATATTAGACGACAGACGCCATCTTCCAGGTGTGTTAGTATCCCACATGTCTCTGGTAAACTGTAGCTGAGTTGTTATATGACAGTTTTTAACAGTGCCACTGTCTCTGTCACATGCAGACAGTCCCGTTTCAGCCACTATAGCTTGTAAAGTTGTCAGCGGGCTCTGAGTGACTTCCCTAACTGTCTCTTACTTGTATGGTCACCTGACTTCCTGCTGAAGGTAGATTTTCAGCTGTGTTCTTCTGTTTCCTTTTCTTAATTATGGATTTAGTTGGTTTTCACAGGGTTTGTGGTGACTTGGAAATCTTGTTAAGGGAAACCCTTCAGATAAAGGTGTTTATACAGTTGTCATTTAAATCCTCTCGATTACACATTGAAGATTTCCATTTAACTATTTTTATTACTTCTACTGTAAAACTAATTAGCTTCACTGGTGAATGAATCTAGATGTGCATCTGATGATTTAGAGAGCTAAAACAACATTAATGATTCTTGTTCTGTTAATCAGTGGCAAAAGCCAATTTAAGTCCTCATTAAGACCTCATTAAGTGATTCAGTTATAAAACAACAAAACGGCATAGTTCAATGAGTTGAGTACTTTATATATTCACTGTAAACTAACATTAGGTATTTGTTGCATACATCCCGTCTGATTGAATCTCATTTATTTAAGTTCTCCAGAGAATGCGGATACAGAGGTGTGGAATAGATTGAAAGGTGTAGAGGGATAATCTGTTCAGAGATGTGTGGTCCTGGCCTTCTGTTCTCACTCCTTCAGAACTGTGTGATGGCTTCACAGCTGAATCCTCCCTGGAGAGGGTTTCATCTTTAATAACAGCAGGAGAGTCTGTAGGGGCCGTAACCAAGCTCATAACTACTAAACCGAAAGCAGGAAGTGAATAACAATGAATGTAAGTTTTATTTAAAACTTTCAGATGGTCTTTAGTTGAATTCCTGAGCAGGACTGTACATGTTAAGTGATGTTGAGTGAGATGGACTTTACAGAGCAGCTGTCAGTATCTTAAATCTGTAATTTATAGGTACATTGTGATTCATTTAGACATTTTTCAGATGCGTATTGGCATCTTTCTGAAGTAACCATTATTAATCTCTAGGTGGAACACAAAAATAGGCAATCACTTGAATGTAGTTTGTTCCTGCAATGTCACTTGGTGTGTGTGCATGCACATGTTGCTGGTCCCCTGGATGTATAAAAATCCCTCATTTCACCAATTAGGCGACCAAGGGTCTGCAGGCAAGCAGGATATAAATAATGTACCCATGTCATGAAGTCAGCCACTGTAACCTTTTTCTAGCTCTTTAAGACGTCATCTTCAGTGAAGACGCATCTCCATCACTTAGCGCAAAGTGAGAGCGAGGCTGGTGGGGAGGATCTGAACGGAGGGCAGGAGGAGTTGCGCAGCCTCTTAGAAGGTCAAACCTGGAGATCAGATCTATCAGCTGTCATCAATTACCTGTGAAGATAAAATGGAGTAAAACACAGTGGCCCAGCTAAAGCAGATGTTAGGAGGAGAGGAAAATTGGCAGAGAGGGTAAACAGGGAAAAAGAGAACTTACTAGAAAGGGGAATAAAAGTGATCATGATATCATGCTGTTGTGATTTTGTTGTTTACATTCATTTGAGGTGACCTTTGCAAGACAAGCTGCCGTGCTTTAAATGCCCTCCGATGCTTTCTGTCAAATGAGCGTTAGATTTTATTTAGCTTGTTTAATTCAGACCAGCTCATTTAAGAAAGAGAAACACATTTGTGTTGTCTGACAAAAGCCTTTAGACTGAGAGCATGAGCAGATTTCTGAGTTACATGAGTGGGAAAGTGAGCATGTAAACAATGACGCATAATAACAACATTCATGAAAACGTGAGTCTCATCCTTTATCGCAATAAACTGCAGCTATAACAGAAAACAGCATTCAGCACAAAATCATACAGCAGATTTCATTAAAACAGTGACTAAAACTTTTGACTGCGGAACCAGTGACATGACGTTTACAAACATTTGATTTCAGTTTTTTGGTACTGAACAAACCTTATGGATTCCGTAACATATTACTGTATCATGCTGTCAGTCTGTTTGTCTTTCATTGTACTATTGATTTTATTGAGTTTTGTATTTTGCATTAAAGTATGCGAGTGACAAGTGCTTTTCATTTCTATCTTGGTGTGAACAGGCATTTGGATAAACCGTAATGCTGATCAAGGAACAGAAGCTTCTAGAATCACAGTTATGCTGTTAAAGCAAAACTCTGAAAGGAACCTTCTGAGGCGCTGACTTATGAGCAAATGACAGGTAGTATAATCTATAAAACAAATCTTGATTAACTCTTAATATAAATCCTTAAGTGTAATAGGTTAAATAATCATATAATCTTTGGTAAAATATAGTAGATAAACATATTTGTGGCTCAAGTCTTCATGGTTAACAGTGGCACAAAATGTAGCACTTTAACTATTCCTCATATCAGCAAATATAATAAAAAATATTACCCCTTATAGGTTTCACCACTCATGCTGTTGCCACACAAGAACTTGCTGCTTCAATAAAACTGCGGTAAGTAAAGCTGATGGGCGGATAATGTGTTGAGCATGTGGGGAAACTGGAACATGATAGCTGCATTCTCACCCCTTCATGCAGGTTCTCCAGGGAAGACGTTCTGCTACAGTCTTCCCCCATCCACTCCAGTTCTGAGATTCACAGAACCGATAACACACCCCGGTAAGTGTGATGGCCTTTATCTTTCAACTGCTACACAACTCTGTAAGAGGTCTGTAAGAGGAGAGACGGAGGAAGACCCTCTAATGCATTCAACTGTAATCTGTGATTGGACCCACGATTCCACCTCCATTATCACTTCCTCTCCCAGAGGAGGAGGGGGGGTTGCATTTACCACATACTCATATTAATAGCATACAGAAGTTTTGGAGAAGAATTTTTTTTTCAATCACTTCAAATAAAACAGTGAAGACAGAGAGAGAAAGTGTTTTCATAACTGAAAAAAAATGTTGCCGGAAAGCAGTGCAAAAATTGTGTTAATTCACAAGTATCAAAATGAATTCAAACAAGAGAAGTAAAAACTATATTGGCAGAGTAAAAATGTGTTTATAATGTTATTTGCAAAGGTTATTATATGGCGTACATTTTTGCATGCGTTTTTGTGTACAAACCTCCTGAGTGGTTTCATAAACATGTATAATAAATACCACATAAGACATCTGTTGAATGTGATTATAACATCCAACAGAGACTGTTGTGGAACTGAATATGCAAATATCACAAAAGAAATGACATCAACTGTGATTGCACGTGTACACTGCTTAGATGACTACTGAATGTGTTTATCTGTAAGATGTCTTTAAATCTTTATTGATGCCCAGCAAGCTGATCCCCACTCTCAGGATTTCTGACTGTACACTGATCAGGGTGATGCAGTTTACACCTGTTCATTATCATAGTTAATGATTCTTCATACGTGTACCACAAAACACACACACATAAGCATCCCCATTTATCTCTTCTAAGATGTGGTGTTGCTGCAGTTTAATTGTTAGGAGGGAATTTACTGTGAGTGGATTAATAGAGCAGAGGCAGTGATATTTACTCAGTGCTGCGTGTGTTTATGTATGTGATCTACAGAGCCATGGGTTCACAGGTCACATTTCAGGTTAACAGAACTGTAGATTTCCATAAGAACTTTGGGTTAAAGTGCATGCAATGAGTTCAGCAAACATCTTTTCTTAAGCTCATTTTTGTATCAATAGCATATAAACAGTTCAGGATTACAGGCTCATCTGACTGTATAAATCATGTTTGGGTGTAACTAGCTTAAATTAGCCCCATTATTAACTTCCTACATTTTTCAGCAGCATTTCAGTAGTTTTTAAAAAGCGTCACTGATCTGTAATAAGTTGTTAAATATACAATCTCTGTAAGTTTCATCAGATTTTTTATTCAGTGTTTTTATGCACACAGCTTCACAGAAGAGCAGTCCTCTCTCTGATAGTGTTCAGAAAGTAAATTGATTTGTCAAATAAATTATTCGCAGATTCAGATGTTTGTTACTGTTTTCAACTATTAGTGTGTGTTGTAATTATATCATTTGTGACGTGTTGCCACAGCAATATGTGTCAGATGACGGGGATGAACAGGAAGCAGGAGATCTGCCTCTTGAAGTCCCTTTTCCCTTTTATAGGAGGCCCTGGTTCAATCTAGAATGACTTTAAATAAAATGTTTTGAAAGTGTATATATTGCTGGGGTTTTTTTTAAATTACCATATCGTAGATTCATCCATCACGCTCTCTCTCCTTAAGCACTCCTGCTCTCTTTATATGTTAAAGTGACATTTTTCATATAGTAATTAAGTTACTGTATAGCACCACAGCACACAACTCAGTATTTAGAAACCAGTCAATGGTAAGCGAATTTGCACAAAGTAAGACATGTTGATAGGTGATGTAGATGTAACTATGTGAGCTAGCTGAACAGTATGTACATCGCCACCACTGTTAAAATCAGTTTGATGTTTATAGGCTCAAATACATGATGATGTTATGTCTGTGCGTGACCATAATGCAGTACACAACACATAACAATATTACTGTGGTATCACAGGTTTGGATTTACTGTAAGTGGCTTTCTATAAAATGTTCCTGGTCGTTGTCTTTTTCTGAGTTTTCATTTATGGGTGCTAATGAAAATGTATTGTTTATGAAGTCCAGGCTGCAATGAAATCTGTTTGGAATTTCAACCCCAGAAAATTCATTAGTATTGATCTGCCAGGACCTCTGTTGTCTGGCTGCAGCTTTGACCAGCCTGTGTACACACTGAATTGGTGTGTGGTTAGAATAGGGTATTATCAGAGCCCTGAACCACTGGTGCTGTCTTAAAAACTGCTAGTGACCCTGAATGTTTTGCCTCCTAGTGACATATTTAAGAATTTTTGTTGTTTGTATGTATGGAACTGACATCACAGTTTTCAGTTTTCCTGTTTGAGATGAGATGTATACTGTCAAAAAAATGTGCACAATATGTCATTTTTGCTTGTTGCTTTGGCAGTATCCTTTGTGAAGGGCTTCAGTCACTTCTGTTTAGAGCAACCCTTCGAAGATTGCGCCTTGATTCAGTGTGCTTCAGTGGTGCAAAACTGTCGTTTGTAATTTATCCATGCAGTCTTAGGCCAGTCAGACCTGGATGACTGTTTGTCTTGTTTTTGTCTTATCATTAGACGGAAATGTATTTCTGCCTTATCTAGCCCTAAAGGATACATTTTCATACATCTTACCATTGAACCCTATTTCCAGATATAGAGTCAGTTTCATTAAAACAGAGGCACATTTCACAATAAAACAAATAAATATCCAGTAGACACCCCTTAGTGTTACATTCAACACACAGAGAAAAAATAGATATATAAAATATGAATGTCACATTGAAAAATGGCAGGTGATAAGGAAAAAAGGCAAAAAACAACCAAACCTTTCCATTGTGGAAAAGTATAAAAGCAAAAGTATTATGAAATAAAACAAATATACTTTTTTCAGAAGTAACAACTATATCATTTTGTCTCCATCAGTCAAAATCAGTTCAGACAGAATCATTTAAGATTGCTTGATGATATGAGAGAAGACACATCTTTACCACAGAGAAAATCCAACACAGACAGACAGATTTTAAAGTCTGACTATGTTTGCACATACCCAAAGACGTGTGATCAGGCATGAACTAATTTAAAGGTTCTATTAATTTAAATGAATTTAAATACTATTATTAAGGTACAGTAAAGAATGTATGATCACACTTTACATGAGGGATCATGTTACTGTGAAATTACATATTAAGTTATGGAGTGCATGCCCTTTATATATAATTATTTTAGGTGCTTAATCACAATATATATAGTGATTATATATGTGTGTGTATCAAACAAAACATGTTTAGCATGCACAAACTCCATTTATATACGTAATGTTTTATGAAAATACTCTAAACATAATTTGTAAAACTACTGGGTTTTAGAAAAACAACCTCACCAGCTCACCTTATATACTGCATCTGTTGCTGTGAATGATGTCTATAAGTATTGTGTGTGTGTGACAGAGAGAGATGAGCTGTAATAAGATTGTTGATATTTTGATGGTATAAAAATATAAAAAATCATTGTAAAACAACAGCAAGGCCAGTGTAGCACAAATGAATGAAATCTTTTCAATTCGCTCAATGCAGCAATTTAAATCTGAACTGAACTCTCCTTAAATAAAGAGAGTTGTAAGAATAGATTATTGTATTGGAGATGTGGCTAGCAGGTGGTGCACTGATCCAGTATTGTTGAGGTTTGAGTCTGGCTCTGATTCTAATCTGTTCCTGCCTCTTACCTGGTTCCTTGATTTGAAACTGGAAAGTTACCCTGATAACAGCAGCAAATTTATTGCTGATGGAATAATGCTTGTATGTAAGGTAAGATTGCTGGGGCAAGTTAAACTTCAAGTATCCCTCTTTGTGTCTTTAATTCAGTTTAATTTCAGATGTACATGCTGTCTTTGTGGGTATTTTGGTAAAACAAACATGTAGACATTTGGGGAATGTTTCTCATTTATGTAGTCTTTAGAAGTGTGGACTAGATAAACATAACATGCAACATAATAACAACCTTGTGGAAGCACATTTTGTGAAGAGCTTCAGTTTTGGAGTAACTTTTTGTGAAGTGCCCCGTTTAAAGGTCCAAAACTGTGGTTTGAAATGCCCTCCTAGCTTCTTCACCAGGCAGATTTTTCCGTTTTTCTCCTCCTTAAATGTACAGACATTGATGTATTTTCACTCTTCCCAGCTGCTTTTTCAAGGTATGTGACAGACTGCAATTAAAGGAAAGAGCTCCTGCTAAGGGTTCAAAGATGCTTGGAGGCTGCTAAAGGAAACTTCTAGTCTGTGGAGCAAAGTGTGTGTGTGGCGCGGCGTGTTGAGAGAATGCAGGCGCGCTAATGCTCTGTACAGTGTGTGAGATCTTGAATACCAGTCAGCTGTTGTGTGTGAGAATCCCTGGATGAGTATTCAGCCCTCCGTCTGCCCTTTCCACGCTCACTTCCTGTCTACCTGTCGGCTCGTCGGCTCGTCTGTCCACTGCAGAATAGAGCTGTACCATTATCTGACAGCTGCTTCAGAGCCCAGACACAGCAGGAGACGACGGGTGCATGTGGGCACCTGCCACAGCGACTCAGAGCAGACACTGAAACCAAGCTGCTGAAACTGAGGACCATGGGCTCCTTAGTTATATTAAACTGTGTGTGTGTGGCAGTAGCTGACATACCTTAAATCTGTGCAGTGATGAATGCATGCAATATGTGTTTGTGCCAGAGGGGCTTTATCATCTTTCTGTGAAGGAAAAGTTCTGGATGATTCATTAGAGAGAGAGAGAGAGAGAGAGAGATTTGGGTGATTGGGAGGCATTGCAATAAAGAGGGATGAAGAAACTAAAATAAGACAAACAGTCTTACTGAGAATAACAAGTTGTGTGTGTTTTGTAGTCTTTCAGTAATTCTTTTTTCAGATTAGCTGGTCAGTTCAGAAAAAACCCAAAGATCCGTCAGTGAAAAAGAGAAACATCATTACTAAATCTGTCTGTCTACCCATGCCAGTTCATTTATTGTGATTGTAGTAGAAATTATTGATTTACTTTCAAAAGTAAAGTTAGTAAAGTATATGTCCTCACTTAAGCGAGGCACTTGAATTAATGTGTTAATGTGTATTTCCCATCACTAATTTTGAGCAAGTCTCTATAGAGACTACACTTTCACAACACACACACACACAGCAGTGCACAAAAACTAGTGTGAGACAGTCTAGAGTGAGAGAAGACAGAAAGGAAGAGAGGAGAGATGTGTGTGTGGTCACT
The DNA here is from genome assembly GCA_036877525.1 of Chromobotia macracanthus. NCBI lineage: Eukaryota > Metazoa > Chordata > Actinopteri > Cypriniformes > Botiidae > Chromobotia > Chromobotia macracanthus. Next base: position 1,929,857 of record JAZGTH010000067.1, on the reverse strand, counting down.
GTGTGTGTGAGAGAGAGATACACTGGACAGCATTAATCTGTTCCTGTAAATGATCTGACTGGCACTCTGCTCTCCTGTAAATGACGGCTGTCAGAGCGATAAGAGCGCAAACGTCAGTGGAGGATCTCTCTTTCTCTCTGTTTGTCCATTTCCCCCAGAGAAATCCAGATAAGCCCTTTATGCAGAGGCCTCAAAAAGAGACCCATTATCTGCTTGTCAAATTCACTCCAGACACACACACTTGGAAAGGTGCCAGTGTCGTCAGATGTCCATGAAAGTTCATGCACACATTCATGTTCATTTTCAGCTTGTACATTTAAAGGAATAGTTCACCCAAAATTGGTCAAATTGGTCATTTACTCACCTTCATATTCCATATCTATATGTTTTTTCTCTGTGGAGGACTTGTGGAGCTTGGCAGCCCTGATCTCAATTAACTCACATTTTATATGGCAAAAACCGAAATTCTTCCAAAATGTATACTTTCGTTTTCTGTAGGAAAAACAAAAGCATCGTTTGAAACAACATGAGGGTGAGAAATTAATGATGACATTTTAGTTCAGGGTAAAATATGTATTTTTTTATTTACTATTATTTCTTTTACTCACTCCATTGCTGTCTTTCACACACACAGGTGCTTGGCAGATGGGTTTGGGGCTCTTCCCATTGGTGGACAATGGCAAGATCTGAGCCCACAGGTCTGATTGGCTTGTGTGTCCTGGGCAAGGCCGCAGGGTTGGCCAGCTCTCTTCAGGTTCCTGGAGGTGTACTGTGAAGAGTCTCATCTCTCCAGAATGTATTACACTACAATTTCACACACATACCGTGTTAAACACTTGAGCTGGAGTGTGGATGCCCAGATTACTAATGCTGTAGATAATTTTTTTCTAATTGGGATGCCATTGACAATGCTTAGATATTAATTTATTGTTTGAGGTGTGAATTATTGTCTGTGTGGTCTCACATAGGCAGAATTTAAATGGCAGAAAGTCCTCGTTGTACTTCATTCTAAACAAAAACTGCCCATTTAGTTTATGTTCATGTATGTTGTTTTGAGTCAGGGGTATCTGAAATGCGTTGTAACAAAATCAGAACAGAACATTGATTCTGCTAATAATCATCTAAAATACTAAAAAGAAAAATGTGTACTTTAATAAGTACTTTAAAATGTACTTATTTTTTTTATTGTTATTATTTTGTTAGCTGTAATTCAGAAAACAACATATAAACAATGTATAGTTCTGCATGTGGATATCTATAGCATAAAGCAAGCCAATCAGATCAGAGCTGTTCAGTTTCATTCATGGCATTTTCGTGTGCAAAAAATATCTGATAGTTAGTGGATGCAGTACGAAGGAGGAAAGAGGTGCCACACTGACGCTGCTGTGAAGGCAATCTTTGTACAGAAAATGTTGGTTTCACTATTTGTTTCTTACTAATTCCAGCTTACCAATCTTTGTAATTATCTTCACACATTCCATTAATTTTGTTCTTGTTTTTTTTGCATTTCAGTGTATTCTACCCAAACATCCAAACTTCTGCTGGCACACACACTGTATGCAATCCACTGTGGAATTTTGCAACCGTTCTTTGGTCTTAACAGGAAGCGCTACAACATGCCTGAGCAATTAATTTAGTTCTGCAGTCCACAGAACCATAATGGTCACATGAGCAGTAGTGAGAAGTTTGCAGTGACATGCTGACGAATGCCATGCTGCTTTCAGAAGTCTGCAGTCGCTTCATTAAGAGAAGATAAAAGAAGACTGAGGTCACAACTCAGAATCATAATAACCACATGCATGCTTTTATATCGCAGAGTTCACACAGCCATTTGCATTTTCTGGTAAGAACTTTATAATCCGCACAGATACACAAACAAGCCGTTTTACTGGGAATTCTCTTTATCTCTTATATCTTATATTATATCTCTTATCCTGCTTAATGAAAGAGACATTATTTTGTAATCCAATGAGGAAATGTGATAGGCCATAGCAAATGGCTCCAGTAATTAAATGTGACGATTACTGTTCGTGTTGCTGTACCTGAATCTTTAAAAAAGTGCTAAAAAACAAACATTCTCACTCCCTAGTGAAACCTTGCAGAATTACCCTGTCTTTCTTCTTCTGCCATAGATGACAATGGTATAATAATTACCCAAAAAAAAATCTCGTTTTTTTTCTACACTTCCACATTCAGTTGTAGCTTGGGGCTGATAATATACTGTACTGGTTTTGAAAGCTATTTGAATATTTCTTTGGCAGGAAATCACATTACAGGGCTATTAAAAAGTAGTTATTTGTACATAAATTCCTCGGGAGACAGCAGTGGATCTTGGCAGAAGAAGTGCACACGGCTCGATACAAAGGCAGTTAGGAGATGATATTTCGCCAGCGCTGTGTTTATTAAAAAATCGTCCAGCTCCTTCATCATCCTCTGAGGGAACGTGCGTGTCAGCTAGCTCATATTTCATAGCTCATGCTAATGTAATTAGCACTGCTTTAGCGCTGTCACACGGGAAAGAAAGCGCTCATTACCACTGGTATAAATGTTGATTTTACTGGGCGGCGGAAGACGCTGCAGATATCAGCTTTGGAACTCTGTTCGGTGTTGCAGGTGTCATGGGAGGCTGTTTTACATGTTTGTATTCTTCTTTTGTCTGGACCTTCCTTGTAATCCTAGTCAGATTTGCATGCAGACCGGGTTGTCTAGTAGATTAGGTCTAGACCAGCTGATGTTACATGCGCTAATGTGGATGATGTACCATGGTTTGTACTTCTGTAAACTGATGACTCTGTGAAACCAGATTCAGAAAGGTCAGCTGGATTGTTGATCAGGCCTGCAGCTCTTTAAGAATCCCTTGACTGTCTAATTTGTACTGACCACTGCAGAAAGTACAATAGCATAAAGCACTAGCTCTGGTTCTGTTTTCTCCTCACCGCATGAACTTCGACTCCTGATGAGCAGCAGTGAGCTCAAGGCATTAAGTTAGTTCAGACAGCTGGTTAAGTCTTAATTTGGCTAGAGATAAATAATACTAATAATAATTAACACTGGTACCTAGCTCGTGCCGGCGACTGGCTTTGGGTGCAGAGAATCTGTCTGGCTGAAGCGTACGTTTCATTCTAATGCACGCTGCATTCAGACACTCTGTCATTAGTGCTAATGGTTCTGTTTACAAGCTAAGATAAAACTGTGGATTTCACACACTTTAGCTTCGATTGCAAAACAATAACAATTTAGTTTTTTCCTGTCTGTTATTAAATCTCAAATGATTATGCTTCCACTTATAAATCGAATCACAAATAACTAGCAATGATTTTGTTGCACAGTGTAAATAAAAAACCTGGAAAACATCATTAGATGATGCTTTAAATCAACATTAGCTGTTTTACTTGTAGTCAAAACCAACGTTTTAGCATAAGTTTCAACAAACACATTCTGGAGCACATATGGCACATTTGGCACTCGCATAAATAAAACAAGTAATTAGCCCCACCCCAGAAAACGATCTCTCTTCTTCTGCTGAGTGTGTCATAACGACCAATTGTCTAGACCTGTGATTTTTAAATGGTGCTTCTCAGTGGTGCTGGCTGCATTTGATTGGACGCTTCATTATAGAGCAGTCAGGAAATGGTCCGTACATAGCAGGCAGACAGGAGAGATTTGATAATTACCTAGCTCTCCTGGAAGGTTTTCCAGCCCAGTCCATACACTCTGACAGACCAGAGAGAAAAAAGATGAAATGTATCTGTAAGCTTCATTCTAAACTTTAGCTGAGTGTCTATATGAGTAGAAATTGTGATGACAGCACATTTTCAGGTCAGTGAAACAGTGGCCCAAAATGATTTGACAGAAATATTATTATGTTTAACTGCTCTCCTTTTGCTTATGTTATCATCCTATTTTGCAAAGACTCTAAACAAGATACAGTTAGGGCCTTCACAATACTTTAAGACCTTCTTGATCTTAACCAGATAAGTTATGGAGGATCTGATGCATATTGTACGTACAGATAGCAAGACCTGGCTGAAACCTGTTTCCACACAGTCAGGGTGCAGAAATATTCATCACTCTGCTGGGTAACCAGTATGAAGCTGCTTCAAAGAGTGCTGAGGAGGAAGATTTGACAAAGATTAAAAAACATTTCACGAGGTTTGAGTCTCTTAGTAGCAAGTAATTGAGATGTTCTTTCCCCTTAACTTACAACCCGTTATTTTTCTCTTTAGTCATTTTAGAGGGTGTTCAGCACAATCCCTCACAATCTGCTCTTCAGAGCCTCATCTGTGAGGTCTTGAGCCCTGTAAGCAGATTAAATGGAGTCTAGAGAAAGTTCTTCAGATGGATGTTTATCTGATGCTGTCACGAGAATATATTACCCTGATCTTCCAGTATCCATCGCTTATACATGGGCAAAACAGTCAACTAGTCTTACATTTACATTTGTGCATTTTGGCAGATGCTTTTATCCAAAGCGACTTATAGTACATTCAAGTTATAAATTTTTGTCAGTGCATGTGTTCCCTGGATATTGAACCCACAACCTTTCATCCCCCTTAAAGCGAGGGTGCTTTAAAGGGGATCAAATTGGAGATGCAACTTTCTGTAGAAGTTTATAGCTTGTGGATTGTGTGTCATCGGCATCATCATCTCTAAACTCAGAGAAGCAGCATGTCCAAATTCATGAATGTGGTGCTGCTACAGTCATTTACAGCATTTTGCTCATGTAATAGATTCAGTGCCTTCAGTAATAAACTTCAAGGCCATTACTGTCGGACTTCAGAACAGGCTGCTTTGAACAATGTCCCTGTTATTATGCATCTGTTTGTTTATGAGGATTGTTATAGTTTTGTGCAATGAAAGATTATAGCTATTCTGTTTATGTAGTTGCAAAATATCTGCTAGCTACACAATTTAAGGGCTGTGTGTTTGATTTTTAAATGATGTGTTTATTTTGCATTCCTACTCGCCACGACCCAAACTCCATATTTATTTATGTAATATAATATAAGTAATGTTGTCATCTTTGGGGGGTTGGGGGGGTTGTTGGTTCGGTCAGGATTGGAGCTCTGCCTCCCCACCATCACCTTTAAGCCAAATGTTTTTAGTTACCACTCCCAATGATCAAATGAATATATAGACTTGTAAAATGAAGATAAGCAGTGTGGAGATTATACAGTAAGTAAAGGTCTTTTAGAGCCACCTCTGGGCTCCTTGTGTGGGTTATGCTTTGTTTAAACACTATGTCCCTCAGGTCTTGTTGCAAGAGAGGAAAAATCATTGCATAGACTACCTGAGCCAACAGAGCAACAGGAAACTACTAACACATAAACAAGTGTGCAAACACAAGACCTAGAGCAGATCAGCAGTTTCCTCCTCATGGGTTCTGTCCAGCACAGCACAGGAACCAGTCGCATCTTCTCTCAGTGTTCCCGAAAAAGACAAAGAAAGGCAGGCCTGAGGCTCAGCTGCAGCAGTGGGAGAATCTGCATGACGTCTTGTCTTCTTGTGTGACCACCTGCTGTCTTTCTGCAGGCCAGAATCACTACAAGTTCCTTGTTTCAAGCAGGCCGAGGATCTTGGAGAAAAAACCTTAGCATATTTAAAGCCGTACACATAATCAGGTGTCATGTTTTTTAGTTACAATTGTGCAAGTAAATTCTTAGGGCTAGAACTTTCGGTGCGGAACCGGAGTCTGTTTCATAAGGAGTCTGTTTAGTTTATTAACTTGGTGTGAAAGTGGCTTACCGACCCGCATTAGTATAAAATTTCTATAAATTGTATGTTTGCATGCGGCTGGTGACACTAATGTAAGTAATGTGCAGTACAGTCTGCTGGTTGAACTGCAGTTCATATAATGGTGTTCTGATGGTGCTCTAACGTTTCATTTCCAGGGTGATGATATTCACCTGACTTCCATGTGACTATTTCTGTGTTATTTCAGTGTGAAATCTTGATCATTGAAATGTCACTGCAGTTTGTGATCTTAATATTTGTGTTTCAGCATCAGCCGTAGGTTCTAAATCACTCACAATTCTACACAGGCAAAACACTCAAAAACAAAATTGGCCATTTAGCGCTTGACCAAGCACTAGTGTAATGGTGGGCACTATCGGGCTATTAATAAATGCTGTATCGGGCCCATGGCTGGCTGGTGTCATGGACTGACCTTCCCAAAAACCAGAGGGGTGTTTGGATGCCGGACTGCTGACCAGTGAGGTCATGCTGGTGGGCAAAGCATGGTGGAACTGTTCCAAACAAACACTCCGACCCCATCATCCAGTCCCCTGCCCCTTTATTCTTCCGATTCCTCTCCTCTCTGAATTACTCATCCTTCATTCTGCTTTCAAGGACTGATGAATCACATTGTAACTACGGGGAGCGTTGACATTTAAGAAGACTGGATGAGAAGCAATTAGCATGCTTTGAAAACAATTACAACACACTGACTACACAGATGATCAAGCACTAGCCCTGCAGAGCGTTTACAGAAACAGCCGCCGAACACAGACGCAGCTCCACGGCCACTTCTGACGCACCTCCTCTCTCTCCTTGCACTTTGCCTGCTGTCATTGAGCCTATATGTTGGTTTAGACAGGTTACATACTGATCCATTTCTGTTGTTGTTTTTAGATTCCTGCCTTTTCACTTAGAAAGTTTGCAATTCTGTCCTGTTTTTGCAGAGCTATTCCTGAGTTTTTCTACTGTTTTGTGAGTCTGTTTTAATGTAACAGATTTGGAAAAAAAGCTGTTGAAATGATGAAACTTGTTTAAAATAACATCTTACACCATGTACTCTCTGGGTACAAAGTTTCCAAATAAGAAATTTGTTAATGTTTAATGTACAGAGATGAAGAGAGTTTTATTGAATAAGATTTTAAAGTGGGTAGGGCTGCCTTGCACAACACCATGGATATAGAAACCAAGAAATGGACAATTGTCCTGTCAGTTGCCATTTTGTCAGTTGTTGCTTCATCACGTTATGCCTGTTTAGGACACGATGTTAAATCCAAATAACCACCCATATAATTCAAAAAGTCATGTAAAACTATTACTGCTTGTACCTTTTTGTTGTAAGGGACACTGTTACATTACAAGTGGACCTCTGGGTAAAAAATAACAATATAAGCCTTCTAGTAATGAGTTCCTCTCTTATGTTTTCACACAGGGCTTGTATAAAGTGAGCTGTGTGATTCCACCTCCGCAGCTGCTACAAGAGACTGCATCATAGACTTGCTGAAGGAACTGGGGGAAGCTAATAGGATAAATGTACAGGATCAGTATGATGTCATGAGAGCAAGATAAAGAATAGTAGAATCTGCATAATGCTTCTTTCCCTCCCGCCCGACTCACAGGGCATTGTGGGTAATATATAGAGGTGATTCAGATGCGCTTGGCCTCATGCTTGTTTATGGTAGAAATAAAACGCAGCATAAACTGCAAACAAAGCAGCCAGAGAGACACTTAATGGTTCTGTCCACTCTGTACTGTCTCTCTCTTTCTCTAGGTTTCTCAGTCTCTCTTGCTTTCCTGTTCTCTTGCCCCCGCTCTTTCTCTTCCTCAGCCACTTGGATCATTCGCTTTTCTGTCGGTCTCTTGACAAGCTGACAGCAAATTACAGGAGCATATTTTGTTTTTGGGTAAAATGTCTCTCAGTGGTGATTTCATTAAAGCTCTTTTTATACTGTAAGCAGTTCCCGCATGTCTTCGTATTTATGTGTGTGCAGGTTTATTGTCATATTTGCAGTCTCATTTGGATCTCATAGTCTCAGACTCATAGCACCAACACTATGTAATGACACTTTTAAATGCACTTTTCATACTGAGTCTCTCTGTTCACTGTTTGGTCTGTTAGTCCATTGATTTCCAGACTGATGTAGACTAGACTAGGTGTATCTCTGGGGACACGTCTGCAGGGGTTTGTGTAAAGATTTGGTTTTGCTTTGTTCCACATTTAAGTCTTTGTTATCTGTAAATTTTTTTAAAACAATGGTGTTGTATGGTTGATAGTATTTAAACTCCCTCATACAAGGTGGGCAGATTATGTTACTTTTGTTAAAATTTCTGTGTAGGTTTAATTTACAAAAAGTTTTTAGAGAAAAAAAGTCTTTGTGTCTTATGAGTTAGTCTATTAACTTATACACTACCAGTCAAAAGTTTGGAAACACTTTTTCTTTGTTCATATATTTTTTTTAATTTATGAATAATAGTAAACTTATCAAAACTATGAAATAACACAAATGTAACTTTAGGAATTATGTTGTGACTAAAGAAAATTAAAAAATAATATATATATTATATAAATATATATTCTAGCATATTCAATATAGTCACCCTTCGTCTAGAATTTACAAACATTTTCTTCACATTTTCCATCACTCAGTTTCTTGAGGAATCATCCTGAGAAGATTTTATCCTGCGCTCTTATTGGCTGCTTTTTTCTTCATTATTTGGTCCAAATCATCCATTTCAAAAACATTTTTTTTTAAATTGTAGTTTTCTAATAACAAAAATTAAATTGAAATTAATATGTTGGTACTGTTGATATTATATTTTTATTTTTACATTTTTAACATTAAATCAAATGTCTTCAGATTAAAAGATTTTTAATCTGACATTTTAGTCAAGTGTTTCCAAACTTTTGACTGGTAGTGTATGATGAGAGTGTTTTGGTTAAAATGCAGTCTCTTTTTCCAGTTAAAGTGAATATAAAACTAAGTAAACATTCATAGATTATTTTTCTTTATAATGTAAAAATTGCGGCTCTGTGGCACTGTCAAAACATCACTATGCTCCACCAATGGCATGTGTTTGGGGTAAGACGATCTGTTTGTCTGACCAATGACAGGAGTGGAGAGTGTTTAAGTAAACTGTTTTAAAAAGCAGCCTTTTTTGCTCTTTCATGTGATGATGTGGGTGGCGCAGAAATTACACACTTCAGCTTTAAAAACACAGTCTCTTCTCTGTTTAAATCACCTTCGGTTTTTAGCATACTGCTCCATTTCTGTGAAATGTTTGTACAGAAACAGCGCTACTGTTAATTGACTTTGCAGACTCTGTAGGTGCAAATTTTAGCGTAGATGTTAACATTAAGATGTTTGCATGTCTGTCTGTCAGCCGCTGAATGTTAGGAAATAAGAAGTGGTCTTGTTTCATTTTCATATTTTGACTTAAGAGCATAAAATTGGTCTTTGATCCTGGTCTGGTTCTGGTCCAAGAGTATTGTACAGTAGATTATCATTACCGGTGCCTCTGATGTATTTGTTTGTGGGTTTGCTTGGAGGTTATTTGTGTGTTTTGATCTAAGAGTCAACTCAATATGAGCTCTTATATTAAGATATAAGCCATGATGACAATCCTATTAGATGATCTTTAATACTCCATGAACCTTTAGCCAAAAGCAGGCAGTTATCCGGCCCATTACCAAAGCTGCAGTCACTCACATCAGCTCCTATGAGACACTGTCAGCTGTTCAGTCAGAGTGGAAGTGTTGTATTGGTGAAGCATGCTATGAGCATGATGGGTTTAACTGTGTAATGAATTAATGGAGCAGAACTGGGCTCAGAGACTATGCCTGTCATAAAGGGCTTTCAGACCCTCTCTCTGAGAGAGTTCAGCCATGATTATCAGAGGGGTTTGGCGCTGAGATACTGGAGCTTACCCGTTCTCTGGATGTAATATTAGGAGCAAGCCCCCAGAATGATTCCACATACCGGAGTCTAAATCCCTTATAATTGACTGCAAATCTGAGCACACTATTGTTGAGCCTAATCCAGAACTGTACCCCTCCCTCTCTCTCTGTGATAAACTCAGCTCTCTTAGTTTCTGGTATGAGTCTAAATCAGGCTGATTAAATCAGGTTCTATTAATCTTGTTCATATTATTACAAAATAGTTCACTCAAAAATTACATTTCTTTCATTATTTACACAACCTCATATTGTTCCAAACCTTTCTTATGGATCACCGAAGGTGAGTTTTTAAATGTACAGTTTGCTTTTCTCTGTTACAATAAGTGGAGACGGAGGATTTCACACTTTGAAAAGGAGGCAAAACACCATCCCAATATCAGATGTAGTCCATACAACTTGTTTTATCTTTCTAGTCTTCTGTAAGCATACTGTACATTTGCTTTGTGTTGGGAACAGAACAAATTCAAAACAAAGTAATTTCTCACTAAAAATGTTAATCTCCGGTGATGACTGTTATTTGTGAATCCAGTTCTTGAGAGCAGCTGACCGAGTGAAGGGGTTAAATCATGCAGACTGGTTTTGTGAACTACTGATCTGTTGATTCATTAGGTGGATGTGACTCATTTGGTTCATGAATCGTGAACTCTTCTCTTGAATCCAACAAGCAGAGCTACAGTGTGGCAGATGAGAGTGAGTGAACGATTTAAATTCTGCTCTGTTTCTCAAATGAAGCTGTCACGTCATTTCACAAGACCTGCACAAGACATATAGACCACTTTTATAAAGCTTTCGCATCCTTAAAGCCTGACAGCCTCTATCTCCATTCAGAGTAATTGCATGTGGGGAAAAACCACCATCAGTACAATTCTTCAAAATCATCCATTTGTGTTTCACTTCATATGAGGGAATGACCTGGGGGAGATTAAATGATGACAGAATTTTCTGATTTCTGTGAACTGTTCATTTAACCTCCATCTTTCTGTAATTCAGAACTCAGCTACATCACACTCTTTCACATACATACACACCTTCCTGTTTTGTCTCTTTCTTGAAGTATGTAATAACTGGCAGCAAAAGGTCAGTTATTATAACTGCTGTCTGTTCTTTCTCTTGTACCCGCCTGGTATTACTGCTGGATAAGATGAGATGGTGAAGTCTATATGGGATGCAGTAAAGATCTCTGTCTTTGTTCACCTGGTCTGTTTATCACAATTGCTGTCAGGATACACTTCCTGTATCCTGTGTTCGCTCATTTAATTCTGTTCTTTCACAGATGCACTGTATTGTCCTGTTGATTCACATTATTTACTTTAGCCTTCAGTGTCCAGTGATTTGTCTGTGGAGGGTTTATGGTGTTTTCGTTTGTTTTCACTCAGGCTGTGCCCTTTCCAGCTGAGCTGATTGTATGAAGGACATTCTTCGAAATGAATGATAGTTTTGTTTGATTGGAGAGCGTTAAATATTAATAAAGCGACAGAGAGGAACAGAGGGATGAGAGAGTAAAAGTTACAGAAAGAGAGGGAGGGATGATACTGACACAGCTGCAGTGATTTGCTCTCATTCAGATACCAGGCCATCTGTGAGGTCAGGTGCTGATGTCAGCTGATGGAGTTGAGGTCGAACTTCAGCTCATCCCAGTGGTGTTGGTTTGGTTTAGGTCTTGGGCTTTGTGAAACCCAATCAAATTCTCACACTTTGTGTGTAATGTCCGTATGGATCTTGCTTTGTGCAAGAACAGAAACAGTCCCTCCCCAAGAGACACTGTGTAAGAGATTGTTTGTTTGTGTGATTTATTTTATTCAGCTGTTAGCAATGCAGTGTAAGGAATATAGCCAAACCTGTTAATTAGAAGGACACGTCCCCATACTTTTGTGTACATGTGGTACGACAGAACCTCTCTGATCAGGTTCAGCTTGTCTGTGATTGGACAGAACCAACTGGATTGTTTCAACCTGTTTCCAGTCCAATATGGACTGAAGACATGAGAGCCTCATTTGTTGGACAAATGGATTATTTTTGGTGTGTGAGTGTGTGTTGTTCAGGCCTAATGAGACAGCAGGACACAGAGGAGAGAGCTGCCTTACCTGCACGGCATGGACAGTCAGCAGGGGTGGACGTGAGTTTAGCAGTACACACACTGTGCATAGCAGCTGTTATCACATCCGCACACACACATTTATATATGAAGGTGTTGCTGCAGAAGTTTAATGGAAAGAGTGGCAGATGCTGTTGGAAGTAACACAGTATGGAGCCCCTTGTTTTTCACACCAGACACATGCGAGCACACACACTCTCACACATACAGCTGGCTGTGGTGAAAGACACACAGGGTGAACACGTGATTTATTATGCATGCAATGTAATTTATAATCCTCCTCTCTCTGTACCTAGGGGGGTGCTTACTAAGACATTTGGCACAAAATTCTATACTTAAGTGAAATTCCACAGAGCATTTGAGAAAACTGTCATTTTCTCCCAGAACATAATGCCTTAAAAACATTTTCTGTCACTCAGTTGTTTTGCTAGGATTCGTGCTGGTTGTTACAGATGCATTGTGAGGATTCTTAAGTTGGAAAGAAATGTGTCAACATCTTTGAATTTATATTTGTGATATATTTTAAAATGCTAAAGCACTAATTTGTGAGACTGTACACATGAACTCTTGTAAGAAAGGCCTGATATTCTTGCTTCCATTGAAGGACACTGGATGCTCTTTAAATCATGCTGGTATTACATGGATCATCAGGTTTTACACAGGTGTGTCCACACAAGCTCGGGTTATGCTCACAATATCACTGGTAATGAAAAACGTATAAAGGTATAATGTACACAATAAAGTGGTAGACATCTATTTTAGTGTAGTGTAGACACATCTTATTAGCCCTTATTTTCTTTTCCATCTTCCCTCCCTCTATCACTTTTTTCTGTTTTTCTTTGTCTTTATCTCTTCTGTTTACTGCTTAAAATGTCTGCCGTGTACATGTGACTGACAGTCAATTCTGATGTCTGATGAAGTGATAAGACATGACAGACAGATAAACAGACAAATTGACATAGACAGACAGGCAGACAGACAGCTGGCCACTGCTCAGCGCTCTGTTGGCATACAGAGCAGCAACACAATAGCCATCACTGAACAGACTTTTATTTGTCTCTTTTCATTTTGACATAAATGGTATAACTAAACGTACAGTATGTGGTCCAACCACACCTTTATGTCCAAGTTTTGCTCCTGTTCAGACACGAGCATCAGTGAGGTCAAATACAGACGCTGAAAGGTGATGACCTGTATATCCATGTTTTTTGTTCCCCTTGTTTTTCTCTCTAGTCATCCATCCCTCTCCTGTTCCCTTCTCCTGAGTGACAGTACAGTGTTAATCCTCAGGTCAGGGGTGGCTCACCTTTCCTTACTGCTGTTGTCCTTGTCCTTGTTTCTTAATTCATCAGCGCTTATTACACACACCTCTGTGTGTCTGAGACAAGTGGCCGTTTGAAACATGCTGCGATGAACATGCCTCAGTGCCCTGTGATAATTAACATCACCTGGGGCAATACACATCCACACCTCCTCCTGAGAGAGGAGGAGAAGAGAGGAGATATGAGGAGAGAGAAACGGAGAGAAGAGATAGGGAGGAGAGGATTAAAACAAAATGATGAGGTTAAAAGATGGAAATAAACATAAGTGTGTGCAGAATAGCACTCCTAAATATCATGAAAAACAAAATACACTGTAATTGGTCATTTTACATGTACTAAAAGTATTTTAAACTAAAAGTATTTTATGAACTGGTTTAAATGTCTAATAATTAGCTCTTTATTCACATATTTGTAATAAATTAAACATTCAACTTCATGATAAATTCTTCATTATTCAATTTCTGAATTGAATATAGCGTTTAAAAAGTTTGTTCATAATTAGAATTAATAAAAATAATTACTTTTTTATGTATTCACATGTATAGTTTGTTGCTCAATTAATATATGAATTTATCAAATGATCGCATAAGTTTCTATATAGTCTGAAGTCTTTCCTGACTGCTGTTTGATGCTGCAGCTGGAGGTCACTGGTTGGCAGTGTGCTGAACACTCACTTTCTCCTCCGTTTTCACAGTCAAATCTGCTCACCTCTGGCTGCTCACCCACTTTTTTTTAGGGTGTGAAACCTTTTTGTCTTTTAGCTGTGTTGCTCACGCTCAGGGTCAACCTGACGATGTCGCTTTTTGAGAAGAGGCAGAATTTAAATTCTGATTTTATGCCATAAATGGATCACTGGGGTTTTTGGTTTTGATGTTTTTTTGTTTGGCGTTTAAATATTCTTGTGCAGCCTTCCTGTCCAGCCGGCCATATCGGTTGGATATTAACTATGCAGCTCAAAGAGATACAAACTGGATTTAGTAGATTTATAGGGAGACATGTCACTTTTGAGCATGAATAATTATGCATGCAGCATGTAAAATATGCATAAATACTGGCATGTGATTGGCATTGGTTGGCAGGGATGTGCTGGGCTTGGGCATGGAGAAGCATACACATTTAAACACACATGTAAACATTTCACATATGTAATACTGCACGAAAGGTTTAAATTAAGAATTTTTCATCTTTTTTATCGTTTTCCTTTTTTCTTTATCTGAGAAAAGGATTCCAGCATCAGTCCGCACCAGATCTGCTGCAGTGGGCATGTATATTTTCTGTATATTGGCTTTTTGGTTGGCTGTTTTTTTGTTGTGTAGTGTTTTGTTGAGTGTTTTGTTTTCTGCAGTCATTTGAAATAATAATAAAGCAACAAATATTAAAGTAAGCATTGACGTTCACAATTTTTTCCCCTTGATTTCTAGGCTCACGTTCAGAGATAGCTGAATAGCTCAGATCTGTTATATTATTCCACACTTCTCTCTCTTGTTCATTCTCTCCTTTTTCTCCTCTGGTATCTCTTTATATTTGAGCTCTTTTATATGTACACTCTTTTTCATCTTTATCATTTGCTTCTCTGCGGTGGATCTTTTAGCAGCAGGACAGACGCCACAGGAACAGGATCTGGAGGCAGCACTCAGTCTCAAGTCCAGAGGGTGGGGGGATGCTGTGATGTGTCCATGGTGTTGGTTGTCTCATGCTGTGAAGGGAGATTGAAGAGGGAGACTCCAGAGCACAAGATCCACCAGCAAAGGAGGAAGAGGAATGAGGAATCTGTGATGTGGTGAGATGAAGGAGAAGGAAGGAAACATGATTGAGATGCTCTCATAAGCTGGATGATCACAGCCATGCTTGCCCACCTCCCTCCACATGTCTGAAGCCTCACTTTAAAACTGCCCTAACAGATAAATCCATTACTGACTGAAACACACAGTGCTTTGTCTGTATCTTTAAAGTCTGTTGATCACACGCAGAGAAGGCTTTTTGCTCTACTGTTATTTATTCCCAAGACAAATAAATGTGTGCAGAAATGAGAGGTCATACTACATCCGCATGAGGTGCAAAGGTGCTTTTAAAACCTCATAAAACCAAAATTAATTAGAATCAGAAGATTTATTATAACTGAATAAAAATGAAGTTAAGCAGATTATACCTTAATTTTTCCCTTTTCAAGCAGAACTTATTTTTTTCATATTACTTTACTTCATTTTCTCTTTTGACGAAACTGACCAAAAATATTGACGACTCATGCTGCACTCACTTATTTTGTCCAATGAAATGCTCATTGGGTTGAAAATGTCCCTCTCCCAACACTAATTGCAACAGCAAGTAATAAATCATGTAATTGGCTGTAAACTAAAAGCCATTGTCTGTTTGTCATGCTAATACTTCCTGCGGTTATAGGAAGTATGTCACAGGAAAACAATGCTTGTCAAACAGTTTCATAGGGTCAGTTTTGTTCATGTCATTTGTTTGGTAGGGTCACTGCACCAGAAAGTCGGCGGCATACAAAACAAACGGATACATAAAGAAGAACACACAAAGTAAGCAATCCCCTGACCTTGTGGACCACTGGTGTCCATAGCAACAGCTAGATGAGCTACAATTCTGTAAATAAGTTATATTAACAGAATTCTAGGAGAATGACAAGTAACAAGTGTGAGTAGCTTTTGGTTAGCAACCAAATTCTCTTAATCTGTATATACATGAATAGCTGGATCCTTTGTAAACTTTACCAGACACAAATCCACACCCTTCCTAAACCCCAGTGAGAGTGTGGAGCATTCATTTCCTAACAGAAATGTTCAGTTACAGAAACATTTGTCTGTTCTCCTCACTGACCTTCTCTCATCAAAAACATGGCAAGAGAAAGAGACTGAGAGAATAAGTGCAGGTAAAAAAGCAGATTTCTCTCGCACGTCTCCACAATGGCCTTGAGCTGTCTCTTCTGTTTGCAGAAGGTCTTGGGCACGAGGAAAAAATCCGGCATGCTCCCAGAAGTGCTTGTGTGCTTTTTGTGTGTGTGTGTGTGTGTGTGTATGTTTGAGTGCATGTTTGCATCACTGTGGATGT
Source organism: Chromobotia macracanthus (assembly GCA_036877525.1). Lineage (NCBI taxonomy): Eukaryota > Metazoa > Chordata > Actinopteri > Cypriniformes > Botiidae > Chromobotia > Chromobotia macracanthus. Next base: position 1,913,683 of record JAZGTH010000067.1, on the reverse strand, counting down.
GCACACTGCGACACACCGCAGCAGCCTTGTAGCCTCTGCATCAGCTATCAGAAATAGGATCCCACACACATCCGCAATATTTTCTCTTTTGTTCCTTTCACACAAGTGGCAGACTGCTCTAATAAAGACATGTGAATCTGCTCTGAATGGAGCTCAGGCTGCACAGTGCTGCAAAATGCTGCAGCATTTCTAAGCTCTGCTGGTTTCTGTTTGTTTTCTCTTATTGATCTTCTCATCTATTCTCGTTGCTTCTGATTTTGTCTCATTTCTTCTCATCTCATTCTGTTTCTCATCTCGTTTCTTCTAATGTTGTCTTTTTCTTATAGTCTCTTCTCATCTCTTGTTTTTCTCATCTTGTTTGGTCTCTTCTGTCTTCTCTCATGGTTGTCTTCTCTTTCTCCATCTTTCTAAATCAGAGCTCCTTTGTCATTCTCTCTCCATCTCTCTGTCTGCACCTCCACTTAGGTTTAGATTTGTCTTTATACATTACAGAGGAGCACACAGGATGCCTGTCATTTTAAAGGTTATCTGGCTAACAGAATCGCCCCATCTACAAGGGTTTGTATACTAGGACAGATTGAGCCTGTCTCTTATAAAGTTTGGAGAGAATATTTCCACCCCATCTGTTTAAACATCTCAATGTAATGTGTGGTTTCAGACAGAAAGGAGCAGAGAGAGCAGATGTAACATAAGCAGCATTGTGAGTGTTTGCCAAGTTTTGTTTTTGAACAGTCATGAAGTTCTGAACTAATTTATCCATTATTGAGGCTCTAATTTAGAAGCTTCTTGTCCCAGTGCACAAATTTCCTGCCTCCTCCATCACAGCTTTCGTCTGTGTTTTCCTGATTCTAATAGCGCTGGTGCACAGCCGTGCAGTGGGAAATGACCTGTGTCATATGTCTCCAATAGACTGTCAATACAGTTAGGGTGTTTATAGATCCTGTTGATAAGTGTTTTCATATGTGTGCTTGGGATATTGATTGAGGTTTGTTGTTCTTTCTTCTTCCCCTTCATTTCATGCCATTTCCCTGTTGCCAAGATAAATAGAAACTGGTGAAAAAGTTCCCAAAGAAATTTCTACTGGGCAAAACCCAGAAATCTTAAAATATTCCTGTTAACATACTGTTGTGTTTCTTGCCACAGATGATAAGTTTGCATGTAACCCTTGAAATTGTGAAATTATTTTTGTTTTTATAGGCACACAGCGTCGCTCTGTATAAACGCGTTCGCCCACTTTCGTTCCGTCTCTCCATCAGCACAAGCGCTTTTACAGAGTGAACAAACTCAGGAGTGGAACTCGCACATGCAGTGTCTTACGTTCACTGAGGGAGTGCGAGAAACATCACCCTCCAGTTTTCACGCTCTTGTCCTCACACCCCTCCTCAAGGTGTGTTGCAAGAATTCTGGTGCATATCATTGCAGAGCTGCAGGGGGGATCAGTGTTAAATACACAGAACTGAATGCAGCCAGAGTTTGCGTTCTTGTGTTTATGTCAAATCTAACTGTGGTATTCACAGTGAACGTTGCCTTTTAAACAATACAGTATGAATCATGGCAGATTTCCGTAAACATTTGCCTACAGCTCAGCAAGTGTATTTTCAGCAAGCAAGCTCAGCAAGTATATTTCAGCAAGTGGAGTATAAGTATAATATATACTCAAGTATATATAAACAAGTATATCTGTATGCGTTTTACAGTGTAATTGTATTAAATTACAGGCGCTACAGTGTGCTCATAGTCTGAAGCTTATGGACACAATAAATGTCAAATGCTAGCTGACCAGGTCCAATCTGATTGCCTTATTTTACACAGTTTTTAAAAATAAAGGGCACCTTTGGTTTGTCCATCAGTCTGCCTGCAAACAAAGATGTTTTTAAAAGGACTTGGGCAACAAGCTTGTTTGATGATGAAATAATCACTGTGAAGCCGTTTGTAAAGTCTCAGTTAGGCATTTCAGTTCAGTTTTTCTACATCTATAAACTTTGTTATTGTTGTAATATAGCTCTCATAACCCTGCCCCTAAATGGCACCTAAAAACGATATGACATGATTGGTCACTTTACACGTCCATCAGCCGGCTCTTCTGATGTGAGATTAATGAACTGAGATTAATGAAGAACGGTGTTAAAGTGAAGGGTAAGCTGTAGGTTGCAGCTTCAAAATGGTCTGAAAGCAGTCAACATGCTTTCCACGCTTCCAGTAAGACTGAATTGTGTCACACAAAAGACTTAAATTTTACCCATTTAATTGGACTCTCTTCATTTGTACCTCCTCATCCTGTGGTTCAAGGTGAGATTGTGTTGCTATGGTTGCATTGCTGAGATCGCTTCATCTCTTTCAGTGATTTCTTGTTGTACTTGCCTCCGTTTCAAGGGTGTTTCTGTAAGAGTGCTGTGATGAGGCAGGACTCTGAAAACAAACTGCTCTGAGATTGTCTCGGGCTGTAGGAGGAAGAGAAGGAGAGTGGAGTCCAGTCATTTTCCTCTTCTGTCCATCCTCACATCTCCTGCGAGTTCCGGTTTGTTGTAGTCTATGTGCATGAATGAGCAGATGAAAGCACGGTTATAGATCCATCACTCATCCATAAATCACAGTCTTTAGCCTTTGACCATCTTTCATTCCTGGAAGGAACAATTTACACAGACATGAAAATAAACAGTCTCATGTAGTTTCAAAGCGTTCACTGCTGTTTGGCCCATAAACCACAAAAGGAGAAGCAAGATCCTCACTCATTCTTCAAGATTCCTCCTTTGTGTTCCACAGAAAAACTCAAACTACGGTAAGTAAATAATGACAGTTTTGTTTTTGAGGTGAATTATTTCTTGAAATACATCATGATGTCAGTGTCTGAGAGATGGACAGTTCTGTGGACTCATTTTGACTATCTGAAATGTTTTGACATTTGGCATTTAGTTAGTATCTTGTTTTTAAAGAGATTGTGTTTATATATTTTTATCATTCTGGGCCCTGCTCTCCTGGCTTCACTGTCTTTAGCTGTAGCTGCAGTGTATTTGGCTCTAGACTTGAAGTGAAATCTGTTGTAATTGAGTTTGGCTGCAGCTGATATTTGGCAGAAGAAAACATGGACTGTGGTCGGACTCTGATGAGCTGGGTCTCTGCTGGCGGTGAATAGATTGTTGGTCAGCGTGGACTGTTCTGAGGTCAGTTGAGTGGGCAGTCGTGTGTAGACTCCCACCAGGCCCGAGATTAATGCTGCTCGTTTTCTCTCGAGAGGAGATTAATTAGGAAACCTCAAACTGTTTGGATCAGATATCTGAAGCTCCACTGAGATGTTCACACATACACAGATCCAGACACACATGCCCTTTCTCCTGCCTGCTGTCTAAAGAGACTTTCAAACATTGTTAGAACATAAATGTGTGGTGATATTTTGGATGCTGTGTGTGATGGTTATGAAACATGATAGTAATGACATTGCGTTTAGAAAGCAATGAGACGAGAAGTTAACTAGCAGTTAACTCATTGCTGAAAAAGAGATTAACTTTGGAGTTCAGACTCTCAGATAGAGACTCTGTTATGATGTTGGATCATAACAACCTTCATTACAATCTTGAGACCATCCTCTGCTACCCTGTGAAATGCTTTTCTTTCACACTTTAATTAATGTTATGATAATTAATGATAAATAGAAACATTTTTTGGGTATTGGAAGAGGCCAAAATAGTTACATTCTGTCAAATTAAAAATTTCTAACAATAATTAGAGAGATACAATGCAACAGGTTAAAGCTGTTTTAACATTTGAATGATTGTTTATTGTTTAGGTGTAATATATTTAACAGACTGAATTCTTGTTTTACTGTGATTTATTTTAGACTTTAGTTTTTTTACACCCCACAAACTGATCTTGTAATGAATTCACTGCTTCATGGTGGTCTAACTTCTCAAGCTCTGTTTGCTATTCATTTGGTTCTAATGGAAATGTGCTATCATTGCACACTCTGTATTTAGGGGCAATTTGGGCAGTACACCGTCTGATATTTTCAATTATAATGTTTATTTCCATTTTATACTCTACCTATCAAGGTATCTACAAATGCCTCTCAGAACACTTGAAAATTAACGTAGTGTGTACAGAATTGATTTCAGCTGATATGGTCTTATTACATGACCAAAGTTACAAGGTCCTGATACATTTTTAAAGGTTGGGAGGCAGTGAATCATAGCTTTCACAGCACTGTAAAGGACTAGTGACTCATGCATCAGGTGTGTATGTCCAGGACGCCTGGCCCGAGCGTCGCTGAGCAGTTGAGACTCCCTCCCTTGCATTCTGCTAACTCAGCTGGTTCCTGGAGGTCATGCCTGCCTAGTCATGACCTGAAGCAGAGTCCAAAATACTGTAGCACTTTTGGTCTATGGTTGGGCAGTTAAACTTTCAGATATGTGACTGGCACTATACGGCAGTGTTGTCATTGTGCTGCTGAATGTTGAGTCATGTGACTTGTCAGACCCATCTTTAGAGTTCCATTATCTCTCACATCTGATTATCATGTTTCAGTGGTACTTGTTCTTGAGTCTTACAAGTGTTGAAACATTCAACAAAATGTTTCACTCTGCGTCTAATTATCACAAGTTGCTTTTTATGGAAGTAATTTACTGTAGAATAAAATGTGTGGTAATCAACTGACAAATGATATTTGTAATTGATGCCTCTTTTATTTTGATTTAGATGACTGAGGAACATACAGAAGTGCTTCTGTGCAACACAGCATACTGCATTTGCTGTGGGAAGAAACCCTGAAAAAGCTGAAGTTCTGTCAACTGAATGTGTGTCACATCGCCACCCTGTTGGTGGTCTAAATGATTAAGGTAAAGCAGGTTCCAAAAAGGTTCCATTAAACATACATTCACAAAATGCCAAATTTTGCCAATTTTTATGAATGCTTCTGTACTTTTGCCTCATATTCATCTTTTAATTATGAAAGACAGCATTTTTTTTCTTTATTTTGTCAACAGTTAAAGTTAAGAGGATAACATGGTTTCCATGAAGAGGTTCTTAAGCTTTACTGATTGGGCTGTTGGGTTATCTGGGATAACACAAGTTGGAAAACCGGTCATGCATGGATAATATGAATTTAGTGAACTGGATAACTGTTTTAAAACTCCAGTAGAAGGAAACTATGGCTTGTCAGCATGTTCACAGTACATCCACCAAAGTTGCATGAAAAGTTCTGCCGCACCGCTGAGAGCGCGAGATGAGTGCGGCTCAGAAAGCGCTGAATTCCCAGAGCTGACAGTGTAATATTCCAGCTAACAGGCAGAAGCTGAAGTTTGAGATAGTGTCACAATCACACACACTCACACGCGATTTCATGTTATTAAAGGTGTCACCACGCTCTCCCAGAATGAGGCTGTCAATCATTTCCACCATCATCCGCGGAGACAAAGAGACGCGTCCATCCTCTTCTCTCATCCACTCTGTCTTTGTCCTCACACTGCTCAGTGTCGTTTTCAATCTATCTGACACTTTTTACATTTTTCTCTTTAAATAGAACAGAGACAGTGTGCATCCACCCCTCCCCTCCCTGATCTCCCCTCCTCCTTGCTGTAGGTCCTTCCCTTTTTCGCTTTTTCTTTGCTCCAACCTGCCAAAATATCACAATGCATTTTATCCTTTTTTGTTTTACTCGCTGTGTCATTGATCACTGCGGCTGAAATGCCAGGCCTCCATCACCACAACAGAGTGTGATAGTGGAGCTTTGCTGCGGCCCACTGGAGCTGATCTGTTCTATCTTGTCCTCTTGGGTAAAATGTCACTTCAGGAGAGAGAGGCTAAACCAACATATGTCAGCCGCCCTGTCATCCCTGGTCAGGCGGCGGGCAAGCAGGGGGGCCGGGGGGTTGACGAGCTGCTCAGTCACGCCTGAGTGGGATCAGTGCGACAGAAATTGGGTAAATGGTGAGGGTAGTTAAAGAATGAGAGGGCAGATGGTTGCTGGTGAGGGGTTACTGTGTTTGCTGGTTCTTCTGCATGGGGAAAAGCTCTGTGACATTAGTAACATTATTATGTGGATTAATCAGGGGTGTGGGGACACAGTCGAAACTGACACACTCATGCAACCGGCCGATGCTCTGTTGTGTGTCTGCCGTTCTGTTCCTTCACCACACATTTTCTTGAATACCTTTGAATACCTTTGTTGATATTGATTGTATATTCTTGAAGAGTTGCTTTACCCAGTAATGAAACTTCTGTAATCACTTGTTCACACTCATGTTGTTTATGTTAGGTAGAAATGTGCTGATTTCCGTAAAGTCAGAGTGCACCTGTACAGATGTGAAGCTCACAGTTATCTTGCATAAAATGAAATGATGTGAATTTGTTTTAGTCCTGCTGGAGTTAATGTTGACGTTTCTGTGAATGATGGTGATGATTTGGTAATATCTGGTGTTGTGATGATGGATAAATTGCAACACAAAACGATTGCAAATGATTCTGTTTGTTGAACGTCCTATCTGGGTTTCATTAATAAATAAACTGTTTGTTAACAGGGTCTTCTTGCTTTATCGTTGACTGATAAACGGGTGCTTAGCTCGGGACTTTGTTTCGTGTCTGCGAGAGAGTGGCTGAACTCCAATTAGTTCCAACAAGCTACAAATGTTTGATCGGTTTTTAGAAATCTTGCCGAATGGAACAGTTCAAATGTCACATTGAATAATTGTGTTAATGGCATCAAATGTAATTTAAAGAGACAAGTCGCATACATTTAGTTTGACAGCTTTATTATATCATAAATCATTTTACACTTTACCTCAAGTACGTTTTAGGTACTTTAAGAGAGAACGTATGTAATTTTACCAGTGTGTCTTACCAAGGATGAGGGGGTCATGTTAAATTGGTTGGGTTGAGTAGATGCTTTGGTGTGTTTTTCTCCCCTTCAGCCCATCTTTTTACAATACCGCATGAAGCAAATCATTCACAGCCAGATTAGAATTGAATTTCAATTTGCTAGGAAAGCTCTTCAGTCTCCTTTATGTCAATACAGGGCAGAGTTCTGTTCTCTCTGTGAAACAGACAGTCTGGGCTGTGGAGCACAACAACACAGCACATCTCCACCTCCTCATGGCTTCATTTTATTGGTCTGTGCAGATGTTCCTGTGTTAATGGATTCATTCATGTTCTTCATTGTGGAGATCATGCTGCTCTGTGCTGTTAGGGGCTTTTGAGCCGCGTCTGATCCTGTCTGCTGCTCTGTTATGATATTACAGAGTGTTCATAACACGGTTTTATTGTGTGGTCATATAGAAGAGGATGAGAAATGAGCTTTGATAAGGTGATATCTTGAATAGGGTTTTTAATGCAATGTGAAGATCTAATCTTGAGTAAATACATTATTTATGCTTGTGCTGTATCTTATTTAAATATTTAAATATATAACTTACAGGCCAAACTGAGGCTTGATTGTTACACAGGGAAATTGTCAAAAGATCTCAATTAAGGATTAAGTTATGTCCAATTTCACCAGATTTTTTGTTTTAGTATGTTTTTTTAAATATCTAGTTTACTTAGGAACATCTGTTATAAATGTTTAAAAATTAATTTACAATTTTTTTTGTCAATGCAATAGTTTGATGTTTTTGAATGTGGTTTTTACATTTTTGCTATTTAATAATTGTTTACCTATTTAAATTTTGCCTGTGGGTTATGACACACAGTGTAGTACCACATTCCATTGTGACAATTTACCCCACACTATGACAGCGCCCCGTTATTAGGGCACGTTTCACAAAATGTATTTATTTAATACAAAATTTATTGTTTCTTATTTATTACAGGAAAAAAATATTCTTTCAATAGTCTTTCAATAATAAATAAAGACTAAAAAATTCACAGCTAGCCACAGGCTATATGTTTTGTTATTGCATTTTGTGGATCAGTAATAATATATAAATATTTAAATATATATCTCATTGGATCACATATACTGTATATGTATTTCTTTTTCTCTTTTCCCTTATTAACTTTGCCTACATCGTGCTCTCTCTCTGTCTGTCTGTCTGTCTGTCTGTAGAAAAGGTGTTGTGATGGATTAGGGGTATTTTCCTCTTTATTTTGCAGTATGTTGTGACCCTGGCTGTGTGACAGTCCTCTTATATCTCCAGTCCTGGGGGATTTTTCCTCCGCACGGCCCACTGCTCTCAGATGAAGATATATCACAGGTGACCTGTTAACTGATGGCAGCTTTCTGCCAGTGCAAGTGTAACTCCTTAATGCTTCACCACTGCCACCACTGAATGAGGTGTGTGTCTGTGTCTGTATATGTGTGCGTGCCGGGACCTTGTGATTTTAAAGCAGGCTTGCTGTTACTAGACTCTCTGAAATTGCTTACCGTACCTTTAAGTTTGGATGGGTCCAGCTGATAAGTGTTTGCAGAGATACAGTAGAGCGTGTGTTCAGAGCTGTTGGATAGACAGTCTCATGATGGTGCTGTAATTAGGATGCTGATAGTGGAGGTGGGGGGTTGGGAGGGTGGAGGGAGCACTGGGGCCCCAGTGGAGTCCGAGGTAAGCCCACCTGCTCTTCGCTCCACACTGACATTTAGGAGAGATCTGGAGAGCGTCGCTCCTCATTTACACTCTGTATATTCCTGGTCGGCACATCTCACACCTTCCGATTGGCACAGTGAGAACACGGAGGTGATTTGGGGACAGGGCAAGCGTGTGTGTGTTTGTATTTGTGCAGTAAGAGAGAAGGGAATTTAAAGAACGAGGTGGAGGACAGAATTAGAGGTCGTTGGTGTTTAGGGGAAGTGGGTTGTAATAGCATGTATTTAAAGACTGACGTGAGAAGAGTGTTAAAACAGCCAGACGGTCTCTCAGCTGGATGTCTGTGCATGTCCAGTGGACAGCAGAGAACTGAATGAAAGATAAATCATAATCTGTGAAAAACTGAGGGTAGAATTCTCTGAAGTTGCATCCCGAATGATGTACTGCACGCTGCATTCACCTATATAGTGTACACATTTTTGGAAGAGTAGTGTTGTTACTGGTTTCGCATTAAAGGAAATGTTGAGTCTGATGCACACACTGTGTGGCCCTCTGTAGATGTTTAGCTCCACGCCTTCTGTTATGGAGAGTCAAGTGCCCAACGTTATAGTTTCCTCCATATTTCCAAACTACACAAGATCAGAAGTTCTTTCTGTGTTTTAGAATATAAAGAACAGCATGCTGTACCTGTTGCATCACATGCAGAATATCATCATAGTGAATCAATAAACAACATTCAATTAAACTTTTAGTCCAAAGTCTACACATTAGAAATATGATTTTCAAATGTTTAATGTCAGTTTCTTGCAAAAATAAAAAATGAGTCCTACGTGGTTTGAAACATTTTGCGGCAGAACTATTATATATATATATATATATATATATATATATATATATATATATATATATATATATATATATATTATAATTGGATTGGCAAGCATTTATCAGTTAATTAAATTTGATTTAGTGTTACTGTTCATTTGTCTTAGATGTATGTTTATTTACTTTGCCGTACCAGGTATCAAATATCACACAGTGGCACATCTGTTTAGTGAATTTGCCACAGGAGTTTGTGATCTTACAAAACTGCTACACTATCAGCTCTGGGCTTTGTCATTTCTTTGTGTTTTGTGTCATCTCCTCACACACACACACGTCATCTCACACACACTGGAACGAAACCTCAGTCTTTGTTGTTCTAGCTCTTTGTTCTGTACACATGCTTTTGTCTGCTCTCATTAAAAGTGAAGCCTTCACTTCATGCCCGCCTGTCATATTAGTAAAATATTAATGATGCAGATCTATCCATTGTTCCCTCGGCAGCTTCTGGGGTTTGCAGCTTCTCCTGCGTCAGATGTAGGAAACGGCCTTGTTATTGCGCGGTAAGCGTTAGTTTGGCATCAAACATGAAGGAAGGCGTGAAGTAATGGGGTCGAATCAGAAGAGAAGCGAGCCCAGCCTCTTTCAGCAGGTGTAAGGATGTGTGAAGGTGTAGGTGTTCACAAGATTTGGGTGGTCTTGACAGAGGAAATGCTGGCAAGCATTTAAAGAAAGAAGTGTGTTTGTAAAGTGTGGGCTAGCTTTTTAAGGGAACAAAAAAAGTAAGAAATAAAAAAAGGGACCTCAGAAAAGAAAGAAAGAGTGTTGCTGAAATATGAAATGTGTGTGACGTGGAGGTTTGTGTGCTTTTGGAGTGTCTTCAGATCCGCATTAAATGTGTTTTTTTAACTCTGTTCAGATTTAACTGTCAGCCCTTGTACTGATCCAAACCCTTATGACCTTTTCTTCTGTAGAACACAAAAGGTGTATTTTGGAAGAGTGTCCTTTTATCCATATTCCACTTCATAGTACTTGTATTTTTTGGACTTGACATCACTAGTCCTGATTGGTTTCGTTATGAAGAGAAAGCAGAATAAAGTATTTTTCACCTTTTGTGTTTCACAGAAGTCAAAAAGTCATACAGAGCTAGAACGACAGAGGAGAGTAAATCAAGACAGAATTTTCATTTTCGGCTGAACTATTCCTTTGTGTGATCGTGATTTTTATTCACATTCTCTGCATTTTCATGTTTGTTCAGCAGTAACACGACTTACCATTTCAATAGTCTGTTCCAATTTCTCTAAATCAAACATTCATATTTTAAACATTTCGAGAGAAGACGCTCTGACATCTGATAGAAATATCAACAGAAAGTTTTATAAAAGGTTTTCTGTTTATGTCCTTGGAGTGCCCACAGCATGTTATAGTCTGGCCTGTTTTCCACCCAGGCCGGTAGAATAGCAAACTCCTACACACACACGCATACACACGCACACGTCTCTGACCATGTCCTAATTTTACTAAATACATTCAGAGAAAGATTTAATCAAACTCATAAGCTGTGTGGTAATAATGTACAATGAGAAAATGTCGATATTGAGGTGTTGGGTATTTTATAATCCTCTGTGTATCTGAATTTTTTTCTTTTTTTATTAAAGGAGACAGAGACATGAATATTTTTCCATGTGTCATTCAGCGCTACAGACACAGGTGTGTGTGTGTGTGTGTTATTGCATTATTGCACAGTGCAACACACCCTGGGAATATAATGATCAAAGACAACAAGGTCTTTCTTTATGGCTCACTCTGTCTTTATTGTGGTTATTGTTTGTGCTCCAGTGGGGCTGAAATGTTTTAGCTGTGTCAATTAAAACTCCCTTCACCCCAACACGGATAAAATACTTCCACCTCTGAAGGCCATGCGTTGCTTTCACTTATACAGAGATGCCTGTAAGTTTGATTTCAGCAAGGCCAGTCTTTCACACAGAGTCTGCTGGAGACTGTAAAACAAAGTCTAATTTAAGATGGCTTTTATGCTACAGATCATTTCTCATAACACGTTCCAGGCATTTCATTTACTTTCTGTTTTATTCACCTGTACAGCTGACATTCTTTGTGTCAGAGTAACTGCATAGATTGGCCCAGAGCAGAATTATTGCTAGTTTAATGGAGTTCTAATTCTCACTTTCTGCCTGATGTTTCTCCACAATATTACGTAGCCTCCACAAATGAGACAAAACATATAGAGCTGTAACATGAATGTGGATAATACAGATCAAATTATTTGGTTATTTGTTTTTTTTTTTTATAAATGTTGGAGTTCATATTAAAATTTCATATCGTCTTTGGTATCTTTGAACATTGTTGAGACTTCTAAAGCTCTTGAGTACATGTGAGAAGGAGTGTGAAGTAAAGGTCTCAGTTTGCTCTTGTAATCGCTATGAGAAACAATTGAGATACTAGGAAGATCTCATGTGATATGTTCATGGTTCATTTAAACTTGTAGCAAAGCATACACCTGCAGTGCTACAACAAAACAAAAGTAACAAGACAGCTACAATACAAATTCATGTACAATACAGAAAAACACCTCTTAGATAAACCATGAGTTTTCCAGGAGAACTGCAGTAGTGCTGTTTCTAAAATGAATAAACTGAATGCATATTGTGCCGGTTCTTATGCCGGAATATATGATCTGTATTTTTATATTTTTATAACAGCATAGTGTGAAGAAACATGTTTCCTGTGTGTGCCTGACTGATGATGGGATGTTATGAAGTGCACGAGTCCCTCAACCAAGCAAAGATAAACAGGTGGAGCATAAGAGCACAGGAAGTGGGTTATACCCCCCACACACACATCACAGTCTCTTCTGTAAATTAAAGCCATTTATTAAAGACCGTGATAGCCACTGGAAAAGAACATATTGAGAAGAAGCTCGAGGTGTGGTGCAGTGGGATGAAGGGCTGGAGGGGTGGGGTTTCGGTGTCAATATTTCACCCTCATTGTGGAGCTGGTGGCAATACATCACCCTTATTGACTGGAAAAACAGACGTTGTGAATATAAAGGGACAGAAAAGATGAAGAGAAAATGTCAAACACAAATCTCTTAGCCTCTCTCTTCTGTTGGTGCTACAAATTAAACGAAATGTCCACATCATAGATTTAAAGATTTTTACAAGATCTTAGACAATCTGATGAGGGAGTGCGTTCAGAAATGAACGTGACCTGTTACTCTTGTCATTCCATCCCAATATCACTCTTCAGAGTCTGTGATAAACTGTTTTTGAAGTGTTTATGCTGCTGTTTTCCACACAACAAAAGCACAGTCAACAGACGCTGTCACACTTCGAAAAGGAACTAAAGAAATGGACTAAGAAAACTAAGAAAAATTAGCATTAACAAACCTTCCCTTTTATTTTGCAGAAGAAAGAAAAGCAACAAGTTTGGAACAACAGAAGGTTGAGTAAATTATATCAAAATTGTGTGTCATTTTTTCTGTTGAAATACCCATCCAACTTAATATACACAGACTAATGTTGGTCAGAGATCTGTAATTCTGTGGGGCTTTAATTTGCTCTGTTTGTATGACCAGCCAAACTGGTGAATTGATGTGTGTCAGGACTACTTGATTGATGAAGAAACTTGTTTGAAAACAACCATTATTGATCAGTCAGTAATTCTATTTGGTAATGCTATTGGTTTGAAATTTGTTAGCAATTACAATTCAAGTGTGTTTTTAATGTGGGTGCAGTTGTGGCAGTTTTTGGCCCCTGATCTGTCTCGACCCTTTGCAACCCTACATAAACAGTTGTGCTGGACTGTGACACTGGATCTTTCACCTCTCTCCAGTGTCCTCTTCTGCAACACCACCTCAAGCTATCTCTAGCTAACTTCATAACGTTGCTTTAATAAACAGACAGCCTGTTGTTCATGAACGACGCTGTTTGCTATTAGCAATATGAGCGTGTGATTTCTGTACACAGATCATCTCATACCAGCAGAATTAGTGTTGTTTTGGCACTCCCACTCATAATGTTTAGAAAGGTGCAGTTAAAACTGGCAGACGCCATATGGCCCAGAGACTGCCTGTATTATTGTATTAGTTTGAATGCTTATACTTCTATATTTATTTATATACATATATATATATATATATATATATATATATGGTGTGTGTGTGTGTGTGTGTGTGTGTACTTTATAAAGAATGAAAGTTTAGAAGTTGTTAACCTTCTCAATCTCTTAATCTCAGTCTTGAGACGGGAAGTATGATTGCCTTTGTAACATGTTTAAATAGATGCTGCTGCAGAGAGGGACATGAACGTGTCATTTTGTTGTTTGTTTTATGTACTTTTGGGTCTTACCTTGCCGAGGAAATTACAAACAGCTGCCACTCACTGCCTCTGTGCATAAAAACACGTCTGCGTCAGGGTTTTTATTGCGTTCTGACTCGCTCTATTTCACTTTCATTTCTCTTCCCCTCTTTCTCATGTGGAAGTGTTGTTATCAGGAGCTGAGATGTTTGGTGATGTCTTTAGCCTGATTGAACTCACGAATAGCAAATCTCAGTCACTATCAGGGGATGATGCAGGTTCAGACCACTGTTACAAGGGAGAACAGAAAAGGAGAACGGATGGGTTGTGAGGAACACACCTGCTTTTTTATTGAGCATGTGCCCACACGCACACACTTGAGTGAAATGCAAATGAATCTCATCCACAATGTCCGTTCTGACCTCTGCACATATCTGAGAGGGTCTGTGTAGTGTGTGAGCTGCTGTGGTCTCAGGTTAATAATGCAGGAATGCGGGTGACAATGATTCATTCAGCTTCTAAACATCTAAAGGGATCTGCACTTCCACAGACTCTTGACCTCTTCTCCACAAAATACTCTCTAGTCTGTCATTCTGATTCTTGTAATTCTGGTAAACAACTCAAAAGATGTTGACACAAAAATGTGTTTGTTTTGTGTTACATTTATTCCCCATCTTTTCTCTGTCAGGCTCTTATAACTCAAAACCCACAGATGTTGATCTGTACAGAGCTGGACAGCATACTACTGAATAGTTGTGTGTGCAGACAGGTGTTTCACACATCAAAGCTGGATATCAGGTGAGCCCTTACTCTCACACTGGCTCTCCCTTCATAGATCAGAGAGACACACAGTGAAGAGGGCAAACCTTTACCCCTGCTCCCCTGACGAGCTGCTTGTGTTCCCCATGTCTCCAGTAAAGAAAGAGTGAATATGACCCATTATACCAGCTGCTCGTGAACTAGGAACCATTCACACGTGGCAGAATAATGTCTTCACCAGGTACAAAACTAAACAAAATCACTTTGATTCTAATGAATGAATCTGTTCACATGTACAGTAAGGTGCATTTAGCTGGATCTTCCAAGCCAATCAGATTCTTACTATTATTTACAAGTTATGCTGTTTTCTCTGTCTGTCTGAGGTAAGATGGTTTTATTTACAGTATAAATATTATGTTGGGAATTAGAGTATTACTGTAAATTTTAATTATTTATTTACTTTTGACTGTATATTAAAGGCAGGTTAAAAGACAGAAAACAATAGGAAGAAAACATAATAACTTTAGTGTTTAAATATGTTCTCAAAACTCAGAATAAGAAACTTGTCTCAGGTCAGTGGCAATGCTTCTGTTTCTGAGAGCGATTCACAGATCCCCACAAGCACCAATAATAGTTTAGTTAACAGAGAAATGGACAACTCTATAATGCTCTCCTAATGTATTATTCATAAACAGCCTGTTAAAGTAATTCTGTTTTTTAATGACCGTTTAAATCATTCAGGTGTTATACAAACTACATAAACTGTGTGAATTGTATTATTATGCATTCATGCTCCCTCTTATCCCATCAAAAATGGCAGCAGGTGCAAAAAAACACTTCTAAAAATATAAATGGCAGGAACTACACAGTAGAGGCATTTAATAAGTGTTAATTCATGGAATGTAACAATTAGTAAGAGCAATTAGAAAGAGGTAGAAAGTGTGTAAAACAGAATAAATGAAGCAGGGGGTCTTCTACAACACTTCAGTGTCTCAATTTTCCTCTGTTTATTTTGAGCAGGAACAGTTAAGTGTAAGAATAGTTGTGAAGGTCTCTTACAGAAACACAGGGCACCCCTGCAGTTAGAAGTGGGTGTTATAGCCACACAGCGAGGCAACACTGCTAAATTTACCAAATCACATACTTCATCACTGGTTTTTAAGGAAATAATCACTGTTCTGTAAACTACGGTGATCAATGAGTTTTTATCTGATTGGACTTTTTGTCAATTTCTCTGCTTGTTTTCATTCAGTGATTAGATAATGGCATGTCTATATAATGGAAGATAATGGAAGATTTTATGTACCAAAATTCCAAATTATATAACAAAAGTTCCTTTGTTGTTTCTTGTTTAAAGGCCAGTTAAATGGACAGTATAAAAGCAATGTTGCATTTACTTACAGTGTGCTTCCTGGGAATCAAACCCATAACCTTGGGCTGTTGCAAGTGCCAGGTTTACCAATTGAGCCACAGGAACAGAGAGCCATTGGCTTTAATTCCATTTCTTGATAAAGGCACAGAGCAAAATCAATATCAGTATTTATATACACCCTGATACACCCCAGTTGTTGTTGTTGTTTTAAATGTTAATTTTGTTGTAAATATTTAATTGTTGAAATAAATGCAGTGTTACTTATTGATTTCAGCTTAAAGTCGCTCTCATAAACAGTGACAATGATGCTGTGAAGCCTCTTTCTGTTCCCTCATCTGCTGCTCTCTAGACCTGCTGACACAGGTTATTAATGTGGCTCATTTAGCCTAACCCCACCTCCTGCTCCCAGTCCAACACACACACACACACCACTCAGGGGCCCGTCCAGATGCTCATTAGTTAAGCTGGCTCGCTCACTCCCTCACACACACGCATGTTTCTAAGCCAGGTAACTATACAGAGTTTATCTATTAGCAAGTGACTTTTTAGGACACACATATAAAACGGCATAATTAAAAAATATTTATATTTGTGTTCAGAACATGCCAACTGCATGGTGGTCCACCTCTGTCCTGGAGACACTCTGACTGCCAAGCTCCGCCCATTCCTCTGGTTTTAGTCCAGCTGCTCCATCTGTTCAGTCTTGAGGTTTAGGCACCTCGCTCAGCACCATACAGACTCCACCCACTTCTGTACATAAGCAAACTTTGTTATTTATTCATCTGCTTGTGTTTGTTTACTTTCAAAAACAGTAGCCTGTGAGCTATATAGTGCTACAAATTGCAGTTTACAGCGTGTATACAGTACACACCATACTCATTCACGCTCTCTTTCTCTGCAGGTGGTGTTTGTTTACCATGATGCTTATACACAGCAAGCGCAAAGTCTCGCTCCAGAATGCCCCCCCATCATCTCAGCAACTGTTCCAGGCTAAGCTGAGTCACTCCCCGGCATCCCCTCACCCGATCACACGGCTCTCTGGGAAAACAGGGCCGAGAGCGGGTGCGGTGGCTGTATTTAAGGACTGTGGCGGGGGGTGGAGTTTGGACTGGGAGAAGTGCTGGGTTTTTGGGAAGAGAGAAGCCACTCTTGGAGAAAAGCCGCAGTGCCATCTGTTGAACGGGCTCTTGGGGAGCAGGGCGCCTGCGTCTGACGGAGCTGAACCCGGCACTCCTGCAGAGGCCTTCACAAACACACACAGAGACGGCTGCACTGGGGTTGCGTGGTTGTGCCTGCAACAGCAGAACCATGCGGCCTGTTATGCAGCTCGGAGCGCAGTGAAAAACAAGCAGTGTAGACTGCAATGAAACAGTGGGTTCATATGTACATGCATATATGTTTTTATCATTCTAAATTAGACATCTATGGATATTTACGTGCCTTCTACATACTACTTCTACAACTTATTTTATAGGTTGCATATTTACCAGCTCAGAGAAGACCAGCTCAGACCAGTATAAATTGGTCTCCACAAGGTTAGTATAACCAAAAGTATTGTACATTATGGGACCTTAAAAACCATTACCACAGTATTAAAATAACAGAAGTCAGTTAACACAACTGTGTGTGTGTGTGTGTTTTGTGTTTACTGCTGTTGGTCGTCCCTGTGGTGTTATGTGATGGTAGGTTCTGAGTAAGACTCTGCTGTCTGTCATGATACATTAGTGACATTTGTTAACATCACGCTTCCAGTGCTGTGCTGTAGAGGTGCACACACACTGGAGGAAAGCCCGTCAGCTTAACGATGATCGTCCCTAATGAGCGTCACCAACAACATCAGTTCTGCTCTGATTTCAGAGCGTCATTAAGCTGCGGAGCCACAGGGACTGTTAAATACAGTGTGTTGAACACAATCAGTAAAGACGGATGCACAAACTTAATTTAATTCAGTAAAATGTTGTATTAATTGACAAACAATACTTGATGATGGCTGCTGGCTTTAAAATAAGAATCTATAGTTCTTTGTGCGAAGAATAACAGCTGAATGACTGTTAGGCCAACAAGTCAAGTTTATAAAATGGTTTTTATTAACAGTTCAGAGGAAATATAGATTCTGTTCATGCTACAGTTGTCAGGCTGACAAAAAGGGAACATGATGGGGAGTTATTACAAAAGAGCTGAATGTTTTCTCTCTCCCCTTACTGCTTTGTCTGTCTGATGTTTAGATCCCACACACACTTGCAAGCGTGCGCACACACGACGTGGTGGCAGGTATAAGAGGCTAAATTTGATGTCGCATTGGGGGCAAGTCCCTTTCCTGTTAGGCTGAGCAGACCACCTGTCTGCCTCTTGGATGAAGAGCTGTTCTTCAGGCCCTCCGGACTCATTAAGGCCCCGTGAACAATTACTGCTTCCTCCTGCTGAGAAATCGACTCTGTGCTAAGCTGAAACCTCGACCAGAGCTAAGCTGAAACCCCCCAATTCTCACCTCCTCCCCCTCCTGTGTTTTACAAATTCACAAAACAGCTGCCACAGTGTCCTCATGCTCTTCATAGATCTGTTGCAGTAACACCTCAGACCTGTGTTCCTCTGACCTCTGTTTGCAATAATGCAACATGCTACTTTTACTAACATCCTCTGTCTGCTTTTTAACAAGCATGTACAAGATTACCAAGGCGGTATATTACGTTTTGGTTAGAGTTCAGTTAGAGAGTTAGAGTTCAGTTAGAGAGTTAGAGAGTTAGAGCTCAGTTAGAGAGCTTGCAGAGCATCATTAACCTTCAGAAAGATTATGCAATCTTTAGCATCTGTTACAGCTTCTACAAAGTGCCATTGTTAGCCCTAAACTTTAGACAACAAAACAGCCAGAAATTAATGTTCTGGAGGGTAAATGATCTATTACACAGGGTTTACTGAGGAATATATCAGCATAACTGCAGCGTAAGATTATAACAAACAGCTGCTATAGAGGAGTAAAGGTTTGGGTGTGTCTTACAGTCTTACAGGTGATTTGCTGAGAGACAGAGAGAGGAAACACACTTAGATTCTCTTTATTTATTCAGTACTTAATATTCAAAAGTGTGTAGCGTGCAGAAGGATAAGGCATCACTGACATTTGTTTTCCACACTCCTCAACAAACATTAAAGTATGTGATGAGAGACAGAGGAGGAAGAGTGGAACATGATTGGTCAGGTGTGTGTTGTTACCGTGTGATTGCTCATATGTGTAAATAGGGGCAGGGTTTCACTGAAACAACAGATTGTATTTCAGGGGAGCTTCATCAGCAAAAAAAAGAATGTTTGTTGCAGTCTGTCAGAGGTCATGTTATGTAGACACTCACACACACACACAGTTGACTCAACATCTGTTTGGGTTAAATGGAAAACTCAAACAGACTGGCTTCCCTGCAGCTTGAAACTCTCCAAAGTCGTTTTCTGTTACACCACGTACAAGCAAACACACACACACAAACTTCACATTTAAAGACTTCTCACACTTATTTCAGCATCCTTGAAGATAGGTCCACCAACAGCTTTCTTTCTCATTTCTCGCACATTGTTAAATGTAAACCTAAAACCATTTATTTGTACATTTATGTGCTTGGCAGATGTTTTCATCCAAAGTGACTTACAGTACATTCAAGCTATACATTTGATTAGTATGTGTGTTCCCTGGGAATCAAACACACAACAATTGCACTGCTAACACAATGCAGCAAATCTGAGCGCCAGGAACACTAAGATGCCAACAGACACAATCTGATATTTTTTGCATCCAGTCAGTATCAGCTGTGGTCCTCTTAAGAAGATTATCTGAGTTTAAGACAGACTGTTTGATTGGTTGCTTATCAGATCCATGAACTGATTTTCCTCTGTGTGTACATCTTCTCTCACCTGTTTCAGAGCATGCCCCCCTGACCAAGACCCCCTGTTCCCATAGAAACAAAGAACAGCTGGGCTGTCAACCCAGGTGTGTTTGACTGACAGAGTCATACTGAAATGTCCCGTGACTGGACTGAAGGCAGAACCACAGAGTCATGTACTGTTATTAATACTGCTCTGTAAACGCAAATATCACTGCCTGTGAACATGTCACATATGTTCAATTTGCAGCATAGAGTATATACATATACAGACATATACATTTAGTTAAAGCGCAAAAGACTTTATATATTGCACGTGATTTATTTTGTGAGATTGTTTTGTAGTCTTTACTGTATTTTTATGATTTTAAGGAGCACACAGGTCTGTCAGGAGAGAGGTGCACTGGTTATGTTTCATCGAATTATTCGTCTTGTATTACAGAGGGGTGTAAAGACACAGAGGTTCTTACATTAGCAGCGACAGACACAGTCACACGTATACGTTCACCAGCCGAGCAGAAACAATATATTGTGGTGTGTGTACTCTGCCCCTGTATATTTAAAGCAAACACAGGTCTCATGCGTTGTGGAGATGGGGCACACACACTGCTGGTTCTGGGATGAGGAGGGGTTGATTGAGTTTGCTTTAAGAGATGCTGGAGCAGGAAGAGGGAAATATAGGGCTGACAATATTACAGAGCCTTGAGACACCTGGAGACCCTGCAAGTCCCACAACTAACGTCATTATCTGTGTGTGTGTGTGTGTGTGAGTTGCAATTGGGAAATAAAGGACAAAACAGCTATGCATGATTGTAAAAAATGTATATGGCTTGTGTAAACAGGCAAACATGCATACAATTACACAGACAATAAAGTGATGCAAGCCGTGCACTAGACTCGCTCGCAGTCTGTGCCAGGAATTAAAGGAAAGAATAGCACAGGCGTATGTGTATGTGTGTCACGTGTGGGATGTTCGTAATGGAGGCCCTCTCAGGAAAGTAATTGTAGCTTTCAGGTCATTTACAAGAAAGCCTCCAATTAATGGAATCATAACACTGCATCAGGCTCCGCCTCCACCCTTCTTTGATCAGAGTCTGCTTCCTGTACTGTACTGTCTGTATACGGCTCTCACAACTCTAAGATAATGATAGTTTCTCAGTGTGGAGACGGTATTGCATTAATGCATTACTTTGAAGGGCACGTGGTGATGATCAGAAGAGAGTTTTTGTGAAAGGGTTTTGCCTACAGGGAGCAGTATCTTCCTGCTGCAGGAGAATAAAGAGAGTGTGTGTGTGATTTGTTAAAGTCTGCTCTTTGGATGATCCGTAACACTGGCCGAAGTGTCTTATCAACATCTGATCAGCCTTTTTGCATGTGTACAGAACAAAGATGATTGTCTGAAACACTTTTAAAGTCTCAGATTAGAAAGAATTTGTTGCTATACACTGTTAATATTTAATGTGCTCTAAAAGAGTAAGTTTATATTTTGGACACAGTAATTCAGAGGTCTTTAAACAGGCAAGATAAGAAAAATAAAACACAGACAGTTTAATTTAAAATCATTTCAGAAGTCAGTAATAAAGCCTGAAAAAGCAATACAATGTTAATATGAAAAATGTGTAACATGCATAAACTGAAGTAATGCAGTGTAATCAGTAAAGTAGAGTTTAGTTAGAGAATACACAGGTAAACAGATATGCTGTCCACGGTCGAGACACAGCTAACTGGAAGTTACTGGAAGTTAGCAGCGCGTGGTGTAATATCTGAACACTCTCATCATGTCTTGGGTGTACTGTAGGGATTTCTCACTCTGCTGTTTTGCTGCTGGTGTTGTGTTGTACTTTTGTTGTATTGTGCTCATGTACTTTATTGTACTTGTACATATAGTAATAATGTATTCTACCCAAAAATGTAGAACCTCTGTCAGTCTCTCTCTTTCTCTCTCTGTCTCTCTGCCTATTTCTCTCTGTGATTGGTGCGGTCACTAAGGGGCTCACCGCAGAAGAAGGGAGGAAATTAACTCAGCAGGACAAAGGTTTGGGAAGAAGCAATGAGTGCCAAGTGCAAACACAAATTTAAGTGTGTGTGTGTGTGCTGCTGTCCCCTGATGCCCAGCCCTGGCCAGCCACCCTACAGCCTGCCATAGAGAGACAACAGTCTGCTGCAGAGGGCAACTGGGGGCACACTCTGGTGTCCACTTGGTAAGCAGTCTGCATCTTATTTGTCTGAGTGTGTATGTATTGGTGTATTCATAACCAATTGATACAACATGTATGTCATTCCAAGTCTTCTAAAATCATTAAGCATTGTGTTAAGAGTAAGTTTAAATCAATTATTAACTGTTAATGAAATCTATAAACCTTTTCCCCCCACGCTCAAAACAAATATGTCACCTCTGAAGCACTAAAGTGATTTGGGGCAAGTAGCCTAAATAATGACAGAAAGATATCAGGGTGCTATGGTTTGGCATGCCACAGTTTTGTTTGTGACATTGTTTAAGCCAACAACAGGTGATGAGTTTCTGTAAAAAACCTGTCACAGTCACTCCTGACTGTGACTGTGAGTCGACAGACCTGGTAAGTTCAGAAGAGAGAAAAAAACATTAAAACGAGATTTATTACTCTCAGCATGGAGGGGAAATTAACTGCCATGCTAGCACACAAACAAACATATCAAACATACACCCAAGAGAGCAAAACATATCCACACGCACACATACGATTACACGAGATTTCAGACTGAGTCTAAAGAGTTTTATTCATGCTTGACTGTCGTACTGAGTGAGTTATGAGGGAAAAAACACATATTCCGTTGATGTACAATAGCAATTATGATATGGGACTTACTAGCGTTTATTTTTCATTTATCATGAATATAAAAGGCTTCCATGGTGACATTAATTCAAATGTTTATTTGTCATTAAAGCTTAGTTCAGCATTTCTTCCACACGCAGTTCATTTGCATTTTCTCTCTCTCTTCCTGTTGTTTTCTCTTCAGCTCCACTGGGGCGAATTTAAGTGTTTAAGTGAAGTTAATCTTCTTGTGTTGTCATTTTCTGACACAATTAACCACTGGATTTTTAATTTCTCTCATACATTTATTTACATTTACTCATTTAGCAGACGCTTTTATTCAAAGTGAATTAACAAAAGATTGCATTAAGCATTAAACATTTTGCCTTAAGAACCAACAAGCCAAGCCTACAAAGCTACATTTACAAGTGATAATGTATTCTGCTACTAGAGACAAGATGAACAGAAGAAGGTATTTTTCTTTAATATGTAGGAGAGAATTATTTACCTTATTAAACTATTATTTAAACATTTTTTAACATATTTTATAACAGTATAATTTAGGATTGCCCTATAGAATGCAAGTGAAACTGAATATACATTTTTGTTTTATTTTTTGAGGGAGGAGTTAAAATATCTTCTGTGACTGAGGCATTCCTGTAGCTCAACTGGTAGAGCATTATGTTAGCAACACAAAGGTTGTGGGTTTATTTCCCAGGAAACACACACATACTGATTAAATAGTACTTTGGATAACAGGTAAACAGATGATAGAGCTTATTAAGATGTGATTGAGGTATTTGTCCATTCGTGAAACTTTTATTTTAGCATGCATGCAGTCATGCATTAGATGTTTTGATAAATACGGCTCAAATTGCTGCATGACCTTTAAAAAGCTTAATGCCAAGTCAGGCATATTGAATGCTGTCTGTGGATGAAGTGGTTTTTCAGAGACTGTGTGTGTGTGTGGGAACAATGGTTCATCGTCAGACAGAGGGGCATCACACTGTGGGGCATTTGGGCCAGAAAAAGTGATGGACAGCCCTTTCATTTGATGTATTCTTTAAAGGGCTCTGCAGTTTAGATTGAGGTGGGTGGTCTTCTCTAATGAGGAAACTAACTTTAGACCATGTCAACCATCTCTCCATTTCCCCTCTCTCTCCCAGGGTTTGTATAGAATTCTGCTGTTTAGGTAATGGATGGTTTAGGACAGTGAGATGCTGTGTGATATTTTTATTGCCCATCTGACTAATCGTTCCATTGAAAACGGTGCTGTTTTTAATCCAAGCTGAAAACAGATGTACCATCTCACTGAAATCTGAAAATCTGTTTCAAGATCATACCACCTTTAACACAATCTCAGCAGTGTGCCTAATCATGCAAAGCAAGTGATGTGAGTGTCCATGATGATTAAGTTTGAATTGATGGGATTTGATGGATACCTCCACTTCCTCTTTGACCTCCACACACACACTGGGCTGAGCTGCTGTTTCTAGGCAAAATCAGTTTTTTGATGAAGCTGGTGAAGATCAAAGAGGACATTGTGGTCTTTTGTGACCAGCAAGGTCTTCATTCAACCCACTGATTGAGCTTTCAGCCCTTCATTCATAATTGAAGGCCATTAACTCATGGTAAGTGCCTGTAGTTTAATTAGCTGCTTGATGGCGCAGGTTCTTCAGTGAGGAGCACTGAGCTTTAATTGAGTCTTCGGTCAGCAGGCAGACAAGAACAGTGATCTCATTCACCTTCAGCACAAATGGCAGTGAGGGTGGAAATTAAACCACAAGTTAAGGATTTTACTGCTCTTTGTTGCACCTATAAGAATCTGAACGTGTCCTCCACCATGAGTATGAAATGGTGTTTATACAGCTGTATAAAATGGTGTTTTTACAACAGGACGTTTCTCTAATTTGATTGGCCAGTGAGTGTTCTGATATTTACTGTAACAGCACCAAAATGGTTTACGTTTTGTATCATGAATTAGTTCATTTGTGACCTAGCAATGGTGCAAAGCCTAAATATTTTTATCTGTTTCATGCCATAATGTTACTTTGGTTTATATTTTTAATTAAATTTCCAGGCTTAAATTGGATTCTGAATCCCAGATTTTTAATGTGGTCTCAGACTTGTGAACCCCGCTGTAAATGTAGAAGTGTGTGTGTGTTTTATGTGATTATCTGATCTCCTCCTCATTGCTCATCTTCTTCCTCACCGTTGTTTGTCACTAGTTCTCAATCCTTCTCCATCTTTCATTTACTCCCCACACCTTATCTGAGCTTCCGCTCTGAATCGCTTTATTCTCCTGTGTCTCTCAACCTCCCTCATACATCTATTGGCATCTGTGTGTGTTTATGATTGTGCAGAAGGTTCGGGGGGAAGCTCAGCTGTTCATAAGATGTGATGGGCAGAGGTGAGATTTTCATACACTTTTCTCATTGCAGCTAAGCCAGAGGGCAGCTGAGCAATGTGAACAGGACATGTCTCCACGAGGCTGAGATTCATTGTAAACAAGTAACATGCTTTGTTTCATGAAGCTTTGAGTTTGTTACCTTTGTTAATGCTCAGTTACAGCAAGAGCATTTTCTCTGAAAGGCAGCAACGCTCCACTGATCATGTTAGTGCATTTAAAAGTGTGGACAGGAAAGTGTGCCTCCTGTAGGCAGGTTATGGCATTGCAAGATAGATATCATGAAAGCTACACCAAACTGTTCATGGGTCATTCACACCAAACCTGTTTAATAGTATCACCTTCACCTCCTGTGAGCATGAATGATTCTCACGAATGTCTTAAAAATTATAAGATGTTTATAAATAACCAAACAAAAATGCAGAAACATTGGGCCAGATTTTGTGACTTTGAAGTGATGCTGTCTGTGCAGTGTGTGTGTGTATGTGTGTGTGTGTGTGTGTGTATATGTGTGTGTTAGTAAACTCATTTTCAGGGCTCATTAACAGGCTGTTATTCAGGATGTTTTGGCATTGACAATTGCTCTTTATTTCATATCTCTGAATGTGTGCGATTCTGTCTTTCTAGCTGAGAGTAACTTGTGTGGGCATGTGCTGTATCAACACTCTAATGTCTACAGGATATTTAAAGCAGATGTTGTGATTTACTGGCAAGTATCTATCATTATGTTTATGACTTGTACATCATTATGAAACACTTTCCCACTGGCTTTTGAATCATTATGTGTATTGCAGAGTTCCTAACAGGTAAAGTTAATTAAATAAAGTGTTATGTTATATTTCACTTTTTCACATAGAATGTACAGACTTTCTCTTTACTAATTTGTGTGTGTAGTTTTTGGAAATGTAAATATCATACCCTGACTGGCAGCTGAACATGTCATTAGATTAGATTAGATTAGATTAGATTCAGCTTTATTGTCATTATGCAGAGTACAAGTACAGAGCTAATGAAATGCAGTTAGCATCTAACCAGAAGTGCAGGAATATAGTGATTTATATATTACAATATTATGCCCCCTGTCATGCCCCTTAATATGTGTATATTTGATCATTAAATTGCATAATTATTGTATCTTAAGAATTTTCAAATTGCTTTTCCCATACAATGGAAATACATGAGGATCATTGGTTGTCAAGTTTAGTTGCAGTTGGTTTGGTTATATATACAAGTATTTGGCAAACACATTTGTCCAAAGTGACTCAGAGTGCATTTAAACTATACACTTTGTCAGTATGTGTTCTCTGGGAATCGAACCCCCAACCCTTCGCCCTGCTAACACAGTGTTTTACCAATGTTCTACCAATTTTAAACAATAAATTGCTGTTAATAAAACATTTATTTTTCATGTCTGTCAGACAGCAGAATAGTGAGCCAGGACTGCCACTGGTAAACCTTCAAAACAAACAGCTGTGTCATGCCTTTGGCTGCAGACACAAATAAATTTGCTAACATTTAATAAACAAACATTCAGAGGGCAAGGAGTGTGTATAACTTTGAGAGTGACGGGTGGAAATCTGCAGACTACTGCAGGTGGAGAGGCTGGGTGTTCCTATAATATACCTTTGATTGATTAAACACAAAACTGAACTAATTCAATGAGTATATATTAGAGTAATATAATAAATAATGCTTGAGCTTTAATACAATAACAACAGCAATCTTATTTTGACCTCATGTGGCTTCACTTTCTTATTTAAACTCCAATACCTGTCTTAGACTCTGGTCCAAGGTGAGAAGAAAAGACAAGATCTGACAGCTATTGCAACAAGGGAGCAGCCAAAACTACAAACACTGACACCCTGAGATTGATTGATTATGTCTGTCTTGGCTGAAACACACAGAACAAACTCAGCAGCGCTGTACTCAGTCATCCCTCAGGTTCTGCCTCACACACACATAAACACAGATACAGTTCATTACATTAATACTGGCCGTTTCACCTCCTGTCAGCAGTAGAATGACAGCAGTGAAGTGTGTGACAAGGTCAGAGCAGAGCTCACAGCCTAACCAGATTACAGGAAAATTAGACGAGCGTGCACAACATCATCAGTGCTGGAGAAATATGATTCCAGCTCTGTGGAGTGTTTATGTTGAGCCACAGTTGTTAATATTATTACACAGAATGTTACACAAGTGGGACGTTCTGAAAAACTCGTGTACACATTTACAAAATTACTTACAATAAATAGCTGATACCAAACTTTACAGTTTGTTCACATATATAACGATTTTTTATTAGTTACAGCAAAATAACCAGTCAAGATGAAAAATAAGTTAAAATGACTTGTGCAGCCAACTTAGAAATTTAGGGCTTCAAGTCTATTTTTACAGTGTAGGATTTAATTTTATACTTTTGTTATTCTGTTATCATAAATATGCAGGGTGAATCATATATGCATCCTATACGTTCATTCTATATACATATTTGAGTGGATTTGATATTGAATTCAATTTTAAAAAAGGTTTTCTAACCAAAAGCACAACCATTGTGGTTTAAAAAATGTCAGTCACTTTACCTGCATGCTGGGACACAAGACTAACTGTGTTTAGGTGATAATTACATTGTACCATCTCAAGCTAAATTAATACTTGTTAGGATATAATTATGCATAGAGGTCTGACAGATAATGACATCATCATCTATTCAAGAAGTGAAAAGAGAAGTTAAACTGTAATTTCCTAACATTTAAAACACGTTAGTTCATTAGTCTAATAAACTATTTAAAGTCTTTGGAAAATGGAAAACTTTGGACCTGACCCATTCTGACCCCTGGCTCTCTCTCCCCTGAGGTGGATAACTTCATTCCTGCACAATTAAGTTACAGCCCAGATTATCCCTGCATATTCAGCAGCCCTCCCTGTTTCATCCTCCACCTACACACCCATCAGAACAAACGCGAACACACACGGTCCCTCTGATGGATGCTCTTGTTTGCCAGCTGCAGGTGATGCGGTTTGCATTATTACTGTGCAGTGTTTTGATGTGGACTCTGTCCATTAGAGGCCGTCCTGCATTTCCCCGCTGGTATTTCTGATGTGTTTTGCTAGCAGGACAGATGTCATGTGTACAGCTTCTCCAGTACAGTGTTTATATGTAATATACCAGAGTTGTGCAGTGCACTATAAATCAAATCCTAGATGCAGACAATTCTGCAGATCTTTCCCATCTTTTGCCCTCTGTGTGTGTGTGTGTGTGTGTGCGTGTGTCTGTGTGCGGGTGTGTGTGTGTGTCTGTGTGCGGGTGTGTGTCTGTGTGCGGGTGTGTGTGTGTGTGCGGGTGTCTGTGTGCGGGTGTGTGTGTCTGTGTGCGGGTGTGTGTGTCTGTGTCTGTGTGCGGGTGTGTGTGTCTGTGCGTGTGTCTGTGTGTGTGCGTGTGTGTCTGTGTGCGGGTGTGTGTGCGTGTGTGTGTGTGTGTGCGGGTGTGTGCGTGTGTGTCTGCGTGTGTCTGTGTGTGTGTGTGTCTGTGTGCGGGTGTGTGTGCGGGTGTGTGTGTGTGTCTGTGTGCGGGTGTGTCTGTGTGCGGGGGTGTGTGTGTGTGTGTGTCTGTGTGTGTGTGTGTGTGTGTCTGTGTGCGTGCCTGTGTGTGTGCGTGTGTGTATGTGTGTCTGTGTGTGTGTGTCTGTGTGTGCGTGTGTGTGTGCGCGTGTGTCTGTGTGTGTGCGCGTGTGTCTGTGTGTGTGTGTTTGTGTGTGTGTGTGTGTGTCTGTGTGCGTGCCTGTGTGTGTGCGTGTGTGTATGTGTGTCTGTGCGTGTGTGTATGTGTGTCTGTGTGTATGTGTCTGTGTGTGTGTGTCTGTGTGTGTGTGTGTGTGCGCGTGTGTCTGTGTGTGTGTTGTCTGTGTGTGTGTGTTTGTGTGCAGGGAGTGTAATGCCTCGCCTTGCCTCGGGTCTTATGAAAGCTTTATTGGATTCTTCCACCCGAAGGGAAAACGCTTTAAATGTCTTTGCAATTATACCTCTAATAACAGTGCTGTGCACTTGGGCCAAGTCAATGGTAAGGAACTGCAAGTTAGTCAGTCAATAGTGGGGCTATTAATCTCTGTCACCTGTCTGTCAGGTTAAGTCATGCGACAGCACGGGCGTCTCTTGACCCTTGTGTGCGGCCCGGTGCTGTCAAGTGTCTCAGTCAAACCAGTTCAGTGATCAGAGACAGAGTGTGTGTGCGTCTGCAGACCGGAGGAGTCAATTCTAGAAACTCTCACAGGACCCGCTTTAGGCTGAAGTGTTTAGACAAAGAGGTGAAGAGAAATAGATGATTATTAGTCGCTACCGTTAGTAATTTACTCTGTCCTTATACGGGTAACAGTGTGACATCACTCGTCTCTTGTCCTCTAAATTGCCTCGGTATCTTAAAATGTGCTCTGAAACAATGAGTCGCTCTACAATATGCAAACTAAAAGTGATAACCTGGCCCAGAAACCTGTGAAACAGGCAATGTTCCATCCATTTTCTCTCAGATGTAGGGCTGTGTTACTTCCCTAAAGATGCAACTTACTTGCTCTCATAACATTCCAAACTGGTATGTTTTTTTCTGTGAATCACAAAAGGAGAAATAATGTTTTTCTGCAATATTGTGACCAGTGGTTTTTATTCTCCATGAAGGACAAAATAAAACAGAAAAAAATTACATTATTTGTGATATTCTTTGTTCTTAAATCCAGTAAGATAGCTTTGTGTGATGAAGTCTGAAATTGAAGTTGTTGCTGATTGAAAATCTTCGCAGTTGCTCTCAGATCATTGGCATATTTCAGGGTTTCATCCCTCTTCCTGTGGACTGTTTGTTCCTCTGATGATCAGACACTTTCTTTTCTTACTTTCTCACTGGATCAAACACTCATCATAACCAACCTTTGTTCTTTCTCTCTGACCTTACATTTCCTCCTCTGTCTGTTTGATGAGGGCAGAGTGATCTGAAATTGGCCCCCGCTCTGACACTTCTCTTAAATGTCCGGGTCACACAGGCTTTGAAAGGAAGTGCCTTTAGCTGGACAGGAAACAGAAGCATCAGGAACAGGGCGAGACAGGCGACGAGCGAGAGTAAAACCAGGCTTGTGTTCGATGATTGCTGGGGTGGTTTATGTAATGAAATGTGTGACCTGGATGGTCTCTATATATGGAAATCTTACAGAGATGTCTGTTGTGATCTTTACAGATTTTATAAAGGTCAGCTGGTGTTGTGACTGCAGCTGAAAGAGCTCGCTCTGTTAATGCTGATCATAATGCCAGGGCAGAGCACAAGCCCTGAAAACAAACAGACTCTTTAAATGTATGAGGAAGATGGAGATACAGAGGAAGTGAAGAATTCCGTGAGTAAGCCAGAGGAACAACACAGTGTTCCATCCAACACATTCCACTTTTCCCATTCATTTTTAATGTGCTATGTATCTCTGGTACACTGGAACACGACATCTAACCTGAAGTGTGGGAGACTGTAATCACGGATTCTCTGTGAGTTTACTGTGTGTGTGTCTGTGTGTGTGTCTGTCTTGGTAATAAAATAAAAATAGAGGCCAGAAACTTTGTTGTACTATTAGCTGCCTCCTCCAAATGTGTGTTTATGTCAGTGAGGGCAGAGATTTGCATGTGCATTGTTTATGAAATATCAGGACTGAAAGAAAAGTGCTTTAAGACAGGATATATGTTTCCACAAACACACGCCTTCCATCATGTGTGTTGTAAAAATAAATGCTTTGGGCTGTCCCTGATCATTGTTTAACCGCCGCTGCTGTAAACACCTCACTTCCTCTTCCACTTATTTCTTCATCCCTCCATCTGATCTTTCCACTCTATATCATAAATCTCTCATCCCTGTGCTTTTGCTCTCTCTGTCTCTCTCTCTCTCTCTCTCTCTCTCTCTCTCTCTCTCTCTTTCTCTCTATTTCATATATATCCACAACTTACTCATCATTATTCTCTCATCTGAGGTCCACTTTTTATCCTCATGTTTTCTTTTATATGAGCATATATGCATTATATAGATTGTTGTTATTTTAATGTTAAATTTGTATCCTTTGTTCTGTCTTCTGTATTCCTTCCCCGTAATCTTCTCTTGTTCTGTTTTCTTTACTCATATATATATATATATATATATTTTTTTTTTTTTTTTTTTTTTTTCAGTGTGCTTTATCACATTTGGCAATGCATGCCTAAAGAGCTGTGAATTTATGCAAATGTACAGCTGAAAAATTAGTACTCAGCTTGCCAAAGTACAAAGAACAGCGATGACTTGTTACAATATTTTTCCTTTCTTACGAATCTACAGAATAATTATTCCGAATGATTTGTGGTCTGAGCAAAACTGAGCTCTCCTCTCATGGTTAAATAAATAAATACGATTTCATCCAGACCCCAGCTGTAATTCAGCAGTCTTGCTCAGTAGAATACTGTGTAATTTTTCACAGTTCATATCCGCCATAGTTTACAGCACTTATGAGCTCTGCGTGATTGCCACTTCTGGAAATAAGTGCATGCGCAAGCTAAATGCGAGTAAACTTGTGTATGTGTGTGTGTGTTTTTGTAAGAGTTTCCGTTTCAGAATGTCAGGTGGAATTAATTTGTTTACAATTACACTTTTCTTCCTATCATAAGTAGTTTCATGAGTTGCATGTTTGTTTTTTGCCAAACATTAAAATCGAAAAGCGAGATATGAACCTAAAGAATATGGCAGCATTTGACGCCCAGAAGAAGCTTCTGTCACTGCACAGTGTTGACAGTGATGGTGCACGGGTCAGAGGTCATGCAGCAGGGGTTACTGCAGATTGTATGCCCTGACACAGAGACTGACAGTGGTGTGTGTCTGCAGTACAGGTCAGTGTGGGCAGGGCGGGACTACAGCGGCTCAGTGAATGCACCGCTTGGCTGACGCAGCAGGAGTGATTTCTACTTAGTCTGTGCTGCTCATACAGAAGTCAGTGCTGAGTAACATGAGCTGTGTCTTGAGTCACAGGGTTGAGTGAGCACTGAGGGGATATCTGCAAATGTTCACTGCACAACAGCGAACACTTTCATTTAAAAGCATAATTATATATTGTTTTCCTCACCATGTAAGTTGTTTTTGGATTCAAGCATCCACTAAATGTAAATGTAATGTAAATATATGAAATGTAAATAAAAGTGTAAATATTTATATTGTATATGAATATATATATTAAATATAATAAAATGTAAATATAAGAAAGTATAATTAAAATTAAATATAGTGAAATATGATGAAATATTAGTTACATTTATATATAAATTGCCACTGGAACATACCCATGGCCTTTAAACAAGTCTAATTTTTATTTTTATGAGAAAGAAATGCGCTGAGGCCACTTGTCACCAAAGAGCACGTTTCCACGTTCTCTCACGTCTATGGAGTGTTTAGACCTCCTCTGCATTTAATTCTATACTTTGTCTCCATAGGGGAGTTTCGCCTGCCACCTCCTCTCATTATTCATCAACAGCTTGCCGATGCTTTTAACCGCATTTGCATATTCACAGGGAATTGTGGGAGGTATTGTCCTCTGGGGCTTGCATCACTTGCCTTTGCTCTTGAGAAGTCGTTGTGTGAGAGTGGAGGAGTCCAGGCAGGCGGCGAATTTTCTGACTGTTGTCCTAAGCTGCTCAGCTCCACAGTATTAAGCATCCACTCTGTTTAATGAGGGTCTACACAGCACTTCCAGCTCTCCTCGCCTGTCATTACCGCACCGACAGTGGAGACACGGGACAGGCTGAAATGGAGGAATAATAGGCGATTTAGCAGCGTGTGGAGAGATGGGGGGCGAGGGGGGGGCAGGGTCATCCCTCGGTCTGTTTTTAGGGGATTCTTCCTTGTCATCCCCGCAGAGCCACGGGCAGATAATGAGGCAGCGCTGAAAGCATAAATAGGCTGAAAATAGACAGAAGAAATAAATAACTTTAATAGAACAGAATAGGTGGAGAGGCTACCTGCTTTTACCTGTGACCCCTCCTCCTGTTTTCTGTCTCACTGTGCTCCCCGTGTTTCTGTCCGTGTCCTGTCCTCCAAACACCTCGCTGCAGGAGGACCACTGGAGAGGGACACACCATGAGCTGTCCAGAAATGGCTGGAAAAAACAGCCGCAGTGTTTGAGGAAGCCAAACCAAAAGAAACTCATAATTGAACAGTAGTCAAGCTACCCTTTCAGAAGAGTACTGCTGCACTATTAGCAACTTCTTTTTGGTTTTGGTATATAAAGAACAGTACAAAAGGTTGCTAAATACTGCTGTAAGTTTTTGATTCAGTATTGAGTCATGTGAATCAATTAATCTATTTTTAACCAGTTTGTTTGAATGAATCAGTTCACTTCAACACTTGATTTTCTAAATGAGTCAGTGTGTTTTCAGAGAGCGCGTCTGATGAAAGGTGACTGTGAAAATTCACTTATAGTTAATAGATACTAGAACAGTTATATTATTTTTATAACACCTGAGCTGCTGTCAGCCTACTGAAACTGAAGTAAAGTTAGTTATGTTGTTTCTTGTACTTTGCAGCACTGAACTACAGAACACAGAATATCTCAACTGGTTCTCCCAGACAGCAATGAGATTAAATGGAGATGAGAAGTCTCATATTTTTCTTGTTTTAAAGATCCCAGTAAGTCTCAGATGGGTTTTAGAAGAGATCTTAACATCAAAACAGCTATGTTTAGAGTAAAAGGATATAAATACATTTCTGAGAATAATAATAAAGTGTTTTCACTGAATAATAAGCTGTCCTCTGATAACCACATTATCTTGTATATTATAACTTTATAACTGGGAATCCAATTCCTCTGAGAGTTAGTGTTTCCTCAGGGTACAGCGTTGTTGTGCTGTTGAATGGCACAATAACTGAAGGCAAAAATCACAGGAAGGGTGATGCATAACAGCTGTGTCACTATAACATAAAACAGCAGCAGCTCTTCTGAACTGAAGAGGATGTGAAAGTGTAACTCTTATCAACAAACATCTCTTCTCTCCAGATACATTTAACTCCGCTGAATAGCCGCGTTATCGTCGCATCGATTCTGCACAGCTTCGGATGAGATGAGATGTGATAATGAACTTGTTTGACAGGTGAGAAAAGCAAGACTGCGGGAATCTGAAACAGTCAAAACGTAACTTAATTACCAGCTTTTCAAAGCTACCGTTTTATCCCCTGCCTCACCTGGAGCTTACCCCCCCCAAACCATCACCTCAGAAAAACACGGGACAATTAGCAGAGTGCCCTGATTTATTTCTTAATGTTTGCGTGTGAAATAATACATGAACAGGCTGAGGTGCACAGCTGTGAGACAGATAACTGGGTTTTATTTCTTAACACGGTGACTCTGATGTGTGGCAGGGAGGGGAGGAGGAAATGGGTGTAATTATTCTCTGTGTGCAGGAGAGCCAGCTGGGGACATCTTCAGCAGCACAGGCTCATTTGTATCTGCATGGCGCTCTCCCGGTTTCTGACTGAGCTGCTTTCTGCTCTCCAGGCTTTCCTGTCCGCACTTCTGGGAGCTCTGCCGCTGTTACCACACTGCCTCCATCTCATATTCTACTGCACTGTGTGAGGAGCAGGTCATTGTGGCAGCTGATGGTTCAGGCAAAGTGAGTCACTCCCAGTTCAAAGAGCTGTTGCCCCCGAGACTGTTTTTAACAGCAGGTTTCTGGTTGGCAGTGTTTCAGTGATTCAGTAACCACGCATTCACCCAAACATTCATTTCTTTTTGGTGGAGAAATAATATAAAAAATGTCACACTGAAAACACTAATAAGTTGACTGAACTAATTTAATCGAGTTAACTCATTCCCTCAATTGAATCGAGTAATGGAGTCACCTCCACCTTTTAAGTTCACCTAACTTGGCACTTGGCATTAATGTACTTAAACTATTAAGTTCACATAATTTGATGTTAATTTGATGTATGTGCGTGTATAAAAAGGCTTTTTTTCAATTTGGTCATTGAAAGTGAAATATTTGTCAATATATGGTAACCCATACTTGAAATGTGAACACACACAGAGCAGTGGGCATTCAGTCATGTTTTTTACAGTTTAATCAACTTGGCTATACAAGTAATTTCAACTAAATATTTTAAATCCTGACTGGTATAACTTATAGAAATAGGTTAAGCACTATTCGTTATGTTACCTCAACTCCACACCAGTCAAGATTACAAAAAGTAAGTGGAAATGACTTGTGCAACCAAATTGATTAAACTTAAAAATTTAAGGCAGCAAAGTTATTTTTACAGTGCAGTAAATTACCAGTAAGATGCTATTTTTTAACACAGAACAGAATTACCGGTATGATCACAGATAAACCCTGTCATGTTTTCAAACACAACATAGACGGCAGCAGTTTAAAGATCACTCGTGGTTAATGGTAACTGGTAATTGCTGGTAATTCAGTACTGAGTGTAAATGGAATCTTACCAGTTAAAAGCCAGAATGCCATTGCTTGTGTGAACGGCACATTTGTGTATTTACCTGTGAAGTCATTCTGCTATTTACTGGTAATTTACCAGGATTACTGTGTGAAAAGGGCTCATCTGTGGATTCTAAGCACGCAGTCACATTTTCCTTCCATGTCGGCAGCAGCTGTTGATTTGATCTTCCCTTTCAGCAGCTAATTAGAGTCTTTTAGTTTCTGTGAGAATAGCTCAGTTTCTCCCTTTGCACAGGTGCATTAACAAGCCGAGTATTAATACACTCACCTCCATGTCCGGGGCAGACTGGGGCAGACGGCTCCTTCCCCACAGGCCTCTCCTCCAGCTTAACTCTCAATTAAACCACCTCCACTCTTGTGCTGATACGAAACTGTGGGTGGGGCTAGTGTCAGGACTTTTATTTTGTTAGTGCAATCCATTTGTATATGAATTATGCTCATTATGTCTCACATATGGAGAGGAAAAATCTCCATGTATTTAACAGCTATATCAGTGATATGTCCTTCTGATGCTGCGGAACAATGAATCAATGTAGTCTCAGACTCTCAGCACACGGTGAAGTTAATTATAAACCTCACACCTTCCACCAGACCTCACTGCTTCTAGTTCCACTGCTCAAGATTAATTCTGAGCCACATAGGCTTATCCATCCTGCAACTGTCCCAAAAACACATTCACAGAGTTTTCTTTGTTAACTCGAAACATAATTTCGAAAATATAAAACTCGAAACATAAAACTCAAAAATAAATATAAATATATAAAACATGCAGGAAGCATCCCTATTACAGTTGCTAAGTGTTGCAGTCCAACAGTGTTGTTTTCTGCTCTGGCTTATGCTGTTTTTGTCCTCCCTGCAGTATTGATTCGTCTTTGGTTCATCTGTGGCAAGTATCTATTCTTGTCAGGCACTTATGTGAACTTCTCTTTAATTGCTTGCCATGTATTCTGAAATAAACACGGCCCTGGGGTCCCGTCGCCTCTGCTCGGCGGGATGGAGCATGATGAAGGGATGCGACCTGGAGGGATAGTTTGATTAATCAAGTCTGTTTACTGGTCATTTTTAACGGTCCCTGTGCGTGAGGAAATCCAGGTTTCAATATCCTCCGTGAAATAGTTCTGTATAATAAATCCTGTGCATAATAAATTCAGAATTATTTTCACTGAAATAGACGGTTGCTTGATTCGATTCACATGTTCACCTGTTCATACAATCATAAAGAGTGAAACAGATTTGGCCTGCTAATTGAGGACTTTAACATCACATTCTGAATAAAGTGCTTTTGTCCAATCAAGCAACAATATTGTTCAGTTCTTCATAAGCTCTGGTGAATTGGCAAACTCATTCTACTTAACCAGACTCTGTATGAATAGAAGCAAAGAATCCATTTTAAACATGTTATTCATTCTTGAAAAACTCAGAATAATGAACGGTTACTTGTGTTTTCTTGCGTGTAAGAGGATT
The DNA here is from genome assembly GCA_036877525.1 of Chromobotia macracanthus. NCBI lineage: Eukaryota > Metazoa > Chordata > Actinopteri > Cypriniformes > Botiidae > Chromobotia > Chromobotia macracanthus. Next base: position 1,876,905 of record JAZGTH010000067.1, on the reverse strand, counting down.
TGCCAGTATTTGCATGTTCACCTGCAGCAGCGTCTTCACACCTTTTGTGAGATTTTCAATGGGAGTGAATCAGATGGAATGATGTCAACAGTTAAAATCTGACAGAAAAATCTATAAAACAAACAACCGAGAGAGTGAATGAGTGACGAAGGAGAGTTATGAAAGAGATGAACAGAAATAAATATAGACTATGCATGAATAGGTGGTAGAAAATGACCCTTAATGAGTTTTATGTAATACATATATAATTCATAATAAAATTGCTAATCTACAATGTACATATATGCAGCATAATTTTCATACTTTTGGTCTAATCTTTGTATATTTTAAAACGGATCAATAAAAAACATATTTTTCTGAGTTTTTAAGACTAATTACTGTGTATATGATAGTTTTAGAGTAGGGCAGATTACACGCACACATTTTCATGTACACACTAATACAGCGACTGAATAATGCAAAGTTCTGATGTTTCTGATATATCAATTTCCTGTGGGCATGGAAATATGCATATAATAATAGGAATGCTGCCTACCCCCCCATCCCCCAGAATCCTTCCTCTGAGTAACATCATTAATGGAGGAGCTGCTAGAACAGATAAGTGTAGAGCTTAATCTCTGTCAGATTATTGTTTTACCCCCCACATGGACCACTGCCTCTTCACAACTTGCAGAAATGCTGAAATCTACGACTTTTACATTCAAATAAATTGCTGATGACTTACAAAAAGTGTGATAGATTTTACAGGGACATTAATGTGGCATTAGTGTGTGTGTGTGTAGACTTGTTTTTCAAATGTCCCCACAACAATGGTAAAACACACACCTACACTGTGGGGGCCAGTTAGCAGTCCCCATGAGGGAAATTGATTATTAAACATACTAAATGATGCTTTTTGAAAATGTAAAAATGCAAAACGGTTTCTGTGAGGGTTAGGTTTAGGGGATAGAATATTCAATTTGTACAGTGTAAAAGTCATTATGTCTATGGAAAGTACCCACAAAGCACATATAGTGTGTGTGTGTGTGTGTGTGTGTGTTACACGCATCTATTAATTGCTAATAGTCAGTCAATAATCATCCAGATAACTGCGAGTGTATGTGTTTGTAGGTGTAGGTGTGCCATCAACCTCTCTGTCTCTCTTTCTCACACACACACACATTGTTTAGCAAGGTAAGAATGATCTGTGAGCCACTGTTTATCTCTGAATTCTCAAACCTCAGAGAGAGTCTATTTTTGTTGACTGCGGGGGAAAAAGCAGACTTTGGCTATCCAATCAGAGTCGTCCACGCTCTGTGCCCACCCTGTTGAGGAGTTAAATGTCATGAATTCTTAATGCTTAATGAGCCCATCAGCCCTTGAGTAAAAGTGCTCTGAAGCGCTTCTGCTAATTGGCTCCAGGAGCTGCTCTCTCATGCCAGCAGGAGCTGGAGAAGGAGTGGGAAGGGTGAGGTCTGTTTTGGGGAGGGTGTTTGAGATGAGAGGGTCGGTCAGGTTGAGTGGTCTGTTGCTGGTTTAAAGGAATCAATTCACTACATCCCTGCCACTCTGATCAGCTTGCAACAGTGTGAGGGTGGTGTTGCTACCTTTGTGTTTTGCTTTGTTTATTATTTGCTAACATTGTGTTTTTTCTCTTGCATTAGTGAGTATCTTTTTGGCTGATACATATTAATACAAATGAGAGGTTTCCGTGTTTTCAAGGCAAGTTTTGCCTCTGTCAGCACCACATGGAGTCAAAGGCTGTGATGTGAATTGCAGTATGATATCTATTATTTAACCCGCCGTAGTTCTCTTTAGTTATTCGTTTTCATGGGTTCCAGCCACCTGCAGTTCATAGTGTCAGCTTTAAACGTATTTCACAATATGCAAAACCTCAGGGTGGGGTTAACACATCTGACAGCAGAAAACAAGTGGATGAGCGAGAGAACGAGGCGCGTCGCGATCGGTAACGCGAGGGCGTTTGCCTCTCAGCCCGGCGACCCCCCCGAGCGCTCATTGACAAGCGCCCCGTCGCAGCCTCCCCTGCCGTTCGCGGCCGGTCTCCTCTAACCGCTGCAATTGGTGTGAGCGGCGCACAGGCACACACTGTCCACCCCTCCCCTCCCTCACCTGTGAGCAATGTGCCATTCCCAGCATCACTGTCAATTAACGTCCAGCCCAGCTGCCAGGTCCAAATCTGTGGCTGAGAAGACGAGGCATGTCTGCAGAAACAGCCCCTGCTGAGCGCTTCATCCCCAAACACTGAATGTGGAGTGGGCAACACTGGTGGGTGTCTGACTGCCTCAAGAGCGAGAACAGACCCACAGTCTAACCTTCCCACAAACCGGCTGATTGCATCTTGTGTCGCTCCATAATTATCACAGGTATCGATCTGGTCCAACGATTGTGTCATTGTGCATGCAGCATATTCAGATGTTAAATCATAATATTTATTTCTCCTTGCAGCCTCATATGCGACTGTGTCTGCCCTATTCTGCCCTATTCCCTGTGAATGTATCTTCACGACAAAACGGTTTCACTCGATCTCTGACGGTACGCCAGGAGTCTGAAGATGTTTGTTTCTTCAGCAAGTTTTGTAGAGACACACCTGTCGAGATGAAATCAAAGAGTGAGGATGTTTGCTCACAGTGTCATGTTGTGAAAAACGTCACTCTTTGCAATTTGAGACAGCATGCTGAAATGTGTTCTTAACTTCTAGCAAATTTCAACAGAACCTTGATGTGATAATCTCGCCTTTGAGGTACAGAAAGTCATTAAATGTCATAACACGTCAGCATGCAACATAATGAAGACAGATCAAAGAAGGTGGAGGTGAAGATCAAAACTGGGCTAAAAAGATATTGAGATGACTAAATCACCAACCAATGACACTGTGTGTTTGACACGTGAGACAAAATATGACAAAATATGTGCAACCTGCTATAATAATAATAATCTAATAAAAACCTACAGTTATATATAACTTTTAAAAGGGAACCTTTAAAAAATGTAAATTGTCTTATTCAGCCTACAATGTCATCTTAATAATTGTGCATATTGAGCTATATGCCTCATGGTAGTAGTAATATGTTTCATGTATGATTTTAGGAGCAGTTTTATTACTTTTGTACAATCAATGTTGTGAAGCAAAACCAGATGAGATCCACTCAAAGAGTTCTTATGAACTGTCACAACATTTACCATGTTAAAGTCCTCTGCGTTTGGGACACGTTCTCCAGTGCAGTTAAGTGTGTACAAGAGATATTGTGACGATTTACCGGTTTTATCAACAGAAATCCTGAAGGAGAACCGAGTCGGTACATTCTCTGTAGAATCAGGGCTGAAGCGTTGAATCTTATGAGCCCAGTTCTTGTTGGGGTGCTGAAGAGTGCCTGAAACACCCTATTTGTCTCACTAATCTTACACTAAATAACATTTGCATTCAGCCAGCTGCCTGTAATAAAGGCTGGCAGTTATGAGGCTGCTTCCATGCATTACCATTAATCACAATTAAATAGAGCTTAACACTTGTCACATGAATATTTACAGTGTGGCCGGGGCCATCCCGCACTGTAAATTCATAAATCATTTGGCCAGATTATGGAATTTATGGCTGTTTCATTATTCATGATCTGCCTTTTATGTGGTGTTATATTTATGTCCCTTTCCACTGGATGGGCAGGTTGAGTTACCGCAGGTTTAGTGGGCTGTCCATCACACCTGACGTGCATCTGCCTGTCACAGACACACATCCAGGGCCACCACACACCCTCATCCAGGCATCACATCTCCAAACACCTCTGTGTTTCCTGGCAGAGTCTGGCACACAAACGATTTTTTAACGTACACTGTTTGATACCACAGCACATTAGTGCGGTCTCAGGTAATCTAATCTGTCCTCAGGTCTGTTTCATGTTGTCAAGAGCATCCTCTAGAGGCCAGGTCCAAAAGCACACAGAGGCACAGCTCCTGTGGGATGTGACAAGATGTATTCTACCACATGGCATCACTTCCCCACCAGCTTTCCCTTTATATCTCACACAGAGCAGCAGGTGGCTTTGCTTTGTATTCCTATAAGAGAAACTGGGAAGTCAAAATCCTCCCCCTACTTTCTCACATTTTGGGAACAAGTGATGGAGAAACCAAGTAGATGAGAATAAAAGATTGTCTATATATCTATTAGAGTAAAAACTGCTTATTCATTATTCATATTTACCTTTATTTTGTGGAGTAAGTGAGATTCATATTAGCTTGAGCTTGATTCCTGTGATTAATAGCTGATTCAGCCAACCAGAGCTGAAGTGGACCGTGTTTGGGGTCAAGACAGCCTGGAGTCCAGCAGCAGAGAGCCACCAGCTGCCCTCAGCTCCAGATCCATGTGCCTGCACCAGGTCCTTAACAAACAGCCAGGCCATAGCAGGTAATGCCAAGCTTACAGCTGTGAATGTAACATGCAATTAATCTTTACATCTGTTCATCTTTTGGTTATTTGTAGTTCTGAATTTAGTTTATTTTGGAAGATTTGGCGAATGCTTTCGTCCTGTTTTGCCGTCATATAAGAAAGATGCAGGGTGCACAAGGTCATATAAGGAACATACACAAGGTACACACTGGGTTAGGGATGGTTTATACTGTTTATAACTAGCTGTATATATGTAAACGTGTGTGTGTGTGATATTTACACGCATATTCAGTCGTGTCGTCTTCTCCAACAGTAAGTTTGACATTTTATAACTGTGTAAGTGGATAGGAGGTCTGAGCATGGCAACAAATATTACTGTCACATTTCCCTTTGGATGGACATACTTCCCTGTACTGTTCAACAGTAGCTGCATCTCTTCTGGCTGAACTTTAATAAAAACTGTATTCCCCTGATCTGTGCGTCTGGACTCCAAATAATAAAACATATCGATCTGTGAATTGCACCCCGCTCAATAGTCACTGCAGCCGGAAGGGAGTGCGAAGGCAGACGTGGTTCGAATTAAATATAAAGTGAGAGGAGAGTGCGCCGCCTGGTGGTTATTATACAAACAGGGCAGGAGATAGAGGGGGTCAAACAGCAGAATGGACATATTTCTGGACATCAGTCTATGGTATATGTAGCAGGTTTACTCATAAGACTTTTTTAATTATACAGTAGAAATATGCAATGAAAATACTGAAATGAATAAATAGGGAAAGGGGTCTGTTACGTGTGTGTGCGCTCTTTTGTACTGGCTGAATAGTTCTCATGTCTTCTGTATAGAGAGTGCTTTGCTGTGGCTCTGACTGGATAACAGACTGTTGTTGTGCTGCTTCGGCTCTTTATGTGGCACATCTCGTGGCCTTGTACCCTGACAAGTCTTTAGTTGTAGCTCCTCTTCTCCTGTACAGATACAGTCCCACACACTTCCTGTTCCTGAGAGATCTGTAGAAAAATAAAGCACCACTTTTGATGTCTCAAGTGTTTGTGTGAATACTGCCACACCTGTAAATCCAAAGACTGTGTGAATGTGGACCAAACGCATCAAGAATGAACTCAAAAACTGTTTCAGTCTTAAATCAATTCCTAAATTGTGTTATAGTTACAGTATGCAAAGTACAAAAAAATGTTAAGTGGGATAACTGGTAAAGTGGGGTGGTTTGTATTTTGTGTTGGGTAAGGCACTGGGCATCATATTTTAAAACAACACTAACAATGAATTTATAAAAAAGTTTCCCACTTTACGTGTGATCACTCGATTCATCATCACTAACTGTAATCTAAATCTAAACCGTAAGTTAAGAAATATCTGTCATTTGAATAGACGATAAAGTAAATTCAGCTGGTTTCAGTTAAATAATAATGGCAAATATGATTGTACACCACCACATTATTTATAGTCATTATTCTTGCGGTTTATGCCAAGAACATTTTTTCATTTTCAGTGATTGCTTTTTCCATTAAAGAGCTGACTGCTGAACCTGACCATATGAATGTACAAACTATAAAACAGAGACTGTAAGAGACACTTCTGCGGTCAAAGTGCCACTTCCCTCACATATGATGTCTCAGCATCAACAAAAAGACAAAGAAAACGTTTCCTGAGAATTCATGTGTACTCAACACAAAGTGTTTTCCAGGGGAACAAATGACACTTTGTTGGGCTCACATTGCTTTAAACAACTTTTATAAGACACAGTTGTATTAAAACACTTTGTATTGAGCTTTTTTCTATGTTGCTGAATCACAACCTCTCTGTGTTAATTAAGAAACACACAGTTTTAACAAATTAAACGTAATCTTAATTCATCTCACATCTATATCTATTCATTCATTCATTACAGGTTTACGGTAATGACGGCAGGTCACTATGGTTACCACATCCGACAGATTCTTATCGGCGATCAAAACAATGACGTATACGTAAATGTCGTCGCCTTTTGATGACGTCAGGGGGTTTCCGGGTGCGACGGGTTGAGATGTAAGCTAGCAGGCTAACCGAGAGTAGCGTCCAAACAGAAACAACAAAGTCCCCACACAGACAACAAAGTCCCCACACAGACGATACGAGCGATGTTAGAGGACGACATGAAGGGGGTGAGCGATTCGTTTCGCGGACAGAGTTTCTGAAAGCAACAGCGCGGCCCTTGCCCGGGATGAAGCGGAGCACCGAGGTGACGTGCACGGAGACGCCGGGCGGCAGGCAGTCCCCGGCCGCCAGCAAAGCGCAGGCCGAGCCGCTCACCGTGGACGAGTTCACGGTGCATGAGAGCAAACAAGCGGAGCTGCGATGCGCCAAACCGAGAGTCGAGCAGGTTTTCCAGGTGTCGTTCACCATCATCGGGTTGCTGGATCACACCGGAGCCCACGGAAGTAAAACTTCGAGGCAGATATGGCTCCAGCTGAAGGGGAGCAAGGAGGACGTGTTCAAAGCGAAGGTGAAGTGTAAACCTGATCTTATTCAGTGCCATGTTGTGAAAAGAAGAGCTTGAAGTTGATCAGACGGGTGTAAGGAGTTGATGTCAGAGGCTGAACGGAGGTGACAGCAGCCTGTTTGTATGTGTTGACCTTTAAATGATGCTGAAGAGTCAGTCGTACTCAAAATAAAGTCACAGCACACACACCTGAGCTGAAAACATGAAGCAGGCTGATTCAGTCCTGCTGTAGCCTGTATTTCTCCTGTATACAGTGTCTGAGGATCTGTGGATCCTCTTTGTCTCCAACATTTGCATGTTTTTAATAATCATTTCTAATGTCAGCTTTCACAGGTGTCAGTATTATTGTCACGGATGACCTTGATGTCAGTGAAGTCACAATTTCAGGCATAAAGCTCATTCGTTTAACATTGTTTAGGCAGATATCTGGGCTCTGGTCTGATTGTTGAGTCCATCAGCGAGGGTCATGTCTGAGTTTCTCTTCACATTGAAATTAAAATGGCAGATAAGTATCTGCTTGTCACGCTGAATTTGTGTCGTGAGTTTCTTTAAGTGGTTCCTGTGTGCTGAGTCAGGACAGAACTGGAGGCCCGCAGTGTTTCGCTTTCAGTTTTAGTACTCACATTAGTGGCTTTTGCTCTGGTGTGATTACTGGTACTGAATGTGAGTATTTCCTTTACCGTAACCTACTGTGTAATCACAAGTTCAGTAAAGTTGTGAAAGAACGGTCCACCCCATTCCCAGCGGTTCTGTGGTGTTGTGTTTTTTTAGGTTTACGATTATCTGTTGTAGCAATAAAGTGAAAGAGAAAAAAATGTTGAACTGCTTGCACAGACACTCACTCAGTTACTCAGTCTAAAGGAAAGTCCAGTAATATCATCTTGTTTCTTTACGGCATATCGGTGTGCCGTAGGATGTTGCTAATGTGTGTTGCTTGTGCTGTAACGTTGTGAAATGTGTAGTTCTGTGTGGTGGCCTGTAACAGTCAATATATGGGTGTGGTGACCTACATGCAGTAGCTCATAAATCTATACAAGCTTTCATCAATAAGATATGAACATATGAAACTCTTGAGAAAGAGATATTTGTACACAGCGTACAGTGTCAACAGATGATGCAGTTCTTTCTCATGAAGTCACTCACCATATTGTAAAATAAATATCAAGATCAATATTTCTGCCGGTATAAAATAAAGAAGCCACTCTGACTGCTTTCTGCTCTTCAGAATATCAGTTTTGAAGAATGTTACAAGCCAAATACAGAACTAACCACTTCACAATGTAGCAACACTAAGTGCAGGGAAAAGAAAATCTATGTGCGAGTCTTTGATTTATACAAACACATTAGCTGCTGTGCTTTACAGCACATCATGTTTGTGTTCTGTCAAACATCTGTTTGTACACAAGTTTTGTGGGCTTCACAGCAGACGTGTTGTAACCTGGTGCTGCTGTGTTTGTTTTGCAGGAGTATGTGAAAGGCTTGTGTGACCCAGAGCTGCAAAAAGAGGAACGTTACCCGGTGGACATGCACTGCATATTTGCTGGTGCTCGTGGACTCTTTCTGGACCGGTTGCTTAGAGACACAAGTGCGGAGGTCCAGGTGCTGGAACCGAGTCGTCTGAGGTTAACGGGTCGTGCAGAGGCCGTGGTCATGGCTCAGAGCCGCATTCAACAATTCGTCGCCCTCTTTCACGAGAAGCGGAGTTTGCCTGCTGACAGAGAGCCTGTGGTCAAACGCACATTTAAGACCTTTGTTGAGGAGAGGGCTGATAAATATGCCATGGAGCTGCTATTACTACCCAGTGCCCTCAAAGAAGAACTCTTGGGCTTGGCACAAAGCCCCACCCAGTCCATCATCATCATAGACTTAGAGCAGGACCGTTCTCAAACCAGCACACCTGTGACGGACCTTTCCAACCGTATCCTGGACACCACGTTTGAGGACAAGACCTTGGGTCCATCGACTGCTTCTGACATCACGACTGGCCTGAATGGGCGTCCCTGCAACAAGCGGCGCTCCTCTGAAAACGAGCAGAGAGACACTAAGCGGCAGTTCTCGCTGGAGAGGAGAGAGGAGGATCCCTGGGAGAAGCGAGAGCCCAGCCAGACTAGAGCTGTCACACCCGCGAAGGCAATGCAGAGTACAGCGGCTCTGAACTCCAGTGAGGTGACGAATGAAGGCGAGACAGTGAGTCCAGAGACTAACTTGCGTTGCCTGGTTAACTTTTTTCGAACCATGGGCTACCAGCAGGAGGTGGTGGAGCGGGTGGTACAGGAGACAGGGCAGACAGAGGACACGTTTTTGCTGCTGGAACGGATTGTGGAAGAGACTCAGAGAATCCAGAGGACGCAGGGAGCCCAGCGTACCTCTCGCACTCCTGACCCTTCCCCATCTACCAACTCTGCCTCCACCTGCGTCAGGGTGAAAGAGAAGGAGCGGCCGCAGATGCGTGCTCTCACAGAGATCAAGTGCAAAGAAAACATCAGACCGCCCAGCAGGAACGGAATAGGCCCGAGAAACGCAGCGAGTTCCGGGCCACTGACCTCCGTGACTCTTAAAAAAAACAATGCAGCACAGAATGACGTTAGTGAAGTGATCGTCATCGAGGACGATGATAACGACTTCACAGAGGTCGAGAGAAAGCCTCGAATCACACCGCTAGATATAAAGTCAGAGTCGAGGTTGGATTATCTGTCTCGTGGCAGCTCTCAGACGATGATTCCCGTCAGGATGGAGAGCGTGACCACTCTCCGCAGCTCTTCTCAAGGCCCTCCCCTCCGGAACAATGACACGAGACCGGGCTGCTCCTATCAGACTCTCCCTGGAAGGGCACCTGTCCCTCGCCCTGAACCACTCAGCGCCCCTAAAGCAGCACCACTCACTGGCATGTCTCGTTTCCAGCAGTCCTTGAGAACCCCTTACAGACTAGTTCTGCAGAACGAACCAGGCTGCCCTGATCTGCGGCACATCATCGTCGATGGCAGCAATGTGGCAATGGCGTAAGTTTCCATCAGTCTGTGTTTTGTTCCTATTGGAATGATGTAACCTAGTGTTAACTGCCCCATTCTCTGACATAATTACCTATAGATGAAAATTCAGATTTTCATTCCAAACACACACGTCTTTATTACTTTGTAAAAAATAATGTTATTAGTTACACAATACCTGAGACTCTTTTCTGAACAATAACAACATATTGGCCCAGAACAAGAAGTCTCATGAAAGTAGTCCATACGACATGTGAAATCTTCTAAAGACACACCTGTGTGAAGAACACACTGAATTTGAATATAAAACATGAGTTATGGATTGCTTTCATTGTGCTGTATGAAACATCACAGCTCTGGTCTGTACTGTATGCTTTGTCTGTCTGGAAGAGAAGAGCGGACGTTTTGAAAAATGTTTTTGTGTTCCATGTAAAAAAGTCCAATGTTTATTTGTTTATTATAACAAAATGTTTATTTCTCTTGTGTTCAGTATGTGTTTGAACAGTGCTTATATTATCTAACTGTTGTAAAGGACAGATGTGGTTGACTTGTGGTGGATGATTTCTGGAGTCATTTTGAGGGAGTGTGAATATGTTGGTGTTTTTGAGTGTGTGACTCTGTCAAAGGTTAAACTCACTTCCAGTAAACTCTGCCAGTGTGTATGAGCAGCAGTGTTTGTGTATGAAAACTTAAAACCAGGTGCACCCCCAACTTCCTTTCTGCGTCGTCGCATCTCTTTTCCACACACCCTTCCTCCCATCCTCTCTTTGGGTCTCTCCCCACATCAGCCCCGTTTTCTGCCCTTTAGGTGGCTTACCAGAGATGACTGCAATTCTGAGAACACCAGTAGGAAGACTGAGGTGTTTTGAAAGGGTGGAGAACGGAAAAGTGATCTTTTATAGGACCCTTATTTGTGTAATGTAAAGATTAACACAGAATATTGAGAAGGGTATCGTGGGATGAGGTGTAAAGTGGGCATTCTTAAAGAAAAACCTTTCTCACCGGCAAGAGACGTAGGCATATACTAGAAAGATGTGAAACATTGAGTTTTAAGGAAATTTTTCCACTCAGTCACACAGTGGCAGAGACAGAAGGGTTTGTAATGCGACAAGTGCTGCAGAACTCTTGTATCTTGTCTGGTTTCTCATGTGAAGCAGTCAGCAGTCAGTCCATCACATTCTCAGCCAGGCCTGAAGACCAGAGCTCACTCAGGGTTCCTCAGGGCTCATTTGTATGCTTGCATGACAGTGAGACGATCTGAAACACAGGTTAAATCTTGTTGCTGTAGCAACCCAAATATGTTACCAGAAACAGCTGATGCAGCAGGACAGGCAGAACATGCTGGTTTGTGTTTGGGGTTAAAAGAGCTGTAGCACCGTTACTACTGCTGCTGCCGCTACTGCTGGTCAGACATCTTTGGCTGAAAGTGGTGCAATATCACAAATCAATGTTTTCATCATTCTTATTATTGTTATTAAATGACAGTATTTTCCAGCTGGGACTGATCTCCAAAGGCATTTTTTTGATGAGGGCATATTTTTTCTAACCATGTAAAAGTCAGAAATTTGAAAAAAAACCTCTGCATTTTAAATATCGGGCACAAATGTTTTACTTTTGGTGGCATTTCTGCTCTGAGTCCCGGTTCATTTCTGAATTCACTGTTTTTTCAGGTGATATGATTGTTTTGGAAGTGTATCTTCAGTATGAACCGACAGGCATTTAGGATTTTAGAATTTAGACAGTCATCTCTTCTTCAGCTCTAGACGTCACGTTCAAATATCTCTCCCCTGAATCTGTCGCTGCAGGATAATCAGGTCAGTGTGTAGACTCAGTGGATACCATTAATAACAATGAGTTAGATTCAAACCACCGGGGTTTTCATTTGGTGCTTTTGTCAGAAATTTAAGAGAGAAATAAAAGGTTTTTTTTGCATATTTAGCCATTTACATTTCCAAACTGGGAAAGTTGTGTTAGTCTTTATGTCAGCAGTCGTAGATTTAGTAACACTTCCTGTTTAAAATAACTTTCTCTTGTAGAGGGAACTTCCCCATGACCCCTCTGCTGTACAGGTGTGTGTGTGTGTGTGTGTGTGTGTGTGTGTGTGTGTGTGTGTGTGTGTGTGTGTGTGTGTGTGTGTGTGTGTGTGTGTGTGTGAACATATGTATGCATGTGTCATTGTGTCTGAACGCTCTCAGTGAATGTAGATGTGTATCTGTTTTTACACCCTTTGCGTCAGTTTTGAGTGTAATCGAGATTGGAATAGGAAGTGAACAGCCAATCACTTTTCTCAGATTGATTTACATGCGTAATCAGACGTTATCTCTTTATCATGTGAAGTTGAATTCAGAGCTGTGTTCTGATCACACAAATTGATATTTAATTTCATTATTTAATGTAGCTTTTCTAAATACCAGAGCCTGGTTAAATTGTGCCTGAATGTCAGTTTATAACTTCTGTCATATGTTATGCATTATCAGCATGCTGCTCACTCCATACTGTTTATACATGGCATACATGGTTCACTCAGTAAGTTGCACCCATCTTGGAAAAACATGGTTGTTTAGTTTTATTGTTTATCTATTGTTTCCCCTAGGATTATTATTTGTTACTTATATTTCAGTAAGTAACAAATCTTACTGAACTCATTTCATCTCAGTTTTCCATGCATACAGAACATTTTCAGACTGCAGAGAGTATGCGTACTGCAAAAACAATAGTATGATAGTACACTATTATAATGACCTCCGTACATGCTCTCCTCAGACACGGCCTTCATCGAGTCTTTTCATGTCGTGGGATCGCCATCGCCGTGGAGGCCTTCTGGCGCAGAGGTCACCGAGAAATAACAGTCTTTGTACCTCAGTGGAGACAGAAGAGAGACCCCAACATCACTGGTATAGAAATATATATATGATTCGTAAGGTGGTATATGTAGATATGTGTATATACAATAATTCTGATATTGTTACAGAACAACACTTTCTGACGCAGCTGGAGAACTTGCGACTTCTTTCTTTCACCCCCTCTAGAGAAGTGTGTGGACAGAGGATTTCCTCTCATGACGACAGGTACAAGATCCAACATCTGCTGAACAAAAGTGCTGCTTTCTGCTGGTTTGAATCATTAATTTTTAAATTATTGTTTAAAATAATTTTTTTATTAAATTCAGAGCTCTCCTCCACAGGTTCCTGCTTCATCTGGCAGAGAAGACAGGAGGGGTCATCGTCACCAATGACAACCTGAGGGATTTTGTAAACCAGTCAGAAGCATGGAGAAGAATCATCCAGGAGAGGTGAATTCTCTATCCATGTTTTTGTAATGCACTCATTTACCACAAGATATTGTACAGAACACTTTCCACAAGTGGTATCAAAGTGTTTCTTGTCATTTGTTTGCTTAAGTGCCTTGATTGGACATTAGCATGATGTAACGTCATTGGCTCAGTGGTGTGAGTTTGGGGACGGGGCTATCTGTTTAAGGGGACAGTGCACCACAACTTTAATTAGATGCGTCAATAATTTGTCAATATTCATCAATGCTAAGTTTTAATGTGCTTAGTCATGGTTTCCTTACATGTAGAGCTAATTGTTTGGGCTTTTCAGACTCTTGCAGTTTACATTTGTTGAAGATCACTTTATGATTCCCGATGACCCACTTGGAAAGCATGGACCGCATTTAGATGAATTTCTGCTAAAACAAAGCCGGTGAGTTCAAATTTAACCTGTTATTCAATAGCGGTTCATTGCTTTGCCAGCAGTGATCTGAACGCTGACTAAAAAATAGGCTAGAGTATAACTGGGAGCAGGGTAATATAGTCTCTTTAAGTCTTCTCTCTCTTCACAGTAGCAGCCCCGTAGCACCTGAACTTCGGTCTACTCCATCAGTTTTCACCCAGGCAACACACACCCAGGCAATGCCACATCTCCCTTCCCCCTCCCACTGGCCACATTCAGGCCCTCCAGACTGGCACCTCCCTCGACCGTCCCCCTCTCCACCTCCACAGCGTTCGCCCTCGGAAACCACAGAGCTCAAGAGGAAGTTGTATGACATTTTTCCTGACCAGAAGCAGCGCATTGACCGTATCCTCAGTGACAACCCGTACATGAGGGACCTGAATGCGCTGTCAGGACTGTTGCTGGGATAATGCGCACACACACACAAAATACAGTTTTGCTTTTGACCTCGACCCAGGCCCTGGTGTGACGGGACAAACAACCGTGTAAACGCATGGAGATCACAGGGCTTTCTTGATTGTTAAAGGCTACCATGAAGAAAAACGCTGCTACAGGCATTTTTTTGTTCGAAGGGACTGCCTCAAGTAAATTTAAACTAGATATTTGAGGCCCTAAATTACGACTTTAAGCACAATGAACCTTGGTTAAAATTTGAGTGGAAGATTTAAATACATGAGAATGTACAGTCCAGATGGCATATATTTGATGTAAATATTTATGAAGAACAAACATTTTCTGTAAGTTATCTTTTCAAAAATCTGTATTCTAAAAGGTTTTCCAGCTCCACAGTTGGTTTTGAACTGGCTTCGCTGAAATAACTGCTGAAGGACTAATTTTATTTGCTGTTTTATATATTATTGTGTATCTGCAACTTCAGTTTTTGTAAATGTCAACTTTGTTGAGCCAAATGAGTGATAATATCCTGTCAGTTAAAGTGCCACATGCAAGTGCCCTGTTTTCTGCTCACAGAACAGCCCCACTCACTTCCTGGTCACTAATTTTAGTTCCCATTTATTTCAGTGATGGTGAGAAAGCTGTTCTATTTATAGGATTCCCTGGAGACACCCCATTAAGTTACTAAGAGACTGTCAAGCAGTTTAGATTAAATGGCTTCAATAATTTCCATATGACTCAGTAAGCGGCACTCCTCTTCCTCTTCACTGTTGTGCAAGCCATCCACCAACAATAGCAAACAGAAAACCAGAGCGTCAGTGATGTAAACCTTTGTCCCAGTTATGACCATCAGTGGGCACCATGGGTTTATCAGCCCTTTATTGTTAAAAACTGAGGGCATGAACTAAACAGTGCACAGATGAAAAATGCTGTTTTCTCAGTCATTTTTAACTAGGAAAGCATTTTATTCTGTTACACTACAGTGAAGATAAAGTCTGATGCTTTAAAGTGTCGTTGTCTTCACTGGCTCTGAAATATGTGTAGCTTTGGGTTTTGTGAATTGATATTGAGTTTCTGCAGATGAAAACTGAAATGTTAAACGCATGTTATCTCAGTCTTGGCAGGCACTGTGGGTATCTCACAGTATGGCTGCTTGAACAGTTTGCTTTGTTCTGGAAGGCAGTGTGTTAAAATAAAGAACATTTATGTGTTTATCCTGATTTTGTGGTCTGATCTTTTCACATACACAGTATCGCATTTTGATTTTACATCACAGATCATTTTAAAGGAGGTGTGCTGTACAGTATATGAACTGCATCATGTATTCGTGTGAGTAGTTGCTGCACACTGAATGTGGAGTTCGCATCTGCTGACAATAGGGGGCGACACCGCAGTTGGTCTGGACTTCATGTTCATTCGGAGCATCAGTGAAAGCATCTAGTTTATACTACAGCATGTAAGTTGCCTACATTTTCACATATATTTGCCCTTTATTTATGCAAAGAGCTTTAACTTCATGAACAAACATCACAGATGGTAACAGTACAAATAACCAACTTACATTGCCAAACTGCAAGTTAAAACAGGGGTGCCCCGGTCCTGTACCTCAGATTCTGTGATGTTAAGCAGGATGAGAAGAATAAGTTCTGTTTCTACACTGTGAGCTGATTGTGATGGACATTTGCATGTTAGTACAACATGAAGAGAAAACACTGATGCTGTCAGACTTCTGTGAAAGATAAAAACAATTAATGTAATTGAGCGACCAATGCAAGCACTTGTCTTTGAGTGCATTTAAGTTGTTACTTCAGGTTAATGTTTATCTCCTGATATTTCTTTCTTGATTTTTCTAGTTCTAATAATTAATGTATTCTCTAGCTCTGTATTTTTAGTTAAATGCTTTAAATAGGCTTTTGGGCTAAGACAGGAAGCTTATGAGAGGATATCCAAAATCATTAGAAAGAAACAGCCCTGTCTCCCTTCTGCCCCTTTATTCTGCTGAACGGGGCAATAGAAAACTTTCTTTGTTCAGTCATGAGCTGGCCGTTCAAATGCCATCAGCATTCCAGAAAAGCTTAACATTCCCAGAAACACAGAATTTCTCCTCCTACCAAATTTACCCACTGTCGGACTTCCCGAACCCTACCAACATTCTGCCTTAATCTCTCTACGTCTGTCTCTTTTTCCACTGGTTGGACTAAGTGCTTACATAACTAGTCAATGTAATCCCTACAAGCCCCCCACTCTCCTGTACCCATACTTGGTTTAAACCACCCAGCAACAATGGAAACACTCATATCTGCTGAGAATATCAGTAAGAAAGACCAATTAACATACCAGTGAAAAGATTTCACATAGCCGGACTGACTGAACAGAAGCCCAGAAGTGATATGCAGCAAATCATTTATAAGTCGCACAAGTATGCATGGAAACATTTGTTCTGCGTGACAATTGAACAGAAGCACTGTTAGCACAGATTATCATTAGTCTGGAGGCTGGACAGATTTAGGAAAGGTGGAGAATATTAGTTCCAGAGAAAAATATCAAAGTCTGGATAGTTGTGGTGGGCTGAATCCAAAATATGCAAAAGAAAATGTTTTCTAAGAAGAAGCCAGTTTAATCTGAGGCAAAGTAATAACATTTTTGAAGAGTTGCAAAAACATCTAAATTAATGCATTGTCCAGAGTAACTCAACTATTTCGCACACCAATACATACAAACACACACACATATATATGTATATATATATATATAAACATACTGTATGTGTATGTGTGTGTGTCCACTCAGAAGAAACTTTTCATGTAAAGAAGTGGCCGCTGTATTCAGGAGTTTGCTGACAGTCGAGCCTGCAGGTTTGTGATGTATATGATGTACTGGGAGGCGAGGTGCTGTGGAATTGTAATACTTCGGGCTGTAGTACGGCAGAGAGAAAACAGTGTTCATGCGGTTTTGAATCCTCAGTGTGGCACACTGCTTGCTCCCGTGGCTCAGAGAGGGGCCACTCCTATTCCTCCATCTGCTGCAGAGCTGTAAACAATGATGTCATTTCCTCTCAGTGGCTGAGTTGGCAAATTTGGAGGCACGCAGGACTAATTTACAGTTACTCGCTTTTTTCATTTTACAGTATTGTTGAGGTATCAGCTATTCTCAACCTGCTTTAATAGTTACCCGCGAGGCACCTGTAACAATTGACTCATAGTTAGTAAGTCTGAGTAATAAGTGTGGAGTGGCAATAATGTATTCTGCTGACACTTTTAGAAATATCTGTCTGCAGTCATACTCTGTGATGTCACTTTCTCTTGTGGCTTATCTAAAAACAAGCATCACTAACTTTACACAGTGTAGGTAACACAGATGTAGTACAGTGGTTAACCTTTACTGGTGAAGATGGGACGGTTAGTGCGCTTCTAGTCATTTCTAATGTCTGACAGAGGAATGGAAAATGTGTTGTTTTTCTGTCTGGTTTGTTATTCAGTGTACAGGGGTGTGTACTGGGTTACAAAGACATGTTTAGGCCATTGGTTTAGTTGCACCTCACGTAAACATGTAAAGGTTCACTTTAAGGTGACCACTAGTAATACAACATCACACCTTACAAACAGCAGTACTAGTTTGGGTAGTACTAGTAGATGGGTAAAGTTAATTCTAGCCAGTCAATGAATAACTGAGAAACCTTTAAGTAGAGAGACACAGGTATGTTAAATAAAGTCTTGTTGAATTTAGACAGCCTCACAGTGTGTTAGTTACCATCTCACCTCCACCACAGCGCCCGTGCACTTTATTCATGGTCATTTCCGCGTTCACGTGGCTGAAGTTCTAGGCAGGCGCGTGCACGCGGCCCCCGCTCAATAAACACAAACGAGGCGCGTCACCGAGCCTGCCGGGCGACTGTCGCCGCTCCGCGAATGTGGAAACGGGAAGATTGACGCGATTAACGGGCGCTTCACGTACCGCGGACCGGCGTGCGGGGGATTATTTGTCTCGGTGTCGTGGACGCGGAGGGATATTTGTGTAGCGGTGAGTGCAAAATGTCTCCGCTGTGGATTTTAGCGGGCTAGCTACAAGCGGCTAGCCGACCGCGATAACAAATGTGTAATGTAATATAACATAACATAATAAAGTTCGGCTTAAGTCCGACTCGGTTTCGCCTGCTGATGGTGTCGGTAGTCCACCGTGACGGGTGTGATATCTTCAGCCGAGGTCTGCTCGATGTGACCGCTGTTAGCCCGACGCGCTAGCCGTGTGCTTGTGCTAACGCTTCGGTGTGATGTGACTGCTGCAGAAGTGTTGTGATGGTGGAGATCTCAGGCCCTATACATGAATATAGAGATGCGACATGAATGTTAGTGCCATTTACACACGGGTTAGTTAGTTAGTTAGTTAGTTAGTTAGTTAGTTACCCACATGTGGCAGGGTTGTGCAGAGCTGTCGTGTTGGGTTTAACGTGCTGTGATGATGTTTTCACGTTAGGTTTCGTCTATGGTGGTAAATAAAGGACATGTTGCAAACCTCTCACTCAATCACCTCTCAACATGTTAGACATGCATGGCCTCTGTGTTCAACACCCGTGGGGTTATTTAAAGCTTCTGAGCTCGAATCTGGCAACCATACAGACTGTTGCAACGTACCGGGAGACCAGAATGAGTCTTGAATGAGTTGTTGTTGTTCTTTACCCTGTTGAGTTTCTTGAAGCACCAACCTCACAGTAACTGAGATTAAGTTGCAGCAATTGTAAAATAGGATAGGTCAAACCTTACCTGTTACTAACCAATTTCACTAACCTCGTAATGCTGGAGGATTAACACACGTTCATGATATGTGCGGCATTGATCAAATGTTTTAATATGCTCAGCTTGCTCAAGAGTGAAGAACTAGAGATGATGATGATGATGTCATTGATTTTTTTCCTCTCTGTTTTATTGGTACACTAGGAATAGTTTACGAACAGTTGTATGTTCAGAAAGCGATGTTAATACACTACAGTCTAATAAAATGTGCAGATCTTAGTATGTCAGCTGTTCCCGCCGCCAAGTCTTCTGTGTTCTCAACCTGTCGTCTACAGGGCAGCGGCACAGATTTGTGTAGGTGAAGAGATTTGTTCAGATAAAAATGACATCTGTCTTTCAGAGGTACACAGCACTGCTGCAGGAAAACAGTGAGAAACCTTGACCCTGTTTACAGCAGCTGAAACGGTGGACAGTGCAGAGAAAGACACCTTCACACACTAAATCTCATCGCATCTTTGTGGTCAACACATGCACCTGTGTTCTCTCCGTCCCATTGTGCCACCAGTACGTCTACTAGATAATCGCTGCACGGTCATAATTCTGCTCAACCATCTGTGCGACAGTGGCAGACAAGAGGCCTGATTGTTTACATTGCATGTGAGCTTGAGTGCATGCATGATTCAGTCTTCACATTACGTCCCTCAGTGTGTGTTCTCTATGACAACGCTGCTTCTGATATATGCATTTCTAGATGAGCATGTTTCATATTAAAATACTGCAGTTACTTATAATAATTCTGTTTGTTTAATTAGTGTTATTGTTGTTAGGCTGTGTGTGCACGCATCGTGCTTGCTTTAGATTGTGCTTTTGAAAAATGAGTGCTTAAAACATTTGTTTGTTGTCATTTATGCATGTAATGCATTAGACTGGCTGCTGAGTGTTGAATACTGTGTATTGCTTTTCAATATTGTACAATAACATGCCGCATACAGAATATGCACGTCTTTTGATTGGCTGGAATCTGAGAGTTGTGAAGATTTTCCAGTATGGACTCAATCAGAGAGAAAGGTTGTGTATTAGTACTAATACACTGTGAGCATGACAGCTTTAAAATTGTGGAGATTAACAAAGAGCCCCTTCTCATTCTCCATCCATGTTACATAAATGCAAATGATCATACACAAAATGCCACGATTCCCATTTGTGTTGATTGTGCTCACCCTTCATACCCGCAGCATGGGTCCGATAATGTTTAAATCCACTGGTTACATTAGCAGCTCCAGCCCAGAGCTCTCTGCATATAGAGTTACAGGACAGGGCTCTAATGGGTTCTGTCCATTGAGAAGATATCTCAGAGATGAGCAGGAGATAATGGATGGGATAGAATCACTAATGAAGTGTGCATGTTCTGCTTCATTTCCTCTGTTTGTCTTCAGACGATAAAGCTGTTCTTCTTGAAGTGAAAGACTGGCTAGGAGACGGTGGGTTGAAGATGGTCGTGCAGATGTCATTTGTTTTGGTGTGATGAATGAGTTATAATGACTTTTGAATGGAGCTGTGGGGGACAGTCTTTGTGAGTATTGTTTACCAGAGGTTAACTCAGTTCTGTCTGTTGTATTCCCTTTAGATTGTTTTGTGTTCATAGCTACAGTGACTTACATGTTTTTTGTAATGTGAGTAATATATTTAGTAAAGCTGTGAATGTACATTGTGCTGTGAGTGCATGGTTTTAAATCATGGTTTGTGTATGTAATGTGTCTGCAGTGTGTCTGTGTAGACTTCTCAACACAACAGGTTTATCTCATTCAAGGCAGTTGTATTGATGATTGTTGGTTTCATACAAGGATGTGTGTGCAGAAACTGAGATGTGTCAATGTCTTATTAATGTGTAAAATGTGTTTTGTTACACTGGAAACCTGTTTTGCCTCTGTTTTGTGATGGTGGAGAGATGGTGTATACTCTGTTGTTAGCTCATCGACCTGCATGCAAATATTATACATGAATCTTACTTTAAATGGAAATGCTGGTCAGTATGAAACAGACTGTGTGTAGTTTCAGTTCACTCTGTATGTGAGGCAGAACTGAGCAAAACCCACTTTACACGTGTGACCTCTCACATCCTCTCTTTCTAATGATAATGTAGAAACAGAGGAACAAAAGATGAAACAAATGCTCTTCAGCTCTGATTCCATCCAAAGCTTGCACGTCTTTATCAGCTTCATTGTGTTTAACAGATGGCTTATGTAAAAGCCTTTTTACATAAAAGCACTGTTTTAAATCAGAAAGATTTAAAGATGAACGCCTTTCACAGCAGTGAGATTTTCAGTGTGATGTTTCATTAAACGGCTGTGTGAATTTGGTGGTTATCACCAGTTAAATCTGCTGGGCATGTTTTGACTGGGCTAAGGGATCGAAGGTAATGCAGGACAGTCTGATTCCTGTATTATCAGTAAAAACTGATAATATGGAGGATATGGAGGATATCTGCCTGGCCTAATGTCAGTTTACAGACCAGATAGGTCAGCTTGCTTTTCTCAGCTTTATTCTAAGCGCGTGTATGTGTATTTTGGGCGGTGTTGAGTGGTGATACACAGCAATAAACATTTTAACGCCTTGTATGTGATGTGGCATGTGATGTCTGTGCTGTGAGCTGCTTTATAGCCATACAAAACGTTAAAACTGGCAATATTAAATTGGTTTTAATGCGTCACATTCGCTCCCTTTCCATTCAAAAGCAATAACGTGCCCATAAAGCTGCAGTGCGAGGGTTGCGCGGTTGTTATTGTTGCCGTTTATGAGCAGAGTGTCTAACTGTTGAGTGGAAAGTGTTTTGTTTTGGTTGGCGGCTGTCGTGGAGGTGCCGCGCTGTGAAGTCTCTTTGTGTGAGCAGTATGAATAGAGGCTGAGACAGCCACAGAGGAGGAGATGTGTAATCTGACACTGCTGGATCCACGGACCGGTCCCTACTCTTCCTCTCTCCTCAGGGACAGAGAGAGTGGGGTAGAGTGAGATTGCTGACACCACGCTATCATTTGACTCCTCAACCCACAGGCACAGTTGTGACGGTGCAGGCGGGACTCTGCCTCGACGGTTGCTCTGTTGTTCTGAGAGTTTGCTTCTCTCTCTCGGGTTTCTCCTCTGGAGAGCTGATGGGAGACTCTTGAGTGGGAGTGGTCTTTCTCACACAGCTCCTGGAATGTGCTTTTAAGAGCAGGAGAGAGTCATCTTAGCTCACCCGGTTTTCTCTTTAATCCTTTCTGTTTCTCCTCCAAGCCTCTCCAGAGGTCTCCTGCCAGGCGTTGGAAACTGGATCTCCTTGTGTAACATTCCTGGATTACAGCTATTTGTGTTTTTCGGTTTCTTCCTCCACAAACTTTCTTTCGGCTTGTCCTGGGCTGTACTTTAAAAGAAAGTCTGCTGTTCTCCACTTCGAGGAAGCAGCTGGGTGATTACTGGAAATCTTGCGAGGTGATCGAGAATAAACCCCTTCTCTTTTGGGGGTCGGCGTGTGTGAACCGCACAGTAGTGTGATCTGTTGAACTTGTGTGTTCTGCTTATGTCAGTTCCTAAACGAAGTGCAGGAGGGGCCCTTTTTTTACAAGGGGCTGTTTAGTTTCTGTGGAAAGACCATGATGAAGAATGGGTCTGCTCCCCATGTCGGCCACTGTTAGCCTGCAGCCTGTGTACTCGTGGACGGGGGTGCTTAAGCTCTTCTCTTGCATCACTGCCCGAACTTCCAGTAAACCTAAAGGTAACAGAATCTGTCATTGCTTCTGACACGCTCACTACTGCGAGCCGCTCACCTGTGACAGGCAAACCGTTTCATTTGCGTTGCATTCACTGCACTAAACCCAGCTGTATGTCTTTTGTTTATATAAGAAAGAAAGCAACCTATTCAGGCAGTTGGTTTCCTTAGGGCCTCTGCTTACATTCCTGAGCTTTTTGTTGAGGACAAAGAGGGGAAATTCTGTCTGTTTTGAGAGACAACACACATTATTTTCTTTTCTGGTTACTGCTGAGGTCTTGCCCATCCTTGATTTGTTTTCTCTGTAGAAACTCGGAGTGTATGGATTGGAATTGGAGATTCGGTGGAGCTGTCATCACATCCACTGTGTTTATTGTTTCAGAATCTTTTACAGTGAGGTTCTTCTGTTCACTCCCTTTGTAGTGTTTATACTTGCTTACCTGTAAATGTTTTGGGCTGTTGAGGGGTTGTTGAGCACTGAAGTTGGACAGCAGACGGGCTGGGACTCGTCTGCCCGCTGACACAGCACTGATTCACAGATTGGAGGCTCACGTGTGTTTCTGTGACCGGTACCTGGCTTCATCTCCTCTCAGTTTGGGTCTGCTCCTCTTTTGCCGACAGCTGAATGATTCCATTAGATTCTTCACTGTGTACAATTGGCTCTAAATGTTTTGCTACTTTTAGATGGGTCAGAAACCTGTGAATGGATTTTGGAACTAAAAACAACCAAATGAACCATTTGCCCCAAATGAAAATGGTCAGTATTTACTCACCCTTGTGCAATTCCAAACGTTTAAGACTTTTAATCTTCTGTAAAACACAAAACAAGAAATGTTGAATATTGTGCTGGTTGTTCATTTAATTCCCTGAAGAAGTAGGCCATGTTATAATTCAACACCACTTAAAGCTGTTTGTGACAGAACAAGAGAGATAATTCTTCAAAATTGTAATGCTTCATGTTTCACACAAAAAGGGGGCAACAGAAATGTTATATTTGGGTGAATTAACCATGTGTTTATGAACGTGTCATTCACATGTTGATATTAAAGCAGAATTGAGTTTTTAATCTCTGTTGGTTTTTCTGATTCGTGTTATTGACCATCTGTCAGATTCAGACTTTGATTCCTCTTAAAATGCTGTATCACATCACTAGGTTCTTTAAAGCACATTGATTGGTCCTCCATGAATGGCATCTGATGAAATATTGAAGTGCGCTCTAATGTTGAGAAATCAATGTGAACCCTAATGCGGCACAGATCTGTTTTCACTGACTTCACATTAGAAACAGAATAAACTGAATTCACAGAAGCATGGTGAGCAGGTTCTGGTGGAGGGATGTGTCTGTGTACACCGTTTCTCAACGTGACAAATGATCTGCATAAGGATTTTGGTGATCTTGTGTCGATAAGAAGAACTCAAATACTGGGTAGTCGATTCAGCAGTGCTGATACTCCTGCATGTTCTGAGGGGGAGGGGCTTGATGATGCCTAAATAGGATGAAAACACTTTGTTCCAGCAAAAAAAAATGAGCTGACTTGTTTTGCTGCATTGACTAGCTGTGAGACTTGATCTTCACCTACTGGTTACTGGAAAAATGCTAGTTCTGCTAAACAATGAACCAAGAAACTGCTTTACATTTGTAAAACATCTAGACTTGTTTCGTTGTAAGTGAAGACTAACCAGACCCTCTCTCTCTCTTTTTGTGTTTCTGTCTCTTACATTCCAGAGGTCCAAACATTTCAAGGAAAGAAGAGAGACGTATTTGGGAATCATATGGACGAAGGCAAGTGTTTTTTCATGTTCTCAATGAGTGAGTTTGTTGTGAAAACATAACTGAAGTAATCCAAACAGTTTTGTCAGTTTATAGGCCTTATGATACGAAGGTTTCTAGGTTTCTCTCGGCTGTGATTTTTCTGATGTTCAATTCAGCTTAAGTTCATGGGGATGTGGGATACATCATCCTGACCCAACTCCTGCTCACTGGCACCCTTTTTGGCCCTTATCTCTTCATCCACCAGAGCCCTGTTCACTGATCCCGTGTCTGTGCCTATCATTCATTTCATGAGGACTTATTCCAGAGAACTGTCTACCAAAAAGCTGTTTACAAATGAGACTTGATCGTGAACAGTTCATTTTATTGGAATGTATCCCAGAATGTCCCACAACCCCCTTGTGCGATCATGCAGTTCTGCTGTAGAAGCTTTATTCCGCAGTACATACAAGTACATAATAAAGACCGCAGCAAGCACAAACGCAGTGCTTTAAAGAACCCAGATCAACAAAATACTGGTAACTGAAAATACATGACTTCACCCGTAATCCGCAGTTAAGGTAATCTAGCCTGATAATTGATCTGATTATTTAAAGGAGTATTTGTAATAGTGTATCTGTAATCGCTAGTGGTCAGTTGTTTTCTGGACAAGCACAGGGAATGTGCCTTACAGACTTTACAGCCTATATCTTTTACATATGGAGTCTATGTGTATGGCCCTGGCATGACAGACTTCAGTTTTTGGTGTTTTGAAAGAATTTGACGGCAAACACAAGGATACTGGAGACGTGACTCAGACTGTCGCTGTTACTTGTGACTGCAGAGACTCGGGCTCTCTGTAGGGTGCAGTATGTGCTACAGTACGTTCTTTTCCTGTCTTTAGGCAAAGCTCAAATGTGTGTGAAGCAGTACAGTTCTGTGATGTCACTAAAAATAATCCTGCGTGTGAAGTTAACCTCTCACAATTGTTTAGCAAATGAATCTAAACCAGCTGTTACATTGAAAAGTAGATTGAAGATGAAACTGGGAATAGAATTATTAATAGATTAGCTGCATTAATGATCACAGTGGATATTGTAATAATGCTTGTACTGTCTCTGTTAAATCTGAAGAACTGAGGTTCCTTTCTGAACTTGGCTTGACTCTGTAACCTGAGACTAAAGAAGTCTGTTATTACTTCATGAAGCAGTCATAGTTTTTCTGATGTTAATCTAGGCACAATTATGCAAACACATGCATATGAGGAGCAAAGCACTGCACGTCTCTGATGTGGTACACACCGTGTGTTCTTGTGATTCTGTGTTAAAGAATCAGACACCCTAAACTTTAGTACTTCAGTATCGTGTGAGCGATGTTAGTGTTACTTACACTTAAGAGCAGTATTAACCCAGACGTTTATGATTCAGGTCATTTGTTATAAACACTACATAGCTAACTGGCTCTGCAAGAATCTCTGCTGATTTTACAGCGAAAACTGACCATAGAAGATTTTCTTTTGGTATTGACACATTTTGGAATACAGTAGTACTTACACAGAGTTTTGGGCCTAAAATCAAATTTGAACTTGATTAGACTTGGCTCTAATCAAGTTTTGGTAATACTCATGTAACCCTCTTCGTTTTGCTGAGGATCTGTGAATCTCATCTTAAAGTTACCTGGCCTGTTATTGTTGAACTGTCTACAGGAGGCTTTCCCTTTTGTTTGTAGAGGACCCGATGAGTCTGCTCTAACCTCTTCCTCTGGGGTTCTAGGATGTCCTGTAATATATGATGGACTGTAAACTTTCCACCGACACAGCAGCTCAGCACTGTGCAGACGTTTAGCAGTCTCTATGGCATTGCTGATGTTCTCTGTACAGTACTGTACGCCCTTCCAGATTCATAGACCAGCCTGTGTTTTTAAAACCATGAATTCTATTTATGTGCTATATAATTTCCACACAAGTGTTTTCCAGATTTATGATAAATGTGTAGGCAGCTCACTCTTGGCACAGGGAAGTAAAAGGTTAAACGTATGGCTAACCATCAAGATACACAATGTAGCATGCTTAAAAAAAAAACACCAGCCAGACTGCACTCATTGACTGAATGATAAATGAACACTTGTTTATTATATTGAAGAGTATGTAAGACTAGTCATCAGAGATGAACAGATATGATGTTTGAACATGCTGCTGGTATCCTGGAATTCTGCTGCTTCTCTGCCCTTCTCAGGAAACCGACATATCTGATGGATTGATTTTAGCCTTGGCAGTAGCGGTGCATTTATCCTGCCAGCCGCGACTTATAAAAGTCAGTATCCATAAATAATCTCTTCTCACCAGTTTGGCACTTTTTCTTAAACTGTAACTCTTAACTTGGCTGGACCTACATGTTATCTTGCCCTTAAGTCACAATCCAGTTAATTTACACTTTGCGTTTGGGTGAGACACAGATCACTCGGCTGTTGTGAGAGCTCAGTTTAATGGAGCGCTGCTGTCGTACACCAGCAGTCAGACGCCCAGCCTCTGTGGTGAGAGGTTGGCTTGCTGTCTCTTTGGCTCAGCTTCCAGTTTTCTCCGTTTGTCTCATTGAATCGGTAAGATAACACTACAGCAGCTGTAGATATGGACTACAGAAGTTATAGTACGGAAACATCTTTGTGAGCACTTTAAGTATGCCGACATAAATTCTGATTCATAGGAATGACGTTCCAGAATGCTGATCCAGGAACATATAAATCTTTGTATGTTCTGCTCTCTGACATGGCCTGTAGTCTGTGGAGCTCGCAGTACGCTTGTATTTGGGTTAATTTTGACCTTAGCTGTTATACCCAGAGAGCTGCTCAGTGAGGGAGCTAAAAATACACAGTCCTTTATCAGAGCAGATGTGTTTACTAGAGGGTTCTAAGCCACACACACACACTCCCTCGCCCTCTTTTCTGCTGGCACTGCCCTTATTCCTCCACATGGGATGGTTTGGTGTGCTCTGATCCAGCTGTTGTTCTTTTGTGTTGAATTCTCTTTCACACTTCATTGATGTGTGTTTCATCTGAACGCAGGCGTGTCATTTGCTCTCCTGTGCTGGTTTACAGTTGGTCTTGTGGTACCTGTGGGCAGATTCAGGGTCACACCGCCTTTATTGTATGCAGCAGGGAAGAATCCATCCCTGTTCGCATTCTCTTCCCTACATGTCGTCCCGCACACATGCACACTGCTTACCGCAGCTAGTTGCCATAGAAACACTTCTGCAGCAGACATGCGCTTTGGACATTTGAGTCCACACTCGCAGTCTGGCTTTTAAAAAGCATAAAGATCTGTGCATTTTGCTCATGCCAGAAATAGCTGCCGTAGACTGCTGTAATTCTGAAGCACTCAAGAGAACATACATGAGCGTGTCTGATTCACTTTGTTTGGCACACGGCACTGCTGAGAATTTGTCATAGCTCTGTTTGGGTTTCATGCTGGGTGAATCAGCAGAAATGTACTAGCGATGGTCAAAACTAATTCTTTTGAAATTGATGCATTTAAAGACAGATTTTTTAGGATGGTTTTACCATGTAGAAATTTAAACAGATAAAGCACAGCATAGTTTCAGAAGTGATATAAAAACACAGAGGAATGTAGATTATCTAATAGACCCACCCCTAAATTATGCACCTTTTATTCTTGTGTATAACTGCTCATACATATTTGAATTTTGTCAGTTCTCAGTTGATTGTGCATGTTTGTACGTTTCATTTCTTCTAATGTGCATGCAGCTCTATTTCTGTTTGTCTGTGTTACCCACAATAATTCTCATTTCTCTCCTCTCTCGTTCTTCAGAAATGAGTCGCCAGACTGCCACAGCGCTGCCCACAGGAACCTCCAAATGTCCCCCTTCTCAGCGCGTCCCAACCTTGTCGGGCACCACGGCATCCAACAGCGACCTCGCCAGCCTGTTCGAGTGCCCTGTGTGTTTCGACTATGTGCTGCCCCCCATCCTGCAGTGCCAGAGCGGCCACTTGGTTTGCAGCAACTGCCGGCCCAAACTCACCTGCTGCCCCACCTGCAGAGGTCCTCTCGGCTCCATTCGTAATTTGGCCATGGAGAAAGTGGCCAACTCTGTGTTGTTCCCCTGCAAGTACGCCTCTTCGGGCTGCGAAATCACCCTACCGCACACAGACAAAGCCGAGCACGAGGAGCTTTGTGAATTCCGGCCGTACTCTTGCCCCTGTCCCGGCGCCTCCTGCAAGTGGCAGGGGTCGCTCGATGCCGTTATGCCCCATTTGCTTCACCAGCACAAGTCCATAACCACACTACAGGGTGAGGATATCGTCTTTCTGGCCACAGACATCAACCTGCCCGGGGCGGTGGACTGGGTCATGATGCAGTCCTGCTTCGGCTTCCATTTCATGCTTGTGCTGGAGAAGCAGGAGAAATATGATGGCCATCAGCAGTTCTTTGCCATTGTGCAGCTGATCGGCACACGGAAACAGGCGGAAAACTTTGCCTACCGTCTGGAGCTGAACGGCCACCGGCGACGGCTCACCTGGGAGGCCACGCCACGCTCCATCCACGAGGGCATCGCCACCGCCATCATGAACAGTGACTGCCTGGTGTTTGACACCTCCATCGCTCAGCTGTTTGCAGAAAACGGCAACCTGGGCATCAATGTCACCATATCCATGTGCTGAGGACTGGCAGCTGAGCATACTTGAACACATAAACACGCCTGAATACATACAAACAACATTTCAAAACGCCGCAGGATACCTTGAGTTGTGCTTGGGGACGGGGAGTAGCTGACCTAGAGAACTTTTTCGCAGTTGTACGTTCCAAGTAATCATCAAAAAAACTTGTTGGTTGGAGCTTGACACGTCCAACCAGATTTTGCTCCTGGGTTCTCAATTTTATGCTGTAAGTTAAATAATGTATTTTACATTTTTGAGAGCAACATTCATGGCTTTTGAAGGTATAGAAGCACCACGTTTGTTGAATGGACATTTGAAACAACACATGGTTGTATTCATTTTGAAGTGGATTTGCTCAGAAGGGTCAAGCTTTTGAGCAAGTTTTTGTTTCTGTTCTGTTTGTTTCCCAAGATGTTCGCATTTCAGTTCAAATGAAACACTTTTGTTTAAAGAGTTTTGTTTTATTCCCCCTGTAGTTCCTGCTCATGTTTTCTTACATTGAGTATGATACAGAAAGGCTCTGGTAATCAGTGCATGACCACTGGATGAGTTAGAAGTCCAGATTTCATGTCACGTTCTGTGTGAGATTGAAAGGTTTTTTTCTCATGACAGGGAACTCCATTAAAACACTGCAGTGAGCATCAGGCTTGAAACACGGCTGATTAACAGTTATTTTAATGAGCTAATTATCATTTTTGTAATGACATAAGAAAATGGAAAGGCTGTTGTAATGTGTGAATAATCTTCAGTGTTTGTATAGTGTTCTTCAGTGTCTTTTTGTAAGTCAATATTTTTGTTGCTGTTCTCCGTACATCTGTTTCTGTTTTTTTAAGTAAAGGGTGACGCAAAGCCAAACATCTCTGGATACGTTGTACTGTTGCTCGTCCTGATCTCTAATTTTATTGTTTGTTCTATTTTGCCAGTAAATAAATCTATCTTTTTCATATTCTGTGAATTATCTTCGCATTTGAGGCTAAAGCTGACTCCCGTGTGTTTGCTGGCTTTGAAAACCATAAAAGGTTTATTGGAGATTCAGAGTCCAGTTGAAATGTAACTCGGGAACGCCGGTTAAGTTTCACATTATTCACTTCTCATGAGTTTACTTGCCTGACTTACCAAAGTACTGTTACAGAATCAGCTAATACCACTGTGTTCTTGGTAGGTATGTGTGTTTAAACGATCTGGACATGCTTGTGTTCATTTTCTCATGTCTATAGGCTCCTAATGCAGTCCTCACATGCATCTTTTGTGTATTGTCTTGTCAAAGTCAAATTGTTCCTCTTCTGTAATAAAATAATGGTAAATTTATACATGAAATAGAACTTAAAATTCTAAGCAGTATAAAACTGTTACTATTCAGAGTTTCTGCTGTATTGCAGCAACATTAAACAGGTTTCTCGATGCCAATGTGAAGACAAAGGCGCTTCTTATTTCTCTCATTGGAATCAAGCGGCTTCCGTGGAACTGGCTCATCATGAAGCTTTTCCAAACACGTCTTGTGTTTTCAGGTCAGAGCGGCATTCCGGTGTAACTGTCATCAAACACAAGAGTGCATTAATCTTCCAGAAGGAGGTGAAAGGTAAGCTGTGTGCCGCGTACCACAAATGACTTTATTCATGAAAACTAGCAACTAAAACCACATGGTTTAGTTGAGTCAGTTACAGTATCTGAAGTGTCCTGACAAAGATCTGCACTACAACCTGTTAAACATTCACACATGAATAAACCACTGAAGACAATACATGATGTTTTAAAACCGTTACTGAAACATTCAGTAGCATCATGAACTTGCATTTATTAATGAATTTTAACATCCAAAATTACATTTCAACACTGTGGTTCGTTATCTAAAATTTCCAAATTGAACATTTAAGAACTTTTGTGATTAGTATTACATACACATTTTAAAGTGCACTAAGAAACATGAAAACAAAACAAACTTGTTACCCATCACATTCAAAAACCACTAGATATATAAATAGTTAAAGCTCAAAGATGTCGACATGCCAGTTCTACAGGAGCAAAACGCTATTTCTAATTACAAAACATTGTCTGTTATTAAATTAGAAAAGCAATTAGAGGAAAAGAATAGAGATCTAAACCATCCCTGATTCATTGGCAGTAAAAAGTGCTGATGAGTGTTAGATCTTAATCTTTAGCATCTATCTGTGCTAAAAAGATAAAGGTTTGAGCAGAACTCTGATTCAGATCAAGAAATTAGGAATATTTTTGTTTATAATATAGAGGAATTGACTGCAAGGGCATTTTTGTTTCCAGATTTTAATTTGAGTGCAGTTCTCATTTTTAGCCCGAGCTCATTTCTGAACCTCCTGCAATGAAAAGCAGATGCTGTGAAGTTCTTGAGTCGTCTTGTTGTCTTGCTATTTCATCAGCTTGGAAGGTGGGGTGAGACTTTAAGTGCACACAATGAATTCTAGAAACATTTCCTGTATAGACATGAGACGCTTTCATTTATAACACAAACATCCATTTCAAAGAGCAGCAGGCCAAGAATATGTAAGAGCCACGTGACATAATGGGCATCTCGGGAGAAGATTCTTTGCTGTCTGGATTCTGACCTGACAGAAATCACTGAAACCATATATCACAAAATATGACTGACAGTTAATAAACTAGCAGTGATACAATCATGTTATTTAATAAAGAAAATTACAGGAGGAACAAAAACGTAATCTAATTTTATTGTGCTCGTGCTTCTGTTATTATTTCTTTTTGAGATTTCATTAGAGGAGGTGACAGACATTGTGGCCGGAGGGAAACAACTGAAAAGATAAAGTGAGAAAGTGAGTCGTCTGAAATAATGGAGAATTATGAGATGTAGAATGATGTCACAGGGATCCCTCTATGGGGGAGAGCAGGTGCTATTTTAAACTTGGGAGGAAACAATAAGGGTGGTCTTATACACAAGCAAGTCAGCTGCAGGGTGTATTCACTGACAGGTCTATTTTCTGACTGTGTTTTGTGTTCTAGCTACTGGTAAGACTCACTATTATTTACATGCCCCTTGCTGCCCACAGGTCATGTGACTGGAGCAAAAGGAAAAAGAGAATGTATGCTGTGCTGATGTTTAAGACACGGTGAATCATGCTTTTATAATTCACTGAAATGTAACTCATACAGAAACTGAAGCATCAAAGAACTGAATGTTTAGAATGAGGAGATGACAGCAGGACACGTGACAGCTGTCGTGATGTTAAGACTAAGAAGAACACCTGCCCCAGAGCACAGCAGAGAAAACACTCGTTTCAAAGCTTTATTCTCACAATAATGCCTCCTGGCAACAAAGACATAAAAGAAAGTGAATGAGAACCTCTGACCCTCGTCTCTGTAAATCTCTTCTTCTCACACACGGGCCATGCAGGAAAGGACTGAAGTAAATCAGAGTTACTGCTGTACAGAGAGCAGCTGCAGCGAGACACAAGGGTGGGGACTGGGGGGTTCTGAGACGGGTTCTACCCTCCTCCACCCCTCGGGCCGAGTTTAAAAAGATTAATGACTAATATGTGCATCTGTGTTGAGGTTCTCAAACTGTGTGTAAATAAAGTGTGGCACTAGTTGTTCTGACTGTGTGTTTGGTATTTTATCAGTATGGTTTCCCACACAGACTCATGGAGTTTGTGTGTATTTGTTTCTGTCTGTGTATGGCATGGTGAGTGTGTAAGCATGTGTTATAGACTGTGCAGAATCAGCTGTCTGTATGTTGTTTTAACTTAAGTTAAAATGAACCAGTTCTTACTTCTGTCAGCGTTCTAATCAGGCATAACATGACACGTTTACATCCTAAAGTGAAATACTACAAGAAGCAACAAAATTCAAGTCAATCAAAACATACCCAGCTAACAATTTTAGGTTGTAAGAACGTTTCCCTAATGCTTCCATTAAGTAATAAAAACATTAAAATTGTTGTTATGAATGTTCTAGGATGCTAGTTTTTTAGACATTGTATGAATGTTATTGCTTGGTTATAAGGATATTTTTCAAACATTTAATTCTGTAATGTATATAAACACTTACTGTTCCACTAACAACTTAAAAATAACATTTTTGATATTTTTAATATATAACTACTAATGCTAGGGAATGTTTTTAATAACTTTAAGAGAACCATGAGAGAACTTTAACAAAACATTAGCCAACATACTGAGAATGTTCCATGTTAGCTGGGTATTTCACATTTATGTACACTTATGTGGAGCAATGAAATGAGATTTCACTGTGAGCGTGAATACCCATTTTAAAAAAAACAATAATAATAAAGTAACCAACAAAGTGCTTTGTATATTGCTTTATCACCCGTGTGATTAGAACAGTGTTAAGCTGTAGGCTGATACTATTAACCCTTGATTTAGGACTGAACCGAAGCCTGGGTGTAATTGCGGTCTTGCACAACAATGTCTGAGATGAGTAAGTTGAGTCTTGATCTCCACTCATACCTGCATGCGGTTCAGATGGGGACTCCTCACTGGACATCTTATGACCTTCAGCGACCTTTACAGCCACAGCTTGACAGAAGGCCCTGATCTTCCTCTCCAGAGATCACACGCCTGCCTCACATGTGTATCTACAAACATCCACACACAAATCACACGCTGTCAGTGCTGGGACGGGATCATGTATTGATGCTGAAAAACAAGAGAGCGAGACGGCAGAGGGATATAGTTTACAACAGGACACCCGATTGAACAGCCCCATCTTCAAACTCTAATGGATTTGAATCATCACACATAACACATCACGTATTACCTTTCTTCACTATTCAGAGTCGGTGCTGGTGGCATCTGGTTTACAAACAAATAACATTAACACATAACAGCGTATTACAATGTGTGTGTGTGGATGGAGACGAGACCTGTTTGTTAGCTTGTGTGATTAGTTGACACTGACTCTTCATTGACCTGATCTACCTGTCTGGACACTGTAATCTCTTCCTGCTGTTCTCCGTGTGGGGTAATTATCAGATCAAGCGTCTTCAGAAAACAGATGAGTGAATGCGTGCTCATACCTGCTGATGATGTCTAGTGTGATGTCCTGAGGGATCTGGAGCTGCTGTGGGGACAGTCCATGCTGCTCCAGCTGATGAGGGATCAGGTAGTCTATTAAACACACAGACTGATATTCAGGACAAGAACTACAATAAACCAATCAAGTACTCAACCTGATTTAAAAAAACAACTGCAACTGCTCAGAACTAATGCCAAAAATGAAAGTGCAGAAATAAAAAACAAATTAGGCAATTATGCACAGTGTGAAATCTGGGGGCGGGCCTGCATCCTAATCATGACTTCCTCCCAAAGGAAGTCAAAACACAACAGCAGGAATTATAAAAGGCATACACAACCTTGTTTACATTTGTCACATTATCTGAGGACTGTTTCAGTCCACAAAAGATTACAAGTTAAACAGAATGCCTGTTTTCACCAGGCGCCAAATAAATGCTTGAAAACATAAGTCACACTAGCCTGAAGAGGTAACCATAGCAACAGTAGACTGCTCATCTTTAGAAGAGTGCTGTTCTGTAGAATCAGTATGGGATGGTACATGAGGACAATGAGTTATCACTTAATTACACGTTTCCAAAATTACAAGTGTATCATATCTTTTGTTGTTATTTGGCAAGATTTTGGAAAGACTTACAACAGTGACCTAAAACAATGTCTGGTCAGCTAATTGGCTATTTGTGAAAAGTGACCTGGCTATAGCCTAAATGACATCAGCATGTCACTCAGGGTGAGATTTGAGTTCATGTGTATAGTCATTTTATTCACTCATTTAGTTTACACTGTAGGTGTGAAAACTGTATCAAACTCTCAGTTTTTCAAATGATTATTTTCTTACTTTTGTTCTTTTTTGTTCACCTCAAACAACTCAAATGTTTCCCTAAATAAAGCTTGCTTACTCTCCGCCTCTGAGATTTCTGCTGAACCTGCCGGTCTCGTCCGCCCTCTGATGAACTCTCCTGCATCTCTCTCTCTATATCTGATGCACAGTAATGGAGGTCACATGCTTTACACTCACTCCCGGATCGTGTTGAGTGGTGATCCTCTGATTACTGGAGGCAGATTGCTGATGTTATGGATGCATTTCTCTCTCTGCTAGATTCATGTGAAAGCTTGTCATGTCGTGGGATAAGAGGATTACAATCACAGATATACAGATGTCAAGAAGATCTGCATCAGAGCATGCATGAGAGATGCTTGGATATTCATCTCGGTGAAAACAAACATGCTTGTGTCGTGTGTAACGGCGTTTGTGCAAATGGAGTTGTGTATGTGATATGGTGCATGTTTTGTGCCTGTGATACGGTGTAGAAAAGAAACATTTTGTGTGGGTCAACTACACTCTGAGGGCAGAAGAACTGAGCTTAAACTGTATCACAGTTTCTCAGTTTTACATCTCTATCATGTCAACAAATTCCACCTGCTTAACTTGACTTGGTACACATGCACACCAACAAACTCTGCATGTCTTGCGGACCACACATGAAAACATGGATTCATTACTAAACAATTTTTAGCACACTGCCTATTAAACAGTCAGTTAAATACAAATTGTATTAAATATTAAATACCTATTAAATACAAATGCATTTTTATGATAGTGTTCACACAGCTATGTTTTTCTGCCAAAAGTCCAGTGAGTAATACCACAGTGGAACAGAGTGTCCTATATTATTGAATCATTGCAATCTGTCCGTTTGTCACTCTGTGTAGTTTCTCTCACCTCCAGCAGGGCGGCGGCAGGGTCTCCCTGCAGGCTCTTCCCCAGTTTGTCCACCTCATCCAGAAAAAACAGGATTGTTCACACCAACAGTTTTGAGTCCGTTTATGATTCGGCCAGGCATGCTACCCACGTATGTGCATCTGAGAACACAGACATGTGGAAATAAATGGGGTGTGTGATAGAAGAAAGGGGAAAAAAGAGGTATAAAGGACAGAGAACACGGGACATGATGCAAGGAGTAAAAAGACTCGTATCTGTGCTCAGGTCGAGTGGATAAGAAACATGAAAAGATCATTCACAATCAAACAAGAAATCAGTTTCCTTGCTGCTAATAACAAACTATTCTGCTGGGAAAAGAGATTATTTATATAACCTGCATTAGTGCTTTTTTCATATTATGAACAAGACACATAATTATAATTGAAGAATTAAACTTAATTAAAATTTCAAACATTTGGTTTGCTACTCATTTCTTTAATACTTTTGTTTGTAAAATGATTCATGATAATAATTTATAATTATGACGGTTAGTGGGTCGAATGTGGGTGGGGTGGGGGCAAATTGTGGGCGTGTCATCTGTGACTGAGATATGATAGGTTGAGAATGCTGAAAACGTTAAAATAAGAACAACAGCATTTCCTCCCAGAATGACAGAGGCAGGACATGAAGACAGACAGGAGTGACGTGTGCCATAATAACTGTCATTAAGGGATGAACTTGAACTTTATCTGGTCTACTACAGTAAACTAATTCCCACTCTTTTAAACAGGCAGGTGAAGAGACAAAAACAGAGAGCTTGTGGGAAAAGTCTCTAAAAACATTTTGCCTGTGTGTGAATGTTTGTCTCAGGCTTTGGCGTTTATCAGAAGGTGCAGAGGCTTGCCCTGGCCTGCAGGGTGTTGTGATGTTATCACCGTCTAGTTTCTATAGATACTAGAGGTCAGAGGGATCATTAAAGAGGACGTCAAGGTTTCAGGTTTCTCTCGTTATTGAAGGCACTATGTCACGTCTCACTGGTAAATTTGTCATAGTCTGATACCTTATTTAGCTCATCTGTTCACACCTGCATCATGGATGTTGATTATGACTCACAGTTAAATGACAAAACAGTGCATAATGATATAAATCGAGCCTCAAATGTCTGAATCATCTTGCAGTTGCTATCTAACATCAGGGTTAATCACAGAAATATCATGGTTGGGTTTCTATAGCTCAGCTCACCTGTGGCCACATGTCTGACTGGTCGCAAATTCCACCCAAAGCAATGTGCTGGAACTCTCGGCCCAGCATGCGGGTGACTGAACGGCCAACACTGGTCTTTATCACACGGGGGCACCACGAAACACAGTATTAAGCAAACTCTTGAGCTGTCTGACAGATACTCCAGCACCCTCCTCTTCAGCTTCTCCATGGAATAACTACATTTAATATAACTATATTTAATAAACTACATTTAAAATAGCATAATATAAGAAGGCTAAGGTTGTTGTGTGGTTGCCTGGGCGTTGCTATGCAGCTTCTATAGAGTTCTCTGCTTTTTGTGCTATGCAGCTGGTAGGATGTTTTGAGTTGTTGCTAGGGCATTGCTAGGAAGTGAAAGTGAAAAGGTGACATTTGTCAGATATGGTAACCCATACTTGAAATGTGACCTCTGCATTTAACCATCACTAATATGAGCAATCATATTAGTGATGCTGGCCTTAGCAAACACACTAACTAGTATATGCATACCCCATTTTCCAAACAGAGGAACAGAAAATGTGGGTTACCCTCACTGCATTGTTATCTACTGCTCTTACTGATCTGAAACTTCCTCAGAACATGTTGTATAGATTTTGAAAGGAATGTGAGGGTTTTATCAGAGACATATGCATCTCCTTCCTCTTATATAACAAGACACAGACATACGTGCAGCTGTCCCCTAAAGTAAACTTCAACTGAGCACAGATTTTTCTTTATGGTTCTCACAAATCACGGAACATCTGCATTAACAGATTATCATTCCTATGAACACAAACCTGTTTATTCCCAGGATCTCTCACGTGCCAAACGTAACCACTAAATCAGTTCATGTCTCACAAACTGTTAAATGTACATTATACACATGAGATTTTCCCAGCAGAACTCCAGCCTCAAGGCTTGTTACACATCTAGCACTGAAAATACAGAGATATGCATGTGTGTGTGTGTCATGAACTGACAGAGATCATATATCAGCCCTGTAACTGTAGGTTATATGTATGGAATACATTGAGTTTCTGTGCCTGTAAATAAACAACAGAGGAAACACAAACGTGAATATAAAGATGTAGTTATAGTCAGTAGTTACAGTCAGTAGTTACAGTCAGTAGTTACAGTCAGTAACAAACACGTGTTGTTAAGCTCAGAGCCCCTCGGGTGGTGAAACAGGGTTCATTTGTATGCAGTCAATAACATGTGGTGTAAGACGCCCTCTACTGGTGACCACAGACAGTACACAAACACTTCTCTTCACGTGAGTTTTGAACTCAATGTTTAAATGTTACCTCTGGTTATATATATATATATATATATATATATATAACCAGAGGTAACATTTGTTGTTGTTATTCATTTCAGTTTCAACAACATTTCAGTTGTTATTGTTGTTATTGATATTATATTATATATATAAAAGTTATAAAAATATAATATAATACAAACTCACGGTATTCATGTTCAATGCATGAACATGAATACCGTGCATGTTGATTTAAACTTTACAAACTTTCGCATGTTGATTAAAACTTTCGCATGTTGATTAAAACTTTACAAACTTTCGCATGTTGATTTAAACTTTACAAACTTTCGCATGTTGATTAAAACTTTACAAACTTTCGCATGTTGATTAAAACTTTACAAACTTTCGCATGTTGATTAAAACTTTACAAACTTTCGCATGTTGATTTAAACTTTACAAACTTTCGCATGTTGATTTAAACTTTACAAACTTTCGCATGTTGATTTAAACTTTACAAACTTTCGCATGTTGATTTAAACTTTCGCATGTTGATTAAAACTTTACAAACTTTGCATGTTGATTTAAACTTTATATTAAAACTTTACAAACTTTCGCATGTTGATTTAAACTTTACAAACTTTCGCATGTTGATTAAAACTTTACAAACTTTCGCATGTTGATTAAAACTTTACAAACTTGATTAAAACTTTCGCATGTTGATTAAAACTTTCGCATGTTGATTAAAACTTTCGCATGTTGATTAAAACTTTCGCATGTTGATTAAAACTTTCGCATGTTGATTAAAACTTTCGCATGTTGATTAAAACTTTCGCATGTTGATTAAAACTTTCGCATGTTGATTTAAACTTTACAAACTTTCGCATGTTGATTTAAACTTTACAAACTTTCGCATGTTGATTTAAACTTTACAAACTTTCGCATGTTGATTTAAACTTTCGCATGTTGATTTAAACTTTACAAACTTTCGCATGTTGATTTAAACTTTACAAACTTTCGCATGTTGATTTAAACTTTACAAACTTTCGCATGTTGATTTAAACTTTAAAATATGTGTTTTAGATTAAGATTTGATTAAATTTGCATGTTGATTAAAACTTTCGATGTTTTTATTTGTATTAAAATTTGCATGTTGATTAATTTTTTTAAAGATGTTGATTAAAATAGTATTAAAATTTCATGTTGATTTAAACTTTACAAACTTTCGCATGTTGATTTAAACTTTACAAACTTTCGCATGTTGATTTAAACTTTACAAACTTTCGCATGTTGATTTAAACTTTACAAACTTTCGCATGTTGATTTAAACTTTACAAACTTTCGCATGTTGATTTAAACTTTACAAACTTTCGCATGTTGATTTAAACTTTACAAACTTTCGCATGTTGATTAAAACTTTCGCATGTTGATTAAAACTTTATATAAAACTTCCATTTAATTGTTGATTAATTAAAATATATTAAATAAATATTGATTATTAAATATTGATTTAAACTTTACAAACTTTCGCATGTTGATTTAAACTTTACAAACTTTCGCATGTTGATTTAAACTTTACAAACTTTCGCATGTTGATTTAAACTTTACAAACTTTCGCATGTTGATTAAAACTTTACAAACTTCAGGGTTTGTACCAGTGAACTCATGAAGAACTCATGATTCTTCATGAGTTACACATTCATGTTCACATCCTGCTCTGCTCTGACTTTGATTCGCGTTGAGGAAATGTTCAGGTCCATGTTTCTCATACTAAACGTTCATCTCTGGATTCATTTACACGTTAACACTTTAAGTGTAAAGATGTTTTGTGAATCAGGCGTGATGTGCCAGACGAACCGTCCGCTGGTTGTCATCACCAGACGAAACGTCCGCTGGTTGTCATCACCAGACGAACCGTCCGCTGGTTGTCATCACCAGACGAACCGTCCGCTGGTTGTCATCACCACACGAACCGTCCGCTGGTTGTCATCACCACACGAACCGTCCGCTGGTTGTCATCACCACACGAACCGTCCGCTGGTTGTCATCACCACACGAACCGTCCGCTGGTTGTCATCACCACACGAACCGTCCGCTGGTTGTCATCACCACACGAACCGTCCGCTGGTTGTCATCACCACACGAACCGTCCGCTGGTTGTCATCACCACACGAACCGTCCGCTGGTTGTCATCACCACACGAACCGTCCGCTGGTTGTCATCACCAGACGAACCGTCCGCTGGTTGTCATCACCACACGAACCGTCCGCTGGTTGTCATCACCACACGAACCGTCCGCTGGTTGTCATCACCACACGAACCGTCCGCTGGTTGTCATCACCACACGAACCGTCCGCTGGTTGTCATCACCACACGAACCGTCCGCTGGTTGTCATCACCACGAACCGTCCGCTGGTTGTCATCACCACACGAACCGTCCGCTGGTTGTCATCACCAGACGTCCCTGGTTGTCATCACCACACGAACCGTCCGCTGGTTGTCATCACCACACGAACCGTCCGCTGGTTGTCATCACCACACGAACCGTCCGCTGGTTGTCATCACCAACGAACCGTCCGCTGGTTGTCATCACCACACGAACCGTCCGCTGGTTGTCATCACCACACGAACCGTCCGCTGGTTGTCATCACCAGACGCCGTCATGGGTGTCGTGAACGCACCGTGTACGGTTGTAACCACACGAACCGTCCGCTGGTTGTCATCACCACGAGACCGTCCGTGGTTGTCAACCACGACCGGCTGGTTGTCATCACCAGAACGTCCGCTGGTTGTCATCACCACAGAACGCCGCTGGTTGTCATCACCACACGAACCGTCCGCTGGTTGTCATCACAAAGCCGTGTCATCCACGTCGCTGGTTGTCATCACCACAGAACGTCGGTGTCATCAAGTCGTGGTTGTCATACCACAGTTCGCTGGTTGTCATCACCACGAAGTCCTGGTTGTCATCACCAGGCGCGTCCGCTGGTTGTCATCACACGAGTGGGTTGTCATCAAGAACGTCCGTGGTTGTCATAGGCGTGGTTGTCATCACCACGAAGTCCTGTGTGTCATCACAGACGCCTCGGGTTTTACGGCGGGTCACCGCTGTCGTGCCGCGGATCTCCGGTGTTGGAGTAACCGGATGATGGCCCTTCAGCTGTCCGCTCCTCACCCACCGCACGACCCTCGTCGTGTCGCGTCCCGTCACCGGTACACAGCAACGACAGCCGGCTGAGATGATCCGTGAGCCCGCCGGAGGACTGAGCTGAAGCCGGAAGCGGAAGTACGTCAGGCGCGGGACAGACGAGCGCGTGCGCACGGAAACGCTTCTGTGCTGTTTTAATATAATAATGAGAAAGAGAAAGGCTAAATCATGTTTTAATATAATAATGTTTTATTATTACATAGTGTGAGTATAGTTTAAAAAAGATTAATCTGATCTG
Organism: Chromobotia macracanthus; assembly: GCA_036877525.1. Lineage (NCBI taxonomy): Eukaryota > Metazoa > Chordata > Actinopteri > Cypriniformes > Botiidae > Chromobotia > Chromobotia macracanthus. Next base: position 1,835,356 of record JAZGTH010000067.1, on the reverse strand, counting down.
TGAGGAAGAGCGAGGAGAAAGGCTCATAAATCATGTTTTAATATAATAATGTTTTATTATTACATAGTGTGAGTATAGTTTAAAAAAGATTAATCTGATCTGTGAGGAAGAGCGAGGAGAAAGGCTCATAAATCATGTTTTAATATAATAATGTTTTATTATTACATAGTGTGAGTATAGTTTAAAAAAGATTAATCTGATCTGTGAGGAAGAGCGAGGAGAAAGGCTCATAAATCATGTTTTAATATAATAATGTTTTATTATTACATAGTGTGAGTATAGTTTAAAAAAGATTAATCTGATCTGTGAGGAAGAGCGAGGAGAAAGGCTCATAAATCATGTTTTAATATAATAATGTTTTATTATTACATAGTGTGAGTATAGTTTAAAAAAGATTAATCTGATCTGTGAGGAAGAGCGAGGAGAAAGGCTCATAAATCATGTTTTAATATAATAATGTTTTATTATTACATAGTGTGAGTATAGTTTAAAAAAGATTAAACTGATCTGTGAGGAAGAGCGAGGAGAAAGGCTCATAAATCATGTTTTAATATAATAATGTTTTATTATTACATAGTGTGAGTATAGTTTAAAAAAGATTAATCTGATCTGTGAGGAAGAGCGAGGAGAAAGGCTCATAAATCATGTTTTAATATAATAATGTTTTATTATTACATAGTGTGAGTATAGTTTAAAAAAGATTAATCTGATCTGTGAGGAAGAGCGAGGAGAAAGGCTCATAAATCATGTTTTAATATAATAATGTTTTATTATTACATAGTGTGAGTATAGTTTAAAAAAGATTAATCTGATCTGTGAGGAAGAGCGAGGAGAAAGGCTCATAAATCATGTTTTAATATAATAATGTTTTATTATTACATAGTGTGAGTATAGTTTAAAAAAGATTAATCTGATCTGTGAGGAAGAGCGAGGAGAAAGGCTCATAAATCATGTTTTAATATAATAATGTTTTATTATTACATAGTGTGAGTATAGTTTAAAAAGATTAATCTGATCTGTGAGGAAGAGCGAGGAGAAAGGCTCATAAATCATGTTTTAATATAATAATGTTTTATTATTACATAGTGTGAGTATAGTTTAAAAAAGATTAATCTGATCTGTGAGGAAGAGCGAGGAGAAAGGCTCATAAATCATGTTTTAATATAATAATGTTTTATTATTACATAGTGTGAGTATAGTTTAAAAAAGATTAATCTGATCTGTGAGGAAGAGCGAGGAGAAAGGCTCATAAATCATGTTTTAATATAATAATGTTTTATTATTACATAGTGTGAGTATAGTTTAAAAAAGATTAATCTGATCTGTGAGGAAGAGCGAGGAGAAAGGCTCATAAATCATGTTTTAATATAATAATGTTTTATTATTACATAGTGTGAGTATAGTTTAAAAAAGATTAATCTGATCTGTGAGGAAGAGCGAGGAGAAAGGCTCATAAATCATGTTTTAATATAATAATGTTTTATTATTACATAGTGTGAGTATAGTTTAAAAAAGATTAATCTGATCTGTGAGGAAGAGCGAGGAGAAAGGCTCATAAATCATGTTTTAATATAATAATGTTTTATTATTACATAGTGTGAGTATAGTTTAAAAAAGATTAATCTGATCTGTGAGGAAGAGCGAGGAGAAAGGCTCATAAATCATGTTTTAATATAATAATGTTTTATTATTACATAGTGTGAGTATAGTTTAAAAAAGATTAATCTGATCTGTGAGGAAGAGCGAGGAGAAAGGCTCATAAATCATGTTTTAATATAATAATGTTTTATTATTACATAGTGTGAGTATAGTTTAAAAAGATTAATCTGATCTGTGAGGAAGAGCGAGGAGAAAGGCTCATAAATCATGTTTTAATATAATAATGTTTTATTATTACATAGTGTGAGTATAGTTTAAAAAAGATTAATCTGATCTGTGAGGAAGAGCGAGGAGAAAGGCTCATAAATCATGTTTTAATATAATAATGTTTTATTATTACATAGTGTGAGTATAGTTTAAAAAAGATTAATCTGATCTGTGAGGAAGAGCGAGGAGAAAGGCTCATAAATCATGTTTTAATATAATAATGTTTTATTATTACATAGTGTGAGTATAGTTTAAAAAAGATTAATCTGATCTGTGAGGAAGAGCGAGGAGAAAGGCTCATAAATCATGTTTTAATATAATAATGTTTTATTATTACATAGTGTGAGTATAGTTTAAAAAGATTAATCTGATCTGTGAGGAAGAGCGAGGAGAAAGGCTCATAAATCATGTTTTAATATAATAATGTTTTATTATTACATAGTGTGAGTATAGTTTAAAAAAGATTAATCTGATCTGTGAGGAAGAGCGAGGAGAAAGGCTCATAAATCATGTTTTAATATAATAATGTTTTATTATTACATAGTGTGAGTATAGTTTAAAAAGATTAATCTGATCTGTGAGGAAGAGCGAGGAGAAAGGCTCATAAATCATGTTTTAATATAATAATGTTTTATTATTACATAGTGTGAGTATAGTTTAAAAAGATTAATCTGATCTGTGAGGAAGAGCGAGGAGAAAGGCTCATAAATCATGTTTTAATATAATAATGTTTTATTATTACATAGTGTGAGTATAGTTTAAAAAAGATTAATCTGATCTGTGAGGAAGAGCGAGGAGAAAGGCTCATAAATCATGTTTTAATATAATAATGTTTTATTATTACATAGTGTGAGTATAGTTTAAAAAAGATTAATCTGATCTGTGAGGAAGAGCGAGGAGAAAGGCTCATAAATCATGTTTTAATATAATAATGTTTTATTATTACATAGTGTGAGTATAGTTTAAAAAAGATTAATCTGATCTGTGAGGAAGAGCGAGGAGAAAGGCTCATAAATCATGTTTTAATATAATAATGTTTTATTATTACATAGTGTGAGTATAGTTTAAAAAAGATTAATCTGATCTGTGAGGAAGAGCGAGGAGAAAGGCTCATAAATCATGTTTTAATATAATAATGTTTTATTATTACATAGTGTGAGTATAGTTTAAAAAAGATTAATCTGATCTGTGAGGAAGAGCGAGGAGAAAGGCTCATAAATCATGTTTTAATATAATAATGTTTTATTATTACATAGTGTGAGTATAGTTTAAAAAAGATTAATCTGATCTGTGAGGAAGAGCGAGGAGAAAGGCTCATAAATCATGTTTTAATATAATAATGTTTTATTATTACATAGTGTGAGTATAGTTTAAAAAAGATTAATCTGATCTGTGAGGAAGAGCGAGGAGAAAGGCTCATAAATCATGTTTTAATATAATAATGTTTTATTATTACATAGTGTGAGTATAGTTTAAAAAAGATTAATCTGATCTGTGAGGAAGAGCGAGGAGAAAGGCTCATAAATCATGTTTTAATATAATAATGTTTTATTATTACATAGTGTGAGTATAGTTTAAAAAAGATTAATCTGATCTGTGAGGAAGAGCGAGGAGAAAGGCTCATAAATCATGTTTTAATATAATAATGTTTTATTATTACATAGTGTGAGTATAGTTTAAAAAAGATTAATCTGATCTGTGAGGAAGAGCGAGGAGAAAGGCTCATAAATCATGTTTTAATATAATAATGTTTTATTATTACATAGTGTGAGTATAGTTTAAAAAAGATTAATCTGATCTGTGAGGAAGAGCGAGGAGAAAGGCTCATAAATCATGTTTTAATATAATAATGTTTTATTATTACATAGTGTGAGTATAGTTTAAAAAAGATTAATCTGATCTGTGAGGAAGAGCGAGGAGAAAGGCTCATAAATCATGTTTTAATATAATAATGTTTTATTATTACATAGTGTGAGTATAGTTTAAAAAAGATTAATCTGATCTGTGAGGAAGAGCGAGGAGAAAGGCTCATAAATCATGTTTTAATATAATAATGTTTTATTATTACATAGTGTGAGTATAGTTTAAAAAAGATTAATCTGATCTGTGAGGAAGAGCGAGGAGAAAGGCTCATAAATCATGTTTTAATATAATAATGTTTTATTATTACATAGTGTGAGTATAGTTTAAAAAAGATTAATCTGATCTGTGAGGAAGAGCGAGGAGAAAGGCTCATAAATCATGTTTTAATATAATAATGTTTTATTATTACATAGTGTGAGTATAGTTTAAAAAAGATTAATCTGATCTGTGAGGAAGAGCGAGGAGAAAGGCTCATAAATCATGTTTTAATATAATAATGTTTTATTATTACATAGTGTGAGTATAGTTTAAAAAAGATTAATCTGATCTGTGAGGAAGAGCGAGGAGAAAGGCTCATAAATCATGTTTTAATATAATAATGTTTTATTATTACATAGTGTGAGTATAGTTTAAAAAGATTAATCTGATCTGTGAGGAAGAGCGAGGAGAAAGGCTCATAAATCATGTTTTAATATAATAATGTTTTATTATTACATAGTGTGAGTATAGTTTAAAAAAGATTAATCTGATCTGTGAGGAAGAGCGAGGAGAAAGGCTCATAAATCATGTTTTAATATAATAATGTTTTATTATTACATAGTGTGAGTATAGTTTAAAAAAGATTAATCTGATCTGTGAGGAAGAGCGAGGAGAAAGGCTCATAAATCATGTTTTAATATAATAATGTTTTATTATTACATAGTGTGAGTATAGTTTAAAAAAGATTAATCTGATCTGTGAGGAAGAGCGAGGAGAAAGGCTCATAAATCATGTTTTAATATAATAATGTTTTATTATTACATAGTGTGAGTATAGTTTAAAAAAGATTAATCTGATCTGTGAGGAAGAGCGAGGAGAAAGGCTCATAAATCATGTTTTAATATAATAATGTTTTATTATTACATAGTGTGAGTATAGTTTAAAAAAGATTAATCTGATCTGTGAGGAAGAGCGAGGAGAAAGGCTCATAAATCATGTTTTAATATAATAATGTTTTATTATTACATAGTGTGAGTATAGTTTAAAAAAGATTAATCTGATCTGTGAGGAAGAGCGAGGAGAAAGGCTCATAAATCATGTTTTAATATAATAATGTTTTATTATTACATAGTGTGAGTATAGTTTAAAAAAGATTAATCTGATCTGTGAGGAAGAGCGAGGAGAAAGGCTCATAAATCATGTTTTAATATAATAATGTTTTATTATTACATAGTGTGAGTATAGTTTAAAAAAAGATTAATCTGATCTGTGAGGAAGAGCGAGGAGAAAGGCTCATAAATCATGTTTTAATATAATAATGTTTTATTATTACATAGTGTGAGTATAGTTTAAAAAGATTAATCTGATCTGTGAGGAAGAGCGAGGAGAAAGGCTCATAAATCATGTTTTAATATAATAATGTTTTATT